>JAHLSL010000012.1:16810058-16830667 GCA_025920805.1 Petroica traversi | reverse complement strand
AAAAATAAAAATAAAAATAAAAATAAAAATAAAAATAAAAATAAAAACAAAAACAAAAACAAAACAAAAAAAAGCCCCAAGAAAGATCAAGGCAATACAGGGATATGCAGCTTTGGCTGTTACCAAAAGCCATTAAAATATTTTTTTCTCTCTTTTATTTTTTTGCATTACTATGGTCATGCAGTAGTTACACACTGATAAAAATCCCTCATGTTTCAGCTGTCAGATTTTAAATATGAAAATTCAAGGTAGTCCTAGAGAGAAAAGTTATGCACATGTTTTATTTGATTCAGAATTAAGTACTCTGCACATCAATCAACTGTTCTAATAAATGAGAGATCAGACAAATTATATACAAGTAATTTCTCTATTCAGAAAATCTGCTTTACAGTGACGGCTGCCCTGGGAAAAACTAAATTCAGCATATATTTCATAAGACATTTGACTCCAACCACATAATTCAGGACAACTTTTATTATATAGGACAACTCTCGCAACACTACTTAAAGTAGATGTGTTACCTTAGTGAAAAATCTGGTATCAGTGGTACAGTTTACTCTGAGGGCTAACTGTCTGGCTCAGTGCAGAACTAGAAGTCCACAGTAAAGATTAAATGCGACTGCAAATACATCAGTTAAAAATTCATTGTGAACAGAGCTTAGATAAAACTGTGGAGTCTTCCACAAAGGCAATAGTGATAGGCAGGTTTATAAATAAAACAAAGACACATTGTTTTACAAAAAAATACTATGCCAACTTGAAGGGGGGGAGAAGGATGGAATCTAGCAGCTACACAAAGAGACTAGTGATGCACTTGCTGTCTTCTTAGAGCTTTTGTCAAACTATATTTTTCTTAAGCTTTAGACAGGACACATTACCTTTGAAACATGCTGAATAGGTTGTCTTAAAGAATCATAGGGAGCCTAGGTTCTAACAGGTTAGCATGGGTTAAAGTTGGTTGCACATGCTAACATCACACCTCTAAGTCTTTGTCTAGACAGAGCATTAGAATAGATAACTTGTTTGTAGGGTGTAAGTATACAGAATTAGATAACAAACAGTTCCAATAGTAGTAAACAAAAAGTCAATGTGCTGACACTGGATTGAAGAAGACAGAAGTAACACATTTGGCTCCTTGGGAATGCCTGTTTAGCTCTCTGTTGATTATTAATAACCTTGAAAGATGCTGTCTGAATGCAGCTAAAAATATGTGGTAACTGGAAATTACAGGAATGCCTCATATACTTAGTGAATGCACCATAGCATTGAAGCACCTGCATTAACAGAGGTAATGCCATCAAGCAATGCATCAGAAGAATTGTGGGAGCTCATCCCCTTCCCTGTCAGCTGCTTTGCACATTCTTGTCCAGTGCTCAGTGAGAAAGCACAGCCAATTTGCCTAAGCATTCTTGGGAGCCAATTTATCAAAGTATCTGTGGAAAAGGTAAGGGGATTGTACACTGCACTGGAAGAAGGGATACACTGAGTGTAGCTGACCTGCAGGGAAGTTACATTTATAGATTCAGCCTTTTTCCAGCCTTTCTCATCAGACAACTTGTCAATGCACCAAAGAGGATGGATTCCTAAATCAGGTTAACTAACCTCATCTTGCCAACCCAAGCTTCCAATCAGGGAAGCCTGGGTTTGAATGTTTACTTTCCTAATAACTTTAATGGGCAGAGATTTCAGTGAAAAGCTGCTCTGGGGCAATAACCATATTCTGGCAATATCAAATCAACCAGTGCCTGATTTGCACATAAAAGAAAGCTTATCCATACAAAAATACAGAGATGTTTTCAATTGCAAACACCATCGCCTTACTACTCAAATTTCTAAATGTGTAATGTTTCAATTAAGGCAATATCTAAATTCTGCCACTCATATCTCAGGCACAGAATTAAACTAACCTGCTATCAGACTGCCATCAGGAAGATCTTTTCCCTGTAGTAATAGTTCACCAAAAGCCAAACCATGCTCAGTCCATTTCCTTTGATCTCAGAATTTCAATTTTCCTTTCACTACAACTTTTGGGGGTTACCATTAAATCTCCTGAATCTTTCCATGTTTCCATTTAACTGACCATTTTGGTCAATTTTACTGTGAAGTTTAACTTCCCCAGAACATATCATAACAACATATTCCCCCACGTTTTCAAACCTCAATCTATGTAATGTACCAGAGTGGTGTTGCCTTAGCCATGGATTAGGGTGGTTACCTGTTAGTTCAGTGTCCTTATGTCCTGCTGAAACAACATGTGAGAGGAGAGGTAAATGAATGGTGGAAGTTGATCACTGAACAAAAAAAATTAAAAACTAAATATATATGTACCTGTTACAGGTATAATATACCTGTTACAGATAGATAAGTGCACAGGTACTTTCTCACCAGGTAAAAATAGCCTGTCAAATTTTCTGTGGTTATAAGATGGGCAGGAAGGCCCAGAGCACTGTTAAAATACAGAGGGAGTTTCCTCAAAATGATCCACACTTGATAGCTAGCTTATTAATTGCAGCATGTTTTATTTGACTGTACCTCCCTCTGATTCTAAAAATAGGACTGTCAGAAGGCATCGCTGTATCAGCTGGTTCCTCTCTGCAAGTTAATCTATTATACAAGAAAAGGACTTTACAAATGGCTACATTAAAGACATCTAATGAAGTAAAGGAGCTGTTTTAAAATATATTCAAACAAAATCTAGTCAATGAGATTTGGCCTCTGAATTTCATGTTGTACTATTAGGTATGTAGAAATTGAGCTTTTCAGAGGAATGAATTCTTTAAATTAAGTGAAAAGTCAGGCTATTTGAGCACCTCATTATACTCTGTATTGAAGATCTTTCTCATCCATATTATCCTATTAAGGATTGCAGTGATACCACAACTGTATTCACTGGTGTAATAAAAGGACACACACAGCACTCAAACCAGTGCTTTTGATACTTCTGTCCTTATTCAAGCTTGGTTCCTATTTATCTCAACAGAAATTTTGTCACAGGATATGGAATTAAGCCATGTGTTTTTAACCCAACAATGTATTACATCCTGCAAAAATGTAATTTTCTGGGCCTTACAAAATATCAAAGCTTCAGATCATTATTAATTACTTATGCATGCATATTATTCCTCCTTCCTACAGACAGATCTTCTTTGAAGCAGAATGGGTGCACTTCCTTCAAGCTATTCTGCCATAAAAGGGTCAGCTTGAAAACCACATTTTTGTTACGCCTATCAAATGTGGTATCCACAACAGTGAAAATAACACTTAAGGCTACTGAAACTGAAAGAAACAACAAAGAAATATATATTATGTATCTCTGACATTTGATTATGTGTCCATCCTAAGTAAGCTCATATAGGCATGTTTTGCAAGCTCAAGCTCTCTTTTCTCCCTTCCACAATGATCTCCGGCATCTTACCAGTGAATTAAAATCTTCCATAATATTCTTAATGATACAGAGTATATTGGTGAAGTGAATTTTACCAGAGCGTGTGTATTTCTAAATGGGAAATTTTAAGGATGGTCTCTTTAAGTAGTTCAGAATGAGAAACCAGCCATAGGTAGATTTTACACTGGAGTTTTAGTGACAAAATGTGGAAATATATATTCCGTTCTTAGCCATTAAATGGATGCCCATTGCATCTAATAGAAAATTTAATGCTCAGAATATCAGGGCTTTCCTGCAAAAGCACAATCCTACATTAATTTACGTAATTTTGAAATCCAATATTAATATCAGGGGAGCAAGTGCAAACTGTTATTTTTTCATGAACAGTTTAATTCATTGTGCTTTGGCAACTTTGATTCCAATCTAGCACAAATGACAACTCTAACTTTGTTAAACTCATAAAATCAAATCAACAATTATTTTTTTTCTATTGCAGAAGCAATCAATAATTCCCGGAATATCTTCCAAAGTAGCATTGTCGTGATGTAGATATATAGATATATGTAAAGGGCAGTCCTCAAATGATAAGAAATTGCATCCACTAATATGCTTTTCTTTAACGTAGCTCTATAATCCTTTTCCATCACATTCTGCTTTTTCTCTTACACTCCTGACATTTTCTTTTCCTTCCACTCCTATCCTATCTTCTCTCATCATGAAACCTCTTCCATGTCCCCTCTGTTCACCTTGCCCTGCCTCCTGTGTGTTGAGCATCATACACTAGACATTCTAGCTCATCCTTCAGCCACGGCATCCAGAGCCTTTCCTCCACTGCTGATTTGCTTCTGTAAACTGCAAAGCAGTGTCTGGGTCCAAGTGCCAATTTGGTTGTTTGCACACTAAACTAAAGAATCTGAAAAACCTTTCCTGGGACCTCTTGGAGGAGTAATTTATCCACCACCCTGGGGTCCCTTAGTTTCAGCATTACAGCCACGTGGATTGCACACAGGCCTGGGAGCCCAGAAACTCCTGAGTGCCAGTAATAGCTATAAGTAATGATTTTTTAAATGGATCCCGACAATTCATTAATCCTCTTTGTCTCAGATTATCTGCAAAGATTGGTATAATAATGCTTTGCTCACTTTCCTCACAGGATTTTGCAAGAAATATGCTCGAGTTTCATTTATTTCAAGGGGAATTATGCTTTTTTCACCTGAAGACAGAACTCAGTCCTTCTACAGTCAAGATGTAAACCTCAAGTTTTATTATAGTCTTTAAGAGACACATGCAAAGTCAAAAGTTGAACAGAAGGCTGTTACTCCCATTAAGAAATGTGACAGGAAAAAGCAAACAAGGAAAATGAAGAACAGCATTTCCTTTAAATCAGGACAAATTTGGGTTCCAGAATAGAAGATGGAGCAAGAAGATTCCTGCTTTCAAACAAAAGTATGTTAAGTGCTGAAAACATTGACTACATTGTTCATGAACACTTCATGATTGCTTAATGACTGATTACTCAGTAATGTTCACAAGGTCAGCAAAACCTTGGGTATCTGTCATCCTAATGCCACTTCCATGAATTTAAGTGAACAAAATTGCAGTAACTTTTGATATCTGACATTTTTAAAGGCCGTGTTTGTTTATTTATTTAAGTATAGTCAAAATGTAAGAAGAAAAAGAACTATTCATACCAAAAATGCTATGCCTAGTACAGCATTTGAGTTACATGACTTTACAATATAAATTAAATCACAGAATCATAGAATCATTTCATTTGGAAAAGATCTTCCTAACATGAGTATTGGAAAAATGAGTAATTAAAAATGCCAAATATATACATACATGAAATAAACATTTTTATTGCCAAAACTAATTACTACCCTATGCAACACTTTGGATTTTATGAACTAATTCTACAAATTAATTGAGTGCCTAACTCCAAGTTTAGGTGCCTCAGGTTAACATTTCAGCAGTGCTGCATCCCACAGGTCCTGCCTATATTTGAGGGCAGAGCAGGAGATCAAGAGAGCAGGTAGGCACACACCAGGCTGTGAAGCTGCTCACAGCCCAGCCTCATGCCCTCTCTGCTGGGAATCTCACGTTCAGCATTTGGTGGGGGAAGTTAGGAGGGTGCAGCAGGGTCAGGCCACACATCTGTCAGGATTAGGTGTATTGGGAAATACATTCTGAAGTCTCCTCTCTGCCTGATTCATTGAAGGAACTTGAACCTATTCTCCTCTTTTTCCAGGAAGTGGTCAAATGTCAAAGCCATTCAGTGTTTTGAAAAAAATCTGTCTCAATCTGTCCCTCTATAGTTGCTTCACTTAGTACATTTCTTGGAATACACACGTGAATCCAGATCTCCCATATGACTACCTTAACTAGCAAGTTCGTTTCACAGGCTCTAATTCCCAGTGAGGAAAAATAACTTTAGTAGGAGGTACTTGCTCAAAAATGTGCTATGGCCTCAGATATTGGAAATATATGCTCATATATGGCTCCAAATCAGACCAAATACAAACAAGGTCTGAACACTTGTCTGCTATTTTGTATTCTCCAAAATAAAATAAAAAAAATAAAATAAAAAAAAAAAATTTCCCTATCCTAACATTTGACACACTGGTTTTCAAGGGATTTCATATTGTTTCATGGGAAATTATATATGGAGTGAACTCCACTAAATATTCTCAGTAGAAAGAGTAGATCATCTCAGCATTGTGCAGCTGGGGTCCAGCTTAACTAGGCACTGAACCAGAGAAGCAGCTTCTTGGCCTGAGCATCAAAAAGCAGAAGGGAAGAAAAGGACGAAGAAGCACTGGTCACACCTTGAGCAAGCTAAGCATGGGCAATTAGTTCTTCACAAAATGGTTCAGAAAAGAGCTTGTATGCAAACAGTGTAACTGCTGGTTTGGGAGCCACCTTAGGTACGAGTTAATATTCCCTGAGCACACCAACCCAGCTCCAGAATAATCTTTCTTCCTACCAGCCCCAGCTCAGGAAACTCCTGTGATGGCAACAGGAAGAGGTTATCCTGTGGTACACTGAACCATCTCTGTCTTTAAAAGCTGCGCACACAAGAAGAACTTGTCAGCAACCTTCCACTAGAAATAATTTGGTTGTAAACAAAAAAAATTAACCCCAGCTTGGCCTGCGCAACACAAACCATTTAGTGACAAAGGCTTAGATTCTCTGCATTTACATTTTTCTAAGATAAAGAAATAAATGCACTTACACCTCTGGCCAACACGGCCCAGTGCCAGTTCACAAGTGTGTCCTAACACATGGAAAGCCTCATGCTGCACATACCAGGCACCAGCAGTGAGAGGAGCTCATCTCCATGATCCACATTCCAGTGTTTATGGGACTGGGGATTGTCAACAGTGGTGTATGAGTGTGTAACTGGTCATAAAAAATTAAATCATTCTCAAAGGCCTGCTCTTTCCCTGCCAAGAGCATTAAAATCCACATGGAAATGACATCTGCTCTGAGGTCACTTTCATGAAGAACAATATATTGTGACCACCCTCACCTTAAATTTAGGCTTGCCTACACGTGGAACTGTTCCTGATTAATTGTTCTTGATGGATGTCATGTGTGGCCACTGCATCCACATGCAGCACTGCTCAGAAATAGCTGGAAGTGTAAACAAGCCCGTATTCACAGTAGGAGTGCTGACAAGATCAGGAGGAATGGCCGTGCCTGGCACCTCTTGGGACAGACACTCCTTAAGCAACACGGTGTAAGACATTCCTCAGTCAATGGCTCCAGCCATAAGACATCCTCAGAATGAACCTCTAATAGGATGTAAAGCACAGTCCCAGGTACATTTTTAAAAGCCAGTGGTGTAGGTGGATGCTTTCAGCCAAATATTCATTGTTCAGACAGACATCTCTGCCCTCACAGAACTGGAGGAGCCACAGGAGTTAGTCTCAAACTTGTTCGAGCTTTGCTGATTTTGGCCAGGCAGCGAAGAAAGGGACTTCAGCTGACTGCCTGAAGCAGATGAGGCTGCACTACCCCCAAACTCCTTTATTCCTTGGTAGACACTGAATCTTGCAAACTCCTTCCTTCTTTGCTGTGGTTTTAAGCTCTCATTCTCGTTTGAATTATTTTTTATCCACATATTTCTGATGCACAGACATCCATCTTTCTCAGCAAGTTTTGGTTTAGTTTGGTTTCCCCTCCAAGTTGGTTCAATTATATGCTATTATAGAGAGCCAAACCGTTACTACTCCAAGTGCCACAATTTAAAAGTACTTTCTTAAACAATTATTTACTGGTTTTATTTCTGCTGAGCACCTACACTCAGTCCTGTCAGTGAACAGAATTTAAAGAATAATTCCCAGCAGAAGTTATTAAAGCAATGTCACCTAAGCACTTCAGTTTTCTTATTTTGATACACAGAACTAAAGAAGTACTTCTATTTACTAACCAAGATAAAACGTATTTTGCTAGAGATCATATCTGCTGAAACTTTATTTGCTTTATCTTAAAATATTTCTATTTTTATAATGATTCAAGACCTGAACATTTAGTTTTACAGCCATAAATAATCATAATAAAAAACTGTAAATATAAACCAGTGTGATAATACCTACATTCTCTTCATTTTTAAAAATCGTATTTGTTAAGTTTTGAGTGTTTAGCTTTTCTGGTTTCTAGGGAGGAGTGAGTGCAGATGGGGGTTTAACTGCCTGTTTATTTCATCTGGAAAATGATATGTCTGTTGTTAGATGTGGCTTTGGAATTCTCTTTTAACAGTATATCACTTGTTTTAGACCAGGTGTTGACTGGTCAAATTACAGGAACATGAAGTATAATTTGTACTTGTCACCCAGGCAGCCTTTTCTTAAAGGCATTAAGTACTATCTTTTTCACCTGATTCAGTGAAAAGATATCTAAATGTGTGGTGGGCAGTTACACCCTCTCACCGTGCCTCCACCCACATCACCCTGCCGATGGTGCTTTGTTATCTAAGCACTGCAATCATGCTGGACCCAGCTGGAAAAAAGGCAAAGAAAGTGGTGTGGGAGGGGCAGAGCTCTTAGAAACCATTCCTGGTTTTGTAAATAGGAAAAAGCAATTTTAATTCAAGATGATGTAGTTTCCAAGTGATTAAGCCAGGGAGAAAGATGATTTATTTTTCCAGTGGAATTGGAAAAGGCATCTAGGGAGTCACTAATACACCCAAGGGTCCAAACTGCCAGACAGAAGGGCCTAACACTATATTCCTAAAGTCTCAGGCTAAGTTTATCATTAGCCACTAATTTGACGTTATAAGCACAGATAGGTCAATCGAAAGTATTGGTACTGAGGCCTCTTTATTTCCAATTCGAGCAGTTTGGGAAAAATTCAGACTAAGTTTAGTCCAATCCCCTGAATTGAGCGTGTGTTGCCCCAGGCATTTCCAAGTTGTTCAAGGGCTGCATTACAGGCTTGGACCAGCACCAGCTGTCAAAGTGGTTTTGGTGTGTGAGCAGAGCGAAGCTTCTGGTCTAGTTTCTCTGAAAAGAAACAAAATTTAGTTAGCTCATACCAAAAACACTTTGCAAACTAAACCAGAGCTCTGTAAGTGGAGACAATTGGGGAAATAACTTCAAAACTGCATTGCTGCTCCAGCCTGGAATACCATGCACAGCCTCAGGCACCTGAAAAAAGAATCTTGATTTCCAAAGCAGCCAAATGCCAAGAGTACCCACTTACTGTTTACCTTACAAAACAAAAATATAACATTAAACTACATAACAATGGCCAATTAATTAGTGTTTTTGAATCCCACACAATAGAAATATTGCAGTCTCATCTATTCTTTCTAATGCCTCATATGATAAATTACTGAATTATAACTCCTAAGCTGTGTTTAGAACAGGGAACGGGAAGCCAAATATTCAGGCCAAAAGCTACAAAGGTCTAAGGCACCAAGCAGCTGTGTAGATGGCCAGCTCACACTGAAATCACTCAAGCACAGTGAGGTGCCTAAATAACATTTTGCCTCCTGTCTCCTTCTCCACCAAATAAACTAGGGCAAATAATCTTTAGGTTTCTGGGGTTAGATTAATGGATCTTTGCTCAGACAGTTATATAATAATTTTGCACTTCACTTCAAATGCAAAAACAACTGAGAGACTTTCAGACTGTAGATAAACTAATAATACCCTGCACTCTCAGTTTGTTATTCAAGGGATGTTACACAAAGGGGGATTGATTTTGCAGCTATTGCACTTGAGCAGCTCCTATCTGGGGCAATGGGCGCTTGTGTGGGAAGAGCTGCTGTGGAAGCAGTCCCCATAATGCACTTATTGACTAGATTAATCCTCAGGTTTCCTTCAAAGTGATTGCAAGCTGCATCACCATTCCAGTGATCTTAGATGATTTTTGTGTATTTTCCCACATGGTTTTAGCAAGAAGTTTTAAAAAGTTATATGGCAAAAGCTTGATTAAAAAGAAAATAAAATCCCTAAATTGGGTCATATGTAGGACATTCCTCTTGGTAATCTCTCTGTATTATAGAACAGCCTCACAATTTAAATAGAAGTCAACCCAATTTACAAAATTGGATTGGACAAAACACTAGAGAACATGTTACAGTATAGGGAGTCATCATGCATACACAGCGCAGATGCACTGCTGAATGACCTAACTTGCCCATTTGCATCTCTAATTTCTATGATATAATCTCCATTCCACACTGCAATTATTAGAGAAAGAAATTAATTTCTTGGTTTCAAGGAAGTTGGTAGAGGAATAGAGGGGTGAAGAGAGGAAATCGAATTTTGCAGAGCCATGATTCCAAAAATAAATCAGAAAGGAAAAATCCTGCAGAAGAAGAGGGTAGAAAGTTATGGAAGAGAATTGACATTCAGCATGCTGTTAAAACTTTGCATTGCTAGAATAGTGGCAACAAAGTCACTCCTTGCTTCTATTGCATTTTAACAGTTTTGTTCTCTTCCACTATTCTTTGCCATTTGTTTTTATATTTACAGTTCCATATACCAATTAAGAATTCTTAGCAGGTCTTCCAAGCAGTAGAAATTTAAATTAGATTACAAAAAGAACCTCAAAAGCAGAATGAGATTTTAAATGGATCATTGAAACTAACTGCAAAATTCTTTTATCAGAAGGGGGGAAGGCAATACTTTTTAAGAGTGCCTTAAAATTAATCCAAAATGAGTGTCACTTATTTTCAGCGTGTCAGATTTGGAAGGTCTACTCTGAGGTTAATGTGAAAGTGAATGTAAAAATATTTTAAGGTTTTTATTCGCCTAACTGGAACACCATGAAATGAAAACTTCAGGGAACTAAGGTGGTATCAACAGTAGCAGCCATATAGTATGTATAGGGCCCTAAAGCATATTCCATTGAGGGAACTGAATTGGCGTGCAAGTTGCTCAGGGTAAGAGTTGCTGCTTCTCCTTCTGCCACATGGAATAGTGAAAAAGTTATCTGGCTGCATGTTTCTGGAAGGAATCTGCAGTTCTGCCACGCAGTTGCTCTGTGTTGTATAAGCTGGCAAAAGAGGTGGTCCAGCCTTTCCCCCTCACTACGGAACTCCCATCTTTGCCTCCCACCCCATGTTGGTATGATGCACAAATGTTGGCCAGAATCACAGCTCATCTTTCCACATTTAAACCTGCTATTTTTCCCTAGCAAAAGCCAACAAGTAGTAAGCAAGACAACCTTCAAAAATTGAAAAATCTGCTGTTTGGGACACAGTGGCCTTGTCTGCACCAGTTTTATTCTGGAGTCTCTGAGGACTGACAAGGCTGGTCTAACCCCATCAGGACCAGGGATGCTCAGTGCACAGCTACAGTGCTGTGCTGTTTCAACTCCATCCACATTGCCAGAGGTTAACTAGGGGCTGTGCACCACCTATTACCAGCACTTCACAGCCTGTGAATAAAAAAATAAATATATTAAGAGAAACAAACACCCACATCAAATCCCCTTAAGGAAGAAAGTGTGTCCCTTCCTGTGAAAGGCCTCAATTTCAGAGCATCTCTGCTCTCGGGTGCTGCACCACTTCCCACACACTGTCACAAGCCTCTAGTACTTGGTGCCTTTATTTTCTGGCACCAGGTGATCTCAAAGCCTTTCTTTTTTCTAAGTAATTTTCCATTCTTCACACCTCTGAAGAAGAGTTTAATAAAGGTTATTCACCTAAAGCTAGGTGATCTCTGAGCACAGTTTTGGCTCATTCCATGGGCCCAGACACGGGACTGTAGGACCATGTAGGACCTCAATTCTCCTCCAGGTTGCAAGTTTCCAGTTCATGGGGACACCAAGATAAGCCTGCTCCAAATCCCAAAATATGCACAGCCACTTGCCCCAACAGGCATGGCAGCAAAGGGCACTCAGGTGGGTCCTGCCAGCCGAGGTGGTCACCAGGGAGGGAACAGTGATCCACTTGAGGATTGAGGAGTTGTGGAGGCTGTTGTGTGAGGCCTGGGGAGAAGAGGCACAGGGATGAGCAAAGCTGGGGTGAGGCAGCTATGGGTGACAGGCAGAGAGGAGCCCTGGAGGGGAAGGAAAGCCCAGGCTCTTGATAGACTGGGTGTCCAAGAGAAGCCTCTCCTGCAGGCAAAACTGAAACCTGAGGAATTTTCCTGAGGGGCAAGGTGGTAGCAACTGATCAGTCAGTACCAAATTTAGTCAATTTAGTCACAAAAGCATGGGATCATTGGGTTAAAAGTGAACCCTAAGCAAGCATCAAACTGGGGTGTGGGTATGTAGATGCATCATTGCTGAGGAAATTTCATTTCTCTGTCTTTTTTTCTTCAGCTCCTGAGTGGCTGAGATAGCTGTTTCTGCAGAGATTTCTACTTGTACAAAACACAACAGCCTGCTGAAATAGATTTAGTTTATAAAGTAGCTCCCCATCTCAGCAGCACTGCAGTAGTACAGACCTGAAAGTCACCTGTGCAGAGCACCAAAAAAACAACACTCATAGCAACAAAATCTTCTGGGTCAACAAACAAAAGTTTGTGGAATGAAAGAAGGCTTTGATGTCAGTTCTTTGGATTTTGAGCAATTTTGTGAAGTGGTAATGGGGAACCAAGGGATGTTACTTAAACAGTCCAAAGGCTTTGAATAAATAGTGCTCACAAAAGGCTACTAAGAAAAGCCAGTTGTCAGGAGGAGAAGAGTGGGTAACACCCTGCCAGTCATGGATGCAAATCCAGTTAGGGGATAGCACGCAGGGGCAGAGCAGGAATAATTGCTTGGTTCTCTTCATAGCATTTAAGTAGTGGGGTGCCTCTAGGATCAATACAAACAGTGGCATTGTTTAATGTACTTATTGAGGTCCTACTGGAAAAGCTGGGTCCGAAAGAGCAGTGGGCAAGACAAGGCTGGTAAGGCACCTCGGTAAGCCCTGACAACACTAAGTAACTGAAGTAACTGAGTAATGCCTCAAAAAAGGGGATGCAGTGTAGATGAGTGCACAGTAATGCACCTTGGAAGGCATGATTTAAACTACTCATACACAGAGATGGGTTCTGAATTAATTGTAACCTTTCAACAAAAAGATTGAGGCATCAGCGTAGAAAGCTTAATGAAGATGTCAGTGTGCTGCAGTGGTCAAACCCAGAAAATAAGCTGCAATAAAAAATTGGATGACAGAAGATGTTGTAACATTATTATATAAAAATCATTTATATAAAATTTCAGTTATCTAGCCTCAGAGGGATGCAGAAGAGAAACCTGCCTAGAGAATAAACCAAATGACCTTGTAGAGGTCAATCATGCCAAATGCTGCTTATGTCCTGAGTTACTGACTGCAGTGCATCCTGGAATCTCAGCACTTTAACTGAGCAGATTGATGACTTTTAAAGAAAGAGTACACAAAAGTTTGTTCAGTGAAGGACAGCCTGGATGTGGCACATGGCAGGTTTACATACCTTATTCAGTAATAAGGAAACATGTAAAAGGATATAGTCTCTCAATGCAGCCTGTAATTAATCTGTAGAAAACTGGTCATAAACTGTTACTGTGGTAAATAGCTTTGTTTACCACCAAAACCGAGGAGACTTAAACATACATTAAAAAAAAAAAGAAGGGAAACAGTGTATCTCTGCTCATGTAAATAGAGTCAGTCCATTAACTGTTGTAATCAGTCGAACTGATTATACAAGCCACAGAGGTACCATTTCATCAGTTGTTCAGAAAATAAAAATGACAAGAACCTTCAATTTCCAGTGTTCAAGAGCTGGCAGGGTTAAGATAGAAATCCCTCAGATTTATTTCTTCACCAGTGATGATATAGCTGGTGAGTTGCTTTATAATAGAGTTTTGTCCTCTTAACTGTATAGGCATGGGGGAATCCTTCCTCAGGTATAGAGTTGTTGAATGCCTGACACATCTTGAGTTCCCCAGAAGACATTAATGTTGGCATTGCTAGTTAGGCAGATACTGAGCTTCGTGTACCAGCAGCTTTTCCTGTGCTATGAATACCTGTCTTCAGGCAAAATACGTGTCCAAATTTCAGATGTCCTTTTAGTTGAGTGAGGGATTGCTAGCTGTAATACATGAGAAGTAATATGACAGTTAAAAATAGCACTAATCAGATATATAGGCTGAGTTTAAGTCAGTATAAGTCACAGAAGGGTTTGTTTTATTCTGTAAGACCTAATATGATGTTCAAGACCATATAATATTCAAGACCAAAATAATAATATTCTTGAGCAGTCAATTAGCCTGGAGAATTTATACATGAAATGCAATGAACGAAATGTTCAAAACATTGCAAACTGTCATTAGTTTTGCCCTCAAATGTGAAGAATTTAAGAAAATCTGTAAATGGAAATTCAGAGTGGTGGATATTTCTCAAACTCTTGGAGGAGTAAAAGCAATATGTACATGTCCATTTCTAATAATAATCCTCTTCCCACCCTGGCATGGGAATGGTGGGGGAGGAGGGTGATTGGAACAACAGACAACCTCATTGAAGTGTAGGTCAGCCTTCACCCTTGAAGGAAATATTTTTCTTAAGATCTTGAAGACAACTTCAGATGGATGCAATAGTCCTAACAAGTATTTGTGCTATCACTGAACACCTTCTATACTAGAGCAAATTATTTGATGTTTGTTGTATATGGGCACTATAGTGAGGGAAGTTGCTGGATTTAACATTTTCCATATGAATGGAAATTTGTTATTAGGGTGTCCGAGTCTGGTGGGAAGAAAGAGGCAGTGGATCTGGTTATGCAAAACAGTTGTTGAAGAATGTAACTTCACTGTGATTGATAGTATGTTGCTGGACTGCTGCCATTCATCCTGTGAGAGATTTGGTGGGGGGTGTTGCACGTAGCTGCAGGAAATGTGCTATTTGGAAGGAAAATTGCGGTGATCTTCCTGGACAAGAGCTATGAGGATTGAAAGTTTGCAGGGATAATTCATCCTGGAGCAGAAAGGAAGCAAGAGCCTCCAAAGAGTCTTGCCGAGGTAATTGGTAAGAGGCACTGGGAGTGGAATATTTAGGACACAGGGAAGGCAGAGAAGAAAGGGGAGAATTTTGTCCTATTCATTGGGAGGGACTGAACACAAGGTTATTGGAAGGGTTACCTTTTGGATGACATTAAAAATGCCAGAGTGGATCCTGCCTACACTGAAGTCAGTGATGGAAATGACTATTTCTACTAACATTATGGTGGCCAGAGCCCTACTCATGAACTGAAATAAATGCAGAAAAGCAGGATAACTTTTAAATGTTTTGATGTCAAATATCTGTGGCCACAGTGGTGATTCTAAGGCATTAACCCAAAAAGATCTGTGCTAGGTATTTTCTAGGAGAAAGGTATCATTTTTTTCCACTTTACAGAGAGATAAACTGAGGTCTGTGTAGGACTTTCAAAAGGAGAAAGGAATTCGGGTGCTTAACTCTGATTTTAATTACACTGCTGGAACTGGGAGAGATGAGAGAACAAATACCCTGGCTGCTGGCCTTTTGATGAGACCACTGCACAGCTATTAAAGGACTTGTTTTCCTTTCTGATTACATTTGACCATTTAAATCCATTTAAGCTTCTACTCTAAAAGGAAAAGAGTGCATGCTCAATTCTAGAGTAATTAGGTAATGTTGGTATTATGCTCTGAAGCTGTGAAGTGCTAATTTATGTAAAAGGCGAGTAGTAGTATTATTAGTGCTTGAGTATGATATCATCAGGCTGACGCATAAGAACAGCAAAGTGTGAAAAATTGCATACATCTGCTGTGCCTTCCTAAAAACAACTGAAACCAAAAATAATCAATTGAAAAAAAATGATGGCATAGTTTGCAACAGTCATAAAGATACATCTGATAAGAAAACAGGATTTATATTTCCAAATACGGGTCTACCAAATTTGAGTTTTGACTAGTTTTAGGAACTAGAAACGATTTTGAATATTTACATTTCTTTGTTTACACTTCATTCTTTTTCAGGGGTTTAACTGACTTACTGTGCATATTTCAGAGCAAAACTTAAAACGTACTAGAATTGAGTCTGTCGTTTCCAAATCCTAGGGCCCACGAAACAGCTACTTACACAAATGGAAACAACATTTGCTGGTGCCAACCAAAATGAAAGGCTGAAGGAAAACAGGAAGTAATCCACATAGAAAGTGTGTAACTAATCTTGAGAGGGATAGCAGCAAGGCTCCTCTGCAGCAAGCACTCAGGAAGGGAGAAGCACAGATAGGCATCTTCTACACTGAGAATGGCCTGTCTGAGCGAGATTAACCCTTCCCATGAAAACAAAGATAACCTATCGGTGTTCCAGAGAACAGACAATGTGAAGTGCTGGATTGAGATGAGACCAAATTTGAAGCATAAAGCTTCGATATACAGCTTTGCAGTAAAAAGGTTCTCAACTAAAAAAAGGCAGTGAAAATCCAGTAAAAAGATAGGTCAGACTGGAATGATTCCCAGAATCTTCATATTTGTAAAAAATAAACCACTGGAGAAGGTGTATGCAAAGTAAGTTGCCTAAAATGGCAAACAAGATGAGAAGGTTTTATTGCTTACAAATTCTTCTGAACCCACAGCATATTTCCAAAGGCCTGGAATGGATGATGCTGCCATTACCGCACAGTACACACATTATAATTATTTAATTTAGGAGAAGAACATAATCAAATCAAAGGAGAAAATGTAACTGAAACTGCAACTGTCTGCTGACAATGTATGACACCTGATGCCAACACTCCAGCTGCTTGTAACCCTTTATCATCAAGAGAGGACTAAACTACTTCCCTATTTCTTTAAATAAAAATTTAAAGTGGCAAAGTTTCTGGAGAACCATTAACCATAGATTAAATGGAACAACTACTTTCCTACATACTACAATATCCTTTTTGCACACTCTTGTTTGCTCTACACTGAACCCTTGTAGTCCTATGAAAGTAAGTATTTCTAATGTGATTTAGAGATTCTGCTGCATATGATACCGTTAGGTCCAATAAGCATATCCAAAGTACGTGCTTATCCATATCTAAATTGGTGTTCAGCATTGCAACAGAACATTTCTCTTAAATAATAACCATTACGTTAATTTTGCTAACATTTTCTTCAAGTCAGAAATATTAAAATTACAAAGAGATAATATGGATTTAATCAATGAAATAATATAATTACATTTTTATTGGGTATTATTAAATTCTAGGCCAGACACTCACACAGATCAGTGTCTCAAGTGGACTGTTGTGCTGCAAAGATGTGATCACCTGAAAATCCAGCCCCAAGTACAGACAATTTCTGGATCTAAATTGTGTCAATTTGATTAGTTGGTGGTCCGAGAAGATAAGATTTTGTCAACCCTACTCATACTGAGAATATTCCTACTACCTGTACAGTTTCACCCATCTAAAATAGAATCTTTTTATGCAGATACTCTCTTGTATCTATTTGTGTGATCTGTCCAAAAACCGTGACTGTTATTCTTGTATATAAATATATTGTATTGAGCCCTCTATTTGTAATTAAAAATCTTTTATCTTTTTTTTTTTTTAGCATTCCAGTTCTTTCTAATAATAAGTTTCAATTATTCAGTGGACTTCAAATAAATTACTTGTCAACTACCAGTTCCATTAATTACAGACTGTATGCAACAAATGCTTTAGGTGCATTCATCCAGGTCTAATACATATTTAAAAGTATGCACACTGCTTTCTAATAATTTGTGATTAAATAAAGCATCTCATTCTACATTAAAAAAAAGAATTTGAAGTCTTTCTTGACCCAAACGAGTAGTATTAGTACATAGCTTGGTCTCCAAATGAAAAAAGTATTTGTTCATACAGCCTAGCCCTGGTCACCACTTTCCACCTCTGTGCTCTATTTGAAGCTTGTGTTATTCCGTTTACTATAGAAGTAGCCACTGCTTTGTCAAAAGCACCTGAATGTTTCCTTTTGTTATTTCTGGTTCCCACTGATACCAAAATGTAAAGAGTAGTGAAAATGTCTGTATTGGGGTTCTGTGTGACAAAGTACAAATGGAATTATGCTTGATTCATTATTTGCTTATGTGTGTGTTTATTTTAGTATTCTTACAGTCTCTCATGCCTCTTCAGGAAATAATATTCTTAACAAGTTTTTCCATTTTTGCAGAGTTACTTTTTCAAAAAAGATAACTTGCAGTGAAATTACACTTAAGGAAGACTCTCAGTTGTGATCACACAAGTTTGAAAGACTGCACAAAGAAGGCACATAAGGGTCAAAAAATGGAGCTTGCCATGCTTCCCAAGACATTCTCACATGAAGAATATCTTGCAGATAAAGGGTGAAAATCCACATTCGTTATTATCAAAATAAAATATACTGGTATGTTACTATCTTGATCTATCTAACAAGACACAAAAAATTGTGGGTGGGAAGAAAGCAGCACAATTTGAATAATCTGTGTTCCTTAATTTTGACCAGCAATTTTATGCATACATCTTTGGTTCCTGGCATACCAACAACAGATGCAAGCACATGAAACCCTCTAAACAGATCCCCTAATGCTTCAAGGAAGTTCCTTGCCCTGGGCAACTCCTTTCAGAATTTCTTTCTAATAAAGCACACCTGTAACCCAAATTCTCAGCACAGTAACCACTTGTAACCAATACAGAGTTGGTTTATCCTGTGAAACCTGACAAAGAAAAAGTTAATCCCATACGGACTAACTGAAATAGCACACTCTATGTCTCTTTCTGCATTTCCATACTTTCTCCCACTAGCCAACTCTTAGGAACACAATACAGATTTGCTTTGACATCACTCCAGTAACTCCTGGTAACATAGACCACCACTGAAAGAAATCCCCAATGGGTCATCTCTTCCACACTTGGGCTGCCTACCTGTATGTCAGCTGCACTACCTCTCTGAACAGTGGCTTTTCCTGGGACAGCAGATTGTTGAAACAGGAGGCTAGATGCTCAGCTCTGGAAAATGCCTGGCTAGTGTCTGGACCAACTGAGGGGAGCTGTGATGGCTTTAGGAAGCTTGTGTCTGATACTGAACTAAATAAACTGAGTTAATCCTATGTTTTCTGCCACAGTCTGGATTTAGGGGCTGTTCAAACAGCCAAACTTGCCAAGGTAATTCCTTCCCACCTGGATACACAGAGGATCTCATGACTAGACCCATGGTTAATCCTGTATCCAATCTTTCCCCTCAATCCCATAAGAATAATGGATCTCTTAGTAATGCACGTCAGAAAACAGAGTTCTCTTTTAGTCAAAACCCCAACACCAAAAAAACCAAACTGTTCTTCTCACAAAGAGGGCTACAGGCAAATAAAACCAGGCATGTTGAGATACCAAATCTTCTGCTTCCAGGTGCCCATCTGGAACAAACTTGTCATTGTTTTTCCTCAGGGCAGGCAGTGAAACTAGGGACAGCCATCCAACAAAGAGCTGGAGACTTCCCGCACCACAGTTCCCTCCTCCATTCCAGTTGCCAGGTGCCTCTGGAAAGAGTGGGATTGAAGGTAGCTTTGAATAGGTCAGACATGAGAGCAGGCAGAAAATCATGGCTTGTCTTCTAAATAGCACAGTGTAGTCATTTCTACAGAAAGGGCATTTATTCCAGGATATCACTCTAATATAAAATTTCCTATCAGATAACCCTAGCAGCTGTCCTGACCTGGATTTTCCTGACTGCTTTGTGTCAGCGTGGGAGGGAACACCCAGAAACTCACCTCCACAATCATCTGGGACAGACAAGTTACAGAAAGTTAGACATCACATTTTCAAAGTTGCAAAAAAAGACTTGAAGATCCAACTCCCTCTGAAATTCATTGCCCTGGGTATCTTCTCACAGGGATATACCCCCAATACTCAGTGAGCTTTAACATTTCCAGTAAATATCTGAAAACACATCTGAAAACACACCATCTGGGATTCTCCTTTGTGATTTTCCTTTCCTTCCTTTCACCACGTTCAGCAGACATTCCACTCTGGAAGGAGTGAACAGGGCCGCATCTGCAAGCCAGCCTTCCAATCCAAAATGCTAACATTCAACCAAGGATCCATCTTTTTTTTGTTTTCTTTTCTTTTCCATTATCATGTTTGATATTTCTATCAAGTGATTTGTCCTAGATGGACCCTTCAGTCACATTCTGCTTTCAACTCTACTCAGATTATTCACTTGAGAAGCAACTCTGTGAATCCTGCTGCTTTCATTCCCACTCCTGGCCATCTCTGGCTTTCTCCTGATATGCAGTGCCCTGTTTTCTTACTGCCTAACTGAGGAACCAACTACTATGCAAAAGACTTTGAAGAATATGAGAGAAGAGATTTCTTTAAATAACCATGGGTTAGATCAGGAGCGGCAAACAATTGAGATTGGGGGTTTCCTGAGAGCTCAGTGGTGATGGGCTTATGCTCTCAGGAAACCCCCTGGAAATGCTCTGTCCTGCATTCCCTTAGCTGCCAGTCTTCCAGCCATTTCCTGGAAAGCAACCGACTGACTGTGCTCCCACTTTGCTATGGCCATAAACAATGACAGACTTGCCTTGCCTGGCATGGCTCTGCTGAGCCTTATCTGGATCCCCCAATGGAGAAAGCACCGTCCCACCTAATTCTTTGTATGAGGACTGTAAATATCTGAAGATATGTTTTGTATGAGTGAAGTGTCATGGAGGCTGTGACTTCCCTACTATTGCTTCTGGCAGTCTCACACCAATTGTCCATTACTCACTTTAGCAAGCTGGCAGCTTCCAGCACCTGAAAGCTGAAAATAGGAAAGGGCATTTGCAGGGTGGTGATAC
>JAHLSL010000012.1:16751466-16800058 GCA_025920805.1 Petroica traversi | reverse complement strand
GGGGCCCGGGGCATGGAGGGACACGGATATCAGCCAGGGCCGAGTACTCGTCACTGCCCGGCCCGAGGGACCCCTGGAGAGCCGTGCCGGGAGAGCCGTGCCTGCCAACAGCGACCCTGCCCAGCGCTCGGCCTGAAGGGGGTACGGGCCCTCCCGACATTTCTTCTTCTCTGTTAGAGAAGAAGCACACAGACCTGGTGAAAACATGTCTCAGGTTTTATTAAAAAAAAAAAGTTTAAATAAAAACTAAAAAAAAAGTTATATAAACAAGGATTATCCCCTGCTTATCTTGTCTTGCTGGGGGGATTGGAAAATTCCAGCATCTGGATTTGCAGAGTTCCTTTCATTTGTTTCATTTTTTAGTCACTCCTTTTTTTTTTTTTTTTTTTTTTTTTTTTCCCCCAGGGGCATGTTTTCCGCACTCAGTTGAATACAAAGCCCTGTGGATTGCTGGTGTTCAGCCAAAGGCTCATGCCTTTGGAGCCCCACAGGAGCAGTTCATCAGGGCAGTGACTTCTGCCTCAGCATCTGCCCATAGGAGTCATCCTACTCCTACCTTGTTCCTACCCTGTTCCTCCTGCCCTCTGCTTCTTCTCCCTCCTCAGTGTGTGGCACACCAGGGCTTAATGTGTGAGCAGGTACCCAAGTGGACAATACATCCCTGGAACAGAAACCCCAGCAAAATCAGGAGGGTACAAGCATTGAGGGGAGGGAAAGGTAGTCAGAAAAAGCAGTTCTTGTCCCTGACCCTACAGATGTCCTTTTAGAAGCCTTCGTGTCTTAAAAAATACTTCAGGTTTACTGCAGGCAGGAATAAGAAATCCCAATATTACAGATCTGGGCTGCACACACTGACCTTAACCTGATCTATTTTTGTATCATCACTCATAGGGACAGCAGTGTGAACAAGGACTAGGTAACATTGACAGGATCTGTTTAAATGATAAGACAAAGTATTTTTTTTAATAGTCTGGCAGATATATTTGTCAGCTACCAGTGCATGTGCAATGAAACTCAGATTAGGAATCAGAGGAATTTGGAACCCAAGGCAGCAGCTTTTTCTCGGGATTTCATGTATTCTAAGTGCATCATTTTGTCAGTACAGAGGAGGTGTTTTACATAGTTTATGAAAATATATTTACACATTTCAATATGGTGTCACTATTGTGCTCACGTGCAAGATAAAGCCGAGTCTCAGTGACTGCAACAATAAAGAGATATATCAAATCACTGAACAGATGAGCTGCTGTTATGGTAGGTTCTATGTTATTCTCTTTGCCTCATTTTAGACAAAATTTGCAACACCAGGTTTTTAATAGAGTCAGTTCAGTCCCTCTCCATCTGCTGTGTCTTTCCCCTCTTAAAAAATTACAGAGGGACAATTTGATCACAGGCCTGAACCAGATTTTGTAAGACTTATTTGCCATATTAAAACCAAGGCTGCATGAAATGCTAACCACTTTTCACACCTTTTTCTTTCACTGGGTCATTTTGTTATCTCTCTGTATTGGAGTGTTCATTTGGCAACATATTACCTATTTTATAAGCAATAAACTGAAATAAAAGAAACTTCAGAATTGTCAAGTTCCTAAAACTGTGGCTGAAGTTACTAGTGCAAGTACACAGCTTTTCTTAAGCGCAAAAGCTAATTATTCAGCAGATGCTCATTGCAATAAGATACTGAGGGCAGTTTTGACCAAGAGCCTCCTAAGAATTGCCATGTGAGTTTTCTGCTGCAGGTTGCTTTGCTAGAAGTAGTGCACTGTGCAGGAGAGGTGGACATTTCTGAGTATATAAAATGTCTTGTCTGCTGCTGTTCAAACACAAGTAACACAGAGTATTTCAGATTTCACTCTCTCTCCCTGCCAGATAAGTGTTTGAAGGCTTGGTACTCAAAATCTCTTCTATTTACTTCAACTTTATTATTTGGTCTAATAAGTGATATTATCTCTGTCTACAAACCTCATACAGTTATATGTCCTCTATCAACTTTATATGAAGTAGGGTATATATTTGAAGGCAGAAATTAATTCCTAGGATTTTCCAATGATAGGAAAAGACACCAAGCTTCTGCACATATCTGCTTTGTACAGAAGCTAAAAAGTTATATTTTAGGTTCCTTATAGGATTATAAGGGTTATATAGTTATATTTTAGGTTGCTTATCAGCAGGCTGCACTAAGGCTAGAGTGTGATCCAACAAGGAGATGAAGGGCAAGGCTCAAATGCAGGTGTGGGGATGAATACAAAGTCTTTCTAAGTAGCAGGCAGGAAAAAATTAGTGGCCATCACAGAGAAAGTGTTAGGGAAAAGGTCTGAAGAACAGTAAATCCTTAACCACATGCTATGAATGGGTGCCTGTCAATGGAGTGCTTGGGACAGGTTGGTTGTGCTCATTGTCTCTGATAGGGCACAACACTGTAGGCCAGAAAAGTGGAGAATTCAAGAAAACATGAGGTGTTAACTTTCTTCACTATTATTTACAAGAAAACCTGGATTTTCTTAGGTGAATGTAAGTAAACAAAGCTGCTGTTGGATGGAGCCAATGAAGCCTGCAGTTTTGAACAGCAGCTTCTCTGCTCCTGAGGATGGACACAGGATACATGTCCCTGCTCCTGATCTTGGAGTAGGGAGCAGTCCCATTCCCATCAATAGTCACACTGGAAATTGTTGGAGCCAAAACATGGGCTTGAAACCTGAACTCAGCGCTGCTTCTAAAAACCACCTTCTCTCTTTTTAAATCCCTTGTAATACACTGTCTCAGCTTTGTCTGGTGGGACTCTTTCAGTGGCCAGAAGCACCACAGGCCTTGTGCTTCCTCACGTCCTCTCTCCTGTTTAACCAGGGCAAATGTAACCATTGAAGGTATGTGGGGCAGCAGGGTGTTTGCTTTGGGATGCGCGGCCAGCCAGTGCTGTGCATTATTGCAGCTGTGCCCTGGGATGGTAGGGGAGGGTGACAACTGGCCTGCCACAAGTCACCTCATCACTTTGCCCTATAAGGAGAAGAGTAAGCTCTGACAGGCATCTCACCCTGTCCCTGGTTCCGCAGAGAGGGACCTGCTGCAGGGCAGCCCGCCATCCCACGCCTGACTTCCTGGTCACTGTCTGAGCTGTCGCCTTTTGAGACCTTGCCTGACGTTTTAATTAAGCACTTTACATGAAAGATGCCAATGCACAGAGTTTTACAAGGAGCTGTTACAAGGAACACTTACTTGGAGGTGCTTAGTTTCAATTCACAGTTTTTATATTGAAGCAGAGCAGTAGTTATTTACCACGACAGATAAAGCCTCACTGTCAGAGTGCTGCGGAGAGGCTGCAGTACTGGGATCTTGTAGCTAGGTGTAGCTGAAGCCCTGCATTTCTTATTGATTAAAGTATTTAAAAGAGCAGCCTTTTAATTTTATTTATCCTATACATTTTAACTTAATGGATATAGTCAGAAGGAATAGTGATGGATGCTTATGGAGTAGAGCCTTTACCTAATGCAAGAATTACTTCTTGGCAATTCCACAATGCCTTCACAAAAATTAGATTAATGCACACAGACTCTACTAGACTGATTCCTTTAGCCCAAACCTTTTAATCCAGGGGTCTTTTTGACATGGTTTGTTTTTCACACAAATATTGCAAGCAATGAAGTCGCTTATTAGGGGACTGAGGTCTATTACCAAGGTCTGTGTTTAAAGGGCAAGATTGGCTCCACAGGAATCAGTGAAGCAGAGCACTTCTAAATTCCAAAGCTGAGCTCTCAGTATTTTGGCCTAAAGAAGGAAAGGAGACTATATTTCTTACCTTGCTTCTCCTTCAGCTCTCTCTGCTTTTACTGTACATAACAGCTCTGCCCTGAACAGCATTCTCATAACTGTGATTGAAGAAAAGGCAAAGTTCAGGAGGTACATTGTACTCTACCTCTTTTGGGTTTTTTGTGGGTTTTTTTGTTTGTTGTTGGTTTTGGTTTTAGGTTTTTTGCGTTTTTATGGTTAGCTTTCAAAAGAGAGTGGTCTTGAATTGTAAAAATTAACAGGACTTTACTATTCACCTGTGATTTTTTTTCCAGATAAGCTTTATAACCAAAATCTAGTTCAGTGATCTTTGGGTCCAATTCTGACCTAGGTAACTGCTTGGCCAGTGAAGTCCAAGTCAAAAATCAGGCCTGACTGGTGGTTTATCCAATATAGCCATAGCCTTGGGACCCTTTCTGGAGTGCAGGCAGTACTTAATGCCAAAACTGCATTGCATATTCTGGTCTAATGCAGTTACTTCAGCTCCCTCAAAGTCACCCCACCAGAATCAGTGGGTCTAAAAGTGCTCAGAACACATTGTTTATTTTAGGAGGTCTATATGTTGCTTGGTCAGGGTATACCGTAGCAGCTTAAATTAGTCTTGGGTCTTTTAAGTCCTTCTTGAGAGTCTGGAGTGGTGTTGCTGGAGGCACTACTGGATCAAGTTAAAGTGTTACATGAGCACAGCACTGCACGTGCAGACATGAGCCATCCTCTCTAACACCTCATTAACAGCAGAAATTTCAGACTGGATTACATCAGAATTCACAATCACTATGATAACTAAGAGTGTGTCTGAAGTTCTTATTAACTTAATTCAAATACAGTATCACATATTTGAGTATAATCTTAAAGTGGTGTTTGGCGCAGGAATGGATTAGTGTATGTTCTGATCTGTATTTTGCTCTGACATTAACTTATTGGGTTTATTACTGCTAAAATAATTCTGATAAAGAATTACAAGGAGCTTCTGATTACCTTTTTTCTCAGCCTAAAGTGAAATAACTTGAAAATGTCTTCTTTCTTAGTTTTGTGGGTTTTGTATCACCCTGGGATCAGGTGGCCTTGAACTACTGAGAAGACAAGGAAAACAGACAGAAATGTGATTGACTAACATTTTCCTAAATTTTTTTCCTCCCCCACAAAAATGAGCAGCTCCAAAGTGCTTGCAAGTGGCTTTGGTCAACCTCTTTCATAGTGAGGAAATTGTTGCTTTTTCAGGAAGCTTAAGTACATTCATGAACCACCTTCATGTATGTCACATCTTCGGGGTATAGACACTTTCGTTTTCTGGTTGTTCTACTAAAATAGTAAAGACATAGGTGTATATAATATTTAACAACCAAACCAATTCACACTGCCAGTAAAGCATCCATTGTTACTGGGGAGATTTTGTACTTTCCTTTAGAAAGGCAAGTTGCCAGCTTACACCTGATTGTGCCAAGAGTTACTGGATTCATGACTCCTCATGAGTTTGTTGGCTGAGATGGTTGATCATGCTGAAATGATGCATGATCTTCTTCTTCCACTTTGTTGATGAAAATTACCTGGAGGATTGATGACCTGTGGGTATCCTTGACACCTGACAGCCTAGAAAGCATCTGGGTGATGGAACAGGACTTTGAGCCTCACAAGGACCCAGCTAGTCAAACTTTAGTTGGTAGCATAAGAGGAAAGAGAATACAGAGGAAACCAGACTTAAAAGAACTCCATTTTCTCCTTGTTTGCTGTTCACTGGCACATAGGAGGTGTTTAGGGGCCTCACTGATGTGCCCTCCAGAAGTTTTTCCTCTTTATGATTGGCAAATAGCTGAGAAAGGATAGGACTAAAGACTGGGCTAATTTTTTTTCTATTTTGTGGTTGTTGAAGCAGTTCACAGACTTATCTGGCGACTGTCCTTCTTGCCTGCTCTGCTAGCTGATCTCCTAGAGAGAAAAGATTATGGCACAGAAGCCAACGATGAGAAGCCTGGAGATGCAACCTGACAGTAGGAATCTGCTGCACCAGGAAAGCACAATCATATGACAGAATGGTGGTTCTGTATGACTTTCTCACTGGCTATCTTACAAGACAGGGAAGACAGATGAGAGACCAAATGATGGGGGGGGGGGGGCCCCGGGGAGGGAAAAGAAACTGAGTAAAGGTAGTATTTATTAGTCATTAGAATAATGATATTATAGTCCTGTGATTATATTTGCATTCTCCTGTTGTCATAGTCACAACCTCTGAAATTTATCAGAGATCTCACAGATGTTTCCTGAATTTCATGAAATTCAGAATTACAGATTTTCATTGTCATGTGTACCTCAGTTCCTTTGTTCAGGAATAGATTAGATTGGTTAACATTTAGGCCCTCAAGTACCATATTTACTTAACTTAGCCCTCCTTTGTTAAAAGCAATGTGGGTTTTAGACCATCTTTGCTCAAGCTGACTGGACAGATCCCATGAGTTTGTCAATCCATGTAAACCTTTTGCAGAAAGTGAAAACCCATAAAGCACACAAAGACACAGAACATTTTCGTGAGGTGGACCTCCCTTTCACTCTAAGCATGCAACTCTGGTCCTCCTGTGTGAAGCAAGCATGCCACAATTAAAGTAGAAAATAATCTGAGCACATCTTGTTCCCATCTGCATGACCTTGGGCAAGTCATTATTTATTGTGCATTAACATGTAACACTTTATGTCTCAGTTTACCCTTTCAAATAATGAGTACAATGTGCTTTTTGCAGTTCACTGCTGCTTGAAGTTACTTAATAGGTTATATTACAATCTTGCATGCAAGCTACTACACAACTGGAAAACACTGGAAGCCACAGAAGAAAACAGTAACTAGCAATGTACCTTTCAATGCTATAGAAGCACAGATAATATTACAGATTGGCTCATGATGAGTTCCAAGAGAACTAGAAGTGTTCTCTCTGATTCCAAGCGGGGGGATAAATAGTTAATTTTCTTCCCTTAGTTCAGCAATTCCCCATACTCCAAATAGTTTGAGAGTCTCAAATTACATAACTGCTCTGAAGCTATTGAGAAGCACAGAGATCTGACCCATCCTCTCCTTTAGAATGTTGTTAGAGGAAAAACATTCTTTAATTTCATAGTGATAGAGTTTTGAATATACATCTAAAGATACCTAAGGCGAAATATTATGTATCTGTCTATATACTCCTATTCAAGTCCAGGATCTAAATTAGAGACCAAATTGCCTTTCTCAGTAAATATGGTTTGTATAGGCTTTTTATGTACACA
Organism: Petroica traversi; assembly: GCA_025920805.1. Classification (NCBI taxonomy): domain Eukaryota; kingdom Metazoa; phylum Chordata; class Aves; order Passeriformes; family Petroicidae; genus Petroica; species Petroica traversi. Next base: position 16,793,023 of record JAHLSL010000012.1, on the reverse strand, counting down.
GAATAAAGATTTTCTATATTCTAACAAGTTGGAGACATCGGTGCCACCTTTTGTATTTGTCTTTCAGCTTAGTGAAATATGAAGCTCACTCTCACCTGATCTTTTCTTTATTCATCCTTTTATCTCATGGGTTCTGTTTTCTTCTTTATTCGTTTGGTTCCACAACCATTGTTATGTTTAATAAGGTGCTTCTGCATAGCTAGAAAACCCTTATAAAAAATCCAACTGACACCATTTCACTGTTCTCATCTGCCAGTGCCAATACACCTCTTGCTTCCTTTTACATTTTCCATGTAGTGATTCTCTTTCCATGCATGCCTTAAAATAGGTCATTGGTGTTTACATCAGCAGCAGTTTTAGACATCACACAGTTGAGCTGCCAGTTCTGCTGATCACAGGATCATTCCTTCTGAACTTACAGTTCATCGTCCACCCTGTCATTATCCTATAAAATAAGTTCCTCATTAGGATTTATTTCATCATCACTGTCTCTTATTTTCCCACTTCTTTCTACAGATCCTTATCTTTCACCACAAATGTTCCCCTAATTTCCAAGGGTTGTTTATTTCAATCTGTGTCATTTTCATTGTGGCAGCCCCTTATCTTTCCTCCAGTATTCCTAGACAGGTTAGTCATAACCTCAGTGTTGTTCAGCCCCTGCCCCCCTCAGCTTCCTTATGATTATCAGCAGAATTTGGACCTTTCCAGAGAAAGATGCTTGGATCCAGTTATGAGATGCTTTCCTGCCCATACAGTGAAGAGTTTCAAGCCTTCAATTTCTAATTTGCTTTATTCTCTGTGATACTCACTAGCGGGTGCTGCTTGGGAAGTCAATGACAACTCCAGACACGAAGCAGCTGCAGGACAGAGCCTTTAATGAGTCTTTTCCATTTCTAATTTTTGTGAGCCAGTTCTAGCAGCAGTCTAAAATAAATGATACATATTGATAATTAAACTGATGCAAGTGAACACGCATCACGTGAAAGTAATGCAAATGGAAGGATTTAGAAAAGGGAGGAAAAGAGAAAGAGAACTATCTCTTACAAAGTAACTCAGTTTACATTATCATGCCGAAATAGATAATTTCTTCTCTACAACTCACCTTTGACCAACATACCACTAGCATTTAAAAGACTTCCCATTTATATTTGATATGTGATTTACAGCATGATCACATCTGAATTGTGCCCAGAAATTTCCCCTAGCAGGTCCAGAAAATGTCTGGGGCTCAATGGTTGACTTGGCCCACTTCTGTTCCCACAGTGTGTTGATAGAAGATCATTTCAAGCTAGAGGAGTATAATTTTAAAATGAAATTATATTACAAAAATAGATTGTTTCAGGATGCAGTACCTTTTTGAAGTTTCATGCTAGATTTGTGTTCGCTTATAATGGTGTAAATCAGCAGTAACTTCACTGCAGTGCCAGCATAACTGGAAACACCTAATACTACTCTTTCCCTTCCCAATAAATTACCTTTATATATTGGAGAAGAGTTATTTTCAAACTGCTGATATGCAGTCAGGTGTGACTGCATGCCTCACCTGAGGGTTTTCTTTACCTTTTGTGTGATTTTTCAAGTGGAGCTATTCTCAACTCTGCCAAGTTCTCCAAGTAGCACATAGCATAATGTATTTATGTAGAGTCTGTCTCTTGGGCAAGCTGAAGCGGTGGAAATTGCCCGGAGAAAATTGAAACCCTGATAATTGATTTTGCTAGCTCTTAAAGTTTTCAAAAGACTTGAATCTTTCCAAGAATAAATCAAAAACTGTTCAGCAGCAGACCATGGAGATTCCCTCCAGATTCTTAGAGTGGTTTCCTTGCTACAATGCAGAAATTATACTCTTAGTGATGTAGATTAATAATTAAATTATTTGCTTAAAATAGTTAAGTCTGTGGCCTCTTGGGATTTTCTGTGTCAGCTAATTTGGCTGTGTTATTAAGTGCCACAGGTAGCCAGGATCTTTGAGCTGTGGAAGAAAAAAGCGTGGCAAACATTAGGTATATGACAAACCCTTCAGGCCATAAAATCTTATTAGAAGGCAAATCACAACCTTCCAACCCTTTTGAGATTGATGTGGAGCTAGGAAATCTGTAGAAAATTGATACAGTGTGGAATGCAAATATATTACTCCCCCTCCCCTCCTTTTTTTACATTAAAATAGGACTAGACGGGAGGGAAATTATTCCCAAGAGACCACCATGGAAAACGCCCTATTGGTGCAGGTGTTTACAACGTCTCTATAGAAGTAAATGAAACCCAGTGGAGATTGGTCTTGACAAACTTTTCACTGGAACATCATAGGGCTTTCCCAACACTGGCTTAGTTGTAGGGGCCAATGGCAGAAAAACACTGCCAGATTAAGCAGCCTTCTGACTTCTAGACCACTCTTCACATGCCACTATGCTTCTGTGTCTGAAGACCCATAATGAGGGTTCTTTCTAAATTCAAATTAAGTATTTTATGTTTATAGGCATTTCTAAATTCTTCATCAACACTATATTTTCATTATATATGTTACATGTCTGCTTGTTACTGTATATTATCATGTTATATTATTATGTAATGACATAAGTATATTGTGGTCATATTTAAACAGAACAGATCATTGTTATTTCATAAAATCACAGAATCATAGAATCATAGAATGGTTCAGGTTGGAAGGGACCATCTAGTTCCAACCTCCCTGTCTGGGACAGGGACACCTTCCACTAGACTAGTTTGCTGAAAACCCCATCCAGACTGGCCTTGAACACTTCCAGGAACAGGGCATTTACAACTTCTCTGGGCAGCCTGTTCTGATGCCTCACCAACCTCACAGTAATGGATTTCCTCCTCATATCTTATCTAAATCTACCATCTCTCAGTTTGAAGGAATTGCCCTTGTCCTACCACTATCTCTCCATGTAAAAAAGTCACTCTTACTCATTTTTTAAGCTCTCTTTAAGTACTGAAGGTTGCTATAGGAGTTCCCTAGATCTTCCCTTCTCCAGGCTGAACAACTCCAACTCTCTCAGTATTTTTTAATAGGAGGAGGTCCTCCAAAATAATTTGTGGCCCTGCTCTGCACTTCCTCCAACAGGTCCACACCTTTTTTGTGCTGAGCTGCACAGGTGGGGTCTCACGAGGGCAGAGCAGAGGAGGAGAATCACCTACCTTGACCTGCTGGACATGCTGCTTTTGATGCAGCCCAGGATGTGTTTGGCCTTCCAATGATATTTCTAATATAATTTACTGAAATAGTGGTATTGTAGCAAATGATTCTGCTCCAGAACACTGTAATTTGAAGAACCTGTATCTGTCAAAAATTAAACCAAAAGTGTTCAGGAGGAAAGCCATGAAAAACTCATTCAGATTCTTAGAGAAGTCCTGCACAAAAATAAAAATAAAAAATTGTACTCTCATTGATAGAGATCTGACACTAAAGCAGCAGACCATGGCAGTCCACTGAAATCTGCATCCCTGTGTATGACAGGACTGGGAGTGCTAGTCTCCAAATTTTCTTCTGGCAAGCAGGGTCTCATGTAGCAGCTACAAGTTGCAGAGGAGTGCAGATAGCCCTTTCCTTGCCAGTGCAGAAAGCAGGAGAACCTCTGCAGCCTCTTTGCCTTCTCTCAAAAGATTGACCTGCAGGACAAATCAGTCTGTGTGGCTTCCAGAGGATATTAGGGTTTCTGCAGAAACTAAGCTTTCATTTAGGTGGAAAAATATCTGAGATTTGCCGTTGCATGTGGTGAAAAAGAAACCTTCAGAACATTTCCAAGTATTTTAACCAACACAGTATTGCCTTCAGAGTAGGCATTTTTTAAAGCCTTTGAGCATTTGAGAGAGAGACTCTAAACATAAACCATCGACCTTTCACTAAACCATCCCATGGGACACAGAAAGAATACACTAAACTCCCAAAGCAATATTAGCACTGGAGGGAGTGAGTAGAACAGGGAACATCAGCAGGTGAGAGCTGAATGTTGCAGCTGTGGAAAATGGCCTAGGCAAACAAGAAAAAAGGTATATCTGAGAAAGATAGGAAGAAAATCCAAAAGCTTCATTAGTATTGACTGCATGATGAACTTGTCCTTCCATTTGGAAAGGCTGAACACATTTAATATTATATAGAGCAAACGACAAATACAGATAGAATATTTTCCTTCCCTAGGAAGGATCTATCCTTCAATAGATTTATGCTGCTGATGATTACATTTAATCCAGAAACAGACAGTTTGTTTGTGATATTCCCTATGACCTCCATGGAAATGCCACCATGCAACAAAGAGAGTGTAGGTTTATTGATATGCAATCCAGTTCATAGTTGAACACACTTGTAAAATAAACTCAGTTTTCTTACTGCAAGTTCTCAAGTCATCTAGCTTTATTGTGAGGAAGGTACATTTCTCCTCCTTCTTGTGTATTAGAAATCGATTTCTTTCTCTTCCCCAAAACAGGGACATGAAATGCTTAAAACATTGTGAAAGCTGAAACCTCAGACTCTGTGCAGACTTCACAGAAAGAATTTTCAGCCCACTCTCTCCTGAGCTGGCCAGATGTAACCATTCCAGCATGCAGACTCCAAGTGCCAGTCAGTTGGTTGTCCTCAGCATGTAAATTGCCTGCATGGCAGTTTCAACACACTCCTCTAAATTTCTCTGTCTGAGTTTCCCTTTCCATTCCTAAGACAGATATTTCAATTCACAGCCCAAAATCCTGCAGATCCCTTTTAGTCTTCTGAAACTACACCCACATACTCCCCACAAACTTAGTAATACTGATTTTATCTTTGCATTTCTATTTCTTGACTCTACCACAGACTGTTTTATTTACTTGCATATTTAGCAACAACTCAGAATATGTAGTTTTGTACTAGTGGTAGCTGATTTTTATAATGATGACTGCAACCAATTTCCTGTTATCAGTACACTCTAATGTCTCGGGGACATCACCAAGTTCCCAGTGCCCAAAGAATCCCATCATGTAATTTGAGCTGTGAGAAGGGTTCCTGTGCATGCTATCAGGCAGTCACAAAAACGAGCTGACACGTAATTGTTTTAACCCCAGTGAAAGAGAGCAAAGCTGAACCTGTCTGGCCTTGTGTTTGCCAAGGAGTGAAAATATGCCAAAGTTTCTGCAGCTCAGCTGTTACTTAGCTCCTTGGTAGCTCAGTTGAGCATTTTGATCTCAGAGCTGAATTTATTTCAAAAGAAAAATAAACAGGGACTGGAACAGGAGAATTCTTCAGTCAAATCAGCAAGAGCACAAAGAGCCTATACGGTCTTATCTTCACTGGTATTCTGATCTCTCATACTGTCCTGTCACAAATATCCCCAGAGTTTTATCTTCTCTCAAAACACATCCATCCAGTTCCCAACCCTGTCCAAAAGATTTTCTACAGAAGCCCCTGACCTTGCAAGCCCACTCCTTTTCATTACCCCTAAATCACTGACTTCCTTAGGAATACTACCAAGCCACCACCAGTGTCTGAAGAAAATTGGAAGAACTGATTTCCCCATAAGCCACAATGCCCATGCATCCCCAGATTATAATAGCTGTCCTTTCCAAGTAGAGAAATAAGACTAATGAGAAACCACCTCAAGGGTGAACTTTTTGCCCCACTGTCTTCACAAATATAGCAAGATCTTTAGTCATCTCCAGTAGAAGTCTCAGATGCTGCTAACACATGGACTATTGCTGAGATGGTACTTCTTGATACTGAGCTGCCCAGTACTGCTTTCTCTGACATGCTTTGCAAATCAGGCACAAAGCATTTCTGGTTCCTCTATTGCCATGGATCAGTCTGAAGGCTTACTTCAAATCATTGTAGTATACATTTGTTCTGCCACCTTTTGTTCTGAGCCTCCTTGTTTTTTGCTGAAGACCAAGTTCCGTTTCTCTTCTCATAGCCCTGGCTGCCACTACAATTACCAGCCTATCATTTTTCCATTGTTTGCATATTTGTGCATTAAACTGATCTACATCTCCTTCTAGGGAGTGGGTAGCAGAGGGTGCTTAGGTGATATGGCATCTCAAGATGGTGCTTGAGGGGCTTGTGGGTCACAGAAGTGGGAAATGCTGGTTGCTGCACAAGCAGCGTGCAGCTGAGCTCCCTGGGGAGCACTCTGTTTGTATCAACAATTTTAGGCCAACATGAGCCAGCACAGTCACTTGCAGAAAGTAGGTCAGGCAGGTTATCTTGGCTGCGATATTTGTCTGGGAGCTGCTGGGATCAGCAGGGCAGCGACACCAGCCACCTCTTTTAGCACTGCTGCCTTAATAGGGGAGTTGTCCAGTTCAACAGAAGAGTACCATGATGGCTGGCACTGGAGCACTTGTCCTGTGGGGAGAGATTGGGTGTTCAGGAAAAGGGACAGCTTTGGAGGATATTATCAAGAAGATAGAACAGGGTCTTTATAGTAGCATAAAGCGGGAAGACTAGAGGCAACAGGCACAAGCTAGAACAAGGGAAGTTAAGGCTAGGTAGAAAGATAAACTTTTTCAGTGCCATGACAGTCAGGCCAGATAACAGACTTCCTGGGGAGGTCATGCAGTCTCCATCCATGGAGGTTTTATAGACCAATTTAATGCCCTGAGAGACCTAGTCTGGGATCACAGCTGAGCTTTCTTTGAGCAAGAGCTCGAACTAAAGACATCCTGTGGTCCCTTCCAGCCGGTGAGTCTGTGATTAAGAATCAGTCTGTTTTTAAAAAATCCTGCCCAAATCCCAGGCTGCAAAGGGCAGCCACAGCTGGGAATCCACATTATGGAAATCCATCCCAGTCTTTGCAGTAGACACAGAAAAAATCGACCAAGTTCAATCAATCCATATTCAATACAAATTTCACTCCGCGCAACGCGTCAAGTCATTGAGGAATTAAGACTTAAATTTGAAGGGTGGCAGCTGTATAGGTATCCTTCCTTTATTTTCTCTTTCTGAGGGCCCAAGTCTCTAATCTCTTGTGCTATCTCTGTCAGAGCAAGGAATAGCCAACATAGCTGGCTCACGCTGCCAGCCCGCAGGCAGCTTCCCCACGCGCCTATCAGAGACGGTCCCTGCACAGTGCAAATTCAGTCCCTGCTCTGTTTGCTCCTCCTGTGTCATTCTGTCCTTCCCTCCTCACTTGGTCTTCCCGTCCCTCTTCCCTCTGTGGCAGGATTTCAGAACCAGTCTCCTGTTGCTGGCGTGCCCTTGTCTGAGCTTTCTGCCTGACTTTTTTCCTCTGCTCAGCTCTTCTCTTTGCTCCGGTAAGTCTGATGAACGGCTTCCTTGCTGTTACTGCTTGGTGACATGGCACAAGGGCTTTAATGTAAATACTTCCCCTTGGGAGTGTCAACCTGCATTTCAACCTGCATTTTCTAGGAATAGCCTTAGGACAGTCTGGACACCATGTGACAGCTGAGAAAAACAGGGAGGTATCCAAAGTTGTTGGTGAAAGTAAAAAATTGGTCTCTTTAGAGTGATGAGAGAAATTTAAGATTACTTTGGTAGCGCTTGTGTTGAATTGAGACCGGCAGCCATGGGCAGTTTGCTACAACATCAGTGATAAAGATTCAGGTGCCACATGAGGCACCTTCAGAAAGTCTCCAAGTCTAGTTCTGAGCCTCTACAGAAACTTGCCATGAAACCTCCAAATTTTGTTCAGTTTTATACTAGAAAATTGCACAGAAAAAGTGAAGCTATTCAAATCCAGTGGGTAGTTGATACAGCTGGTTTTATCACTGCTTTCTGAAGTAACACATAGGACAGTGTCCAGACTGTAAGAAGGAACGTGTATTTTACTGGAGGGTGACTGGAGCTACAATAGCTGGGACAATTCCAGAAGTTAATGTTTGCAGCTTTGAGGTGTCAACTGCAGACCAATCTGGTTTTATATAAATATAAAAAGCCAGATTTTATTAGCATATGTTGGCTGGTGCAAATATATGTAAAGCTTTGTTTTAGAGAAATGTGTGTGTATGTGAACTTTGAGCATAAAGTGCTAAATACCATCACCCATTTTAGAAGGGCTTAAAATAGCTCCTGGCTGCAGAGCAGGTGCCATGTGTCCTTCTGCTGAATACATGGAGATGCAAAAGCTAAATATAGACCAGTCTGTAAACCCTCTAGAAGTTCAAGCTGCAAGAAGGAAATCAGGAAGCAAATCCCATGAGAAGGAAGGGGAAGCACACTGTTTATAACAGATAAACAAAACTCTCTGACAGTCTTCAAGGCAGCCTGCAAGAGAAGCTAAGGAAAAGATGTTTAATTTGTGTTTTGTTCATGCCAGAAGGGTGCCTGGGCAGCAGTGTTAGCTCCCAGCAGCCAGAGGTGGGCTGGCACACCCCGGCACAGGAACAGTTTTCTCAGCAGCAGTGGGATGGCTATTGCAGCTCTGTTAAATCAGTCATTGGTCCTTGCCTACTGACCTTCCACTTTGGAAATACTGGCTGTTTTCAAAGCACAGTGAAGGCAACTTGTGCTGTAAATGTGAAATATTAAGGGATATAGTTACAGACAAACAAACCCAGCATGGAACCAGACTGATCTGAGGTGCGCAGCTTTTGCTGTTGCCTCTGGGTGCAGCTGTGGCTGTGCTGTGTGCTCAGCTATGCTAAAAGCTCAGTTTCTGTCTGGAGTTATCCCAAGGTCTTAACAGAGGAAGAAGGAGAATGGAGAAGAGTCTTTCTCACAGTGGGGAGGCAGGAGCACCCTCTGGCTCTTGGGGGTGTTTCCCGCTGAAGGAGAGGAGGACCACAGAGACTATTTGTAGGCAGCAACCACAAGTGTCAAGTTTCCATCCTAAAGACCAGGGCCAAGAAAGGTGCTGATCTCACAGCTGTGGAACAGGTCCAGGATTTGGGAATGCAGGAGGAATAGAGTAAACAAGACGCAATGCTCAGACTCAGTCAGACTGGTCAGTCCTCCCCTTTGCCATAAAACAGGATAAGGCTGTGTTGGAAATTCAGTGCCTGGGGCAATAGTACTGGTAGTAGGAGTTGCAAAACGAAAGAGGTAGATAGTCTAAAACTGGGCAAATCTGAAAAACCATGGAATTCGTCTTCTGGACTTAGTCACCTAATTTTTAGGCATTACTGTGTTTAAGATAGTGTATAAAATTAAACACTTTGGGTCTTGCTGAAAATGGCACCAAAAGTCTTTTATGGCCTGATAAGGGAGAATTCCTTGTGTACATCAAGGTTAAGCAGGCTAGAGCACAAGGGAGAACTGGGGCCAACTGCAGTAAAAACTCCCAGCATCAAAGACTGTAAGCAGGCAACTCTCAGATGCTGTGTCTCCCTCAACATAAACTGCAGCACTGTGGAAGCCGTTGTGCAAAACAAGGTACAGTTTTTACATGCACTGTGTTTGTGCTGGAAAGCAGTTATCAGACCTCTGGTTTAGCCTGAGGAAGAACAAAATAAAACATTAGGATATTTCTTTGCGTGTGTAAATACAACCCACAGTATGATCCAGCAGGCAGGGGCACCTATGGGTTAGAAGTTCATTGCTGTGTATTTCTGGGGTTCCTGCCTGCTCATCATTCTGGGCTGGTCAATGGGAACTCAGCAGATGTCTGAAACTGCCATGGTTTCAGACTTATTATAACTAATCCCTTTCTAGCCAGGAATATATGTTAGGGAAGATTTCCTGCAAGGCCAGCTTGTAAACATCTTGTGTCCTTGATTCTAAACATCCAGTTTCTCTTTCACTCGCCCATGTTTTTCCCTTGTTACTGAGGCACACCATGCACAGATCAATTGCCACTGTTGATTTAAAGCCTACAGTATTTGGAGGCATGCTTTGTGATTCATATAAGGGGAAACCTTTAGCCAGACAGAGCTACCACATGAGCCATGAAGTTGGGAAGCAGCCAAAGGAGAGAGTCAGGGTGCAGAGAGAACAGCAACTTGAGCCTTTCTACAAAGAGGGGGAGATAGTTGAAAATAAATTAATATTCAGAAATGCTGCATTTTGCAATCCTGCTCGCCCTCTGTGATGAATATATTACAAAAATAGCTATTTTAAATTGGGGGTATACTTTATTAGAGTTCTATTCTGCCTAAACAAGAGCTGATAGTCCTGGGTTTTCTAGCTGATTGATTGCCAACTGCCAATTAGCTCAAATTAATGATTGCAATAGTAAACACTAGCCTGAACATGTCAGAGATAAACACATATTTTGTGTGGTGTGTAGCTTAGCCTTTACAATACTCTTACTGACCTTGAATTAGTCGGCAGTCAATTAACTCTAGTTAAAAAAGATCACAAACAGGAGGCTATAATTCATGTTATCTGGAATTATTTACCTAAATTGCACATATAGGGTCTAATTTTTCAATGTAAATTAAACTTGATATGACATAAAATCAGATAGATATAATTTTACAATCATTTTGCAATGAAATAATGACTATGCCACAAGGAGTAAGGAAAGAATGGGATGCAATTGTGTGACAGATCTGTGAGATCAGATCCAGATGTATTCCTGAGCCATTTCTGCTGCTGGCAAGTTGCCTCTGTGGGAGGACTGCAGGGCATGGATTTATAGCTAACAGTTTTCAAGCACTTCCTGAGCCCTACTCAAAGCTTTCAATTATTTGCTTGAGAGATGGTAACTCATTTGACTATCTTATCTGCAAGCCTGGTCATATAGCTAGAAAATTAAATCTTGAAAAATGTTGCCTTAGTGATGGCCATCACTGCACTTCCAAACATCACTTTGACTGGGGAGAGTTTAATAACATCGAGACATTTATTACAGTAAATGACATCTCTCTTACCATATAATGCCTTTGGCCATGTTAGTTTACAATTTTCAAAACTGTAGAAATTTAGACACTAGAGAAATGCTGTATATGTTACAGCCTGATTGAACAGGGAGCAAAATGCTTCCCAATTAGCTCCGTGTTTTCAAAACAAATTATCTTTTAAAAAATAAGAAACCAACCACTTCAGATGCTGGAAAGAACCAACCGAGCAGGCTTCTTCCCGTCTTCCTTCCCTACTGGCACCATTGTAAACCATATCATTAAAGAGAGGAACAAAACTCAGTCTGGAAAGGAGAAAGAAAGGACTCATAGCTAGAAAGAATAATCTGCAATCAACCAGTAGCAGGGGCTAGTTGCAAAGCAAGGCCCAGCTGTGCACTTCACTACTTCATGAAAGCAATACAGAGGTGCCAGCAGCTTCTCCCTCTGAGAGGGAAGGGCCCTTCACTACTCTGAGTTTTACTGGTGCCCAGGATGCTCTTGCTGACACCCTCATTACCAGGTCCTGAGTAAGCCAGAGCAGGAACACAGATACATTGAGGGCTCTGCGTGTTTGCCTGGCTGAGTGCAGCTGCTCAAAAACGCGAGAAAGCAAAAGCTTCCCTTGGCAAACCGGGAATAAATTAACTGAAATTCACCCCAAGAAACACCACTGACTGTCAAACTATGTTATGTGTGGTTGGGCTTGTTTCACTGTGATTTATTCTGTAGTTTGTACTTTGTCAAAGTAGCTGTCAGCAGTATGCAGCAAGTACAAGAGAAGGGTGGTTTAGAGCTGTTATCTTATTCTTTGCTGTTATTGTGACTGTACCAAACCACGTCTCTTGTAGATTAAGCACCATGCTGTGCTTTCCAAGGGCACAGTGTAATTCTTTGTGCACCAATTACATTTAAAATATTTTTCATTATTATTGACCTAAGACTTTTCAACAGGAGAGAAACAGGAAATAAAACCAATGCAGCTCTGAAGTGAAGCTGCCCATATCAATAGCCAGCATTGCAGGCAAACAGATCAAGAAAAATAAACATGTGGCAAATAGTGTATTCAAGGTGGAAAATTGTATAAGTGACTGGAGTGTCGTTTCATGTGTCATTGCTGGCAATGGGAATAGGAGGTTTTCATTTTTAAGTGTTGGATTTGGGTAGGCTTTTCTCTTGGAAGGTATATAATTTGCTTTTCTCCTTGCAGGCAAATCACCTTGGTGATTTATCTAAACATGATATATTTGTCAAGCCAGAGCCAATGGATAAGGTGCCATCCCAAATTTCACACAAAATCACTCACATGCTGATCAAGCTTTGGGAACAGCTCAATGGCTAATTCTTTACATGACTAATTCCATGCCTTTAAATTAACCCTCCATTTGTTCTTCTGTCAGGTGCTGCACCAAGCATGGAGAACAACCAGTCTTCCACCTCACCCGGGCAGGACATCCAGGGGCAGAGTGGGGACAAACCTGCCCCTGGCCTGTCTCCTGCTCCAGCCCCCACGGAGCAGCCAAGCTCCTGGCCTGAAGCAGCCGTGTGTGACATCTCAGAGGAGCTGAGCCGGCAGCTGGAGGACATCATTAAAACCTACGGGTCTGCCACGAGCCTGATAGAGAAGGAAAGCACTGCTGCAGGAACTGACAGGCCTGAGAAGGGAGAGCCAGGCAGCTTGGAGGATGCAGAGTATGAAGATGGAAATGAGGAGAGTGAGAAAGAGAAGCTGACTCCTGGGGATGCTTCCAAAGCAAAGGAGCCCAGTGGCAACAAGGAGCAGAAGCTGGAGAAGAAAATCCTGAAGGGACTAGGCAAGTATCTACCTACTCACATAGCCCTTCTGCAAACACAAGTGAGAACTCCCTGGTCCTTGCTCTTTACCATGTAAAGTTTCTGGTGTGGATGATAGGGACCTCCAGCTACCCCTGAAAATTACAGTGACCATTACAACTTTTCTATAACTGATAATTACCCAACATGTAGGTTATATCAGATATTAGTCCTTTAAAAAGAAAAGTTTAGGATTGCATCACACAGCGCTGATGTACTACTTGGCTGCACAAATTGGTTAGAAAAAGCTGTCAGTCCGACGACATGCTGCACAAAGTCACTTCTTAGACAAAGGAAAAGCCAGCCTTTTGTTTGTGCCTCAGTGAATGGGGTTTTTTTCCTACCTCCTCAGGTATGACTATTCACTGGGCACAACCTATGTGGCATGGGAATATGCAGAAAAAATTCCCTGTCATGCCCATGTTATTTTTCATTTAGCAAACCTCCAGACTCATCATATAATGAAAATTAAATAAACCAATGCATTTGTTCTCTCTAAGCACAGTGCTTAGAGAACACCTCAGCCTTGGCAGGGCTGTGGGCTGAGCTAGAAAGAAGTCTCAGCAAGTTTTTGTATACATGTACTTTCTGCTGGGCAGCCACTAGAGAGCAATGTAGTTACATTTCAGTCTAATATAGATGTAAATTATTTCCCTTCCTACATTTAAGCCCAGCCAATCTTCAAGCCTCTCCTTTGCATGAGAACCCAAACCCAAATGAAGACTAAGCCTGTAAAGAAATCACCACAGGACATTCTTACAGACAAGGGATTAAGCATCGGACACAGCATGGATTTGATTTTAGCTCACTTCAACTTATTTATGCTGATGCTGTAGAAAGAACTTAGTGTGAAATGAAGGATTTTCTCCACAGACAATACTCCTGGACTGCGCTAGACTTGAAGTAGAAAACGTCCAGCCCAAAGAACAGGCAGCCTTATCTCCAGGGACGTCGGGGACACCTTATATTTGATGAACAAGCAGGGTCCAAGCTCTAGCTCATACCTGGGGCTGAAATGAAAACCAAGAGGTGTCAGAGGAAAGCAATACCTAAATGGCTGTGCAGTGATTTAGCTCTGCACAGCCAGGGAGTTACTAGACTGACTCTGGTATACAAGTTCTCTTCACCAAGTCAGGGAACTGATTTATACCAGTGTCACATAGCCCAGACCTGGCTGCCAGTACCTACCACTCTGACTACTTGTGCACCATATTCTCTATATCTGACTTAATATTCCTGATATCTTGTGTGGTTTGATCAGCAAAGGAGCTAAACCAGATTTGATCCACTTTCATTGGCAAAGAGATCTGTTCCTGAGCCTTCAAGGTCCAGGCCCTTTATCTCCTATTTCGGTCATGTGTCTGGCCTAAATGTTGCAAAAACATTGAGTGAAAATCAGATTACACAGGAAAAAAGCATTTCACAGACAATACTTTTGCTAGAAAAAAAGCACATTACTGAGGTCTGAAATGGAGAAAAGTTCTAGCATGTTTGTTCTTATGGGGCAAAGAAAAACCTAGGAATTCATAGAAAAAATTATTCCATTCCTTCCAAAATACCTTATTTCACTCTGAGTTTTTAGAGACCCATGCACCAAACAACCAATTTCAAAACAGTAAATCAACTGCAACTACCTCTAGCATCAAATCTCTGTTTCCTCTTTTTCTAAGGAAAAGAAGCCACCCTACTGATGCAAAGTTTGAACAAGCTGAATACTCCAGAAGAGAAGCTGGATCTGTTGTTTAAGAAGTATGCTGAGCTGGTGAGTACAATGTTGGCTCCTTTCTGTACCAACTGCCTATTAAAGAAGGTATAAAAAATACATGACATGCAACATTGTCAAACCTCAGATAGTAGTAGCGTTTGTCCTGATAAATTAATCCCAAAAAAATTGTCATGGTCAGATAATTATGGGTGAAAAAGCAAAGAAAAAAAAAAAAGTAAAAAGTGAGGAAAACAGTATTTGAGTCAAAAAGTTGATGAGGCAGAATATTTGTAGTTAAAGGCAAATCTAGCAAACTAACCCACATGGTAGACTGGTGCCTAGACTCCTGTCTTCACCTCCTGCAAGGAGTTTTAAATGCTTCTGTTGTGGGTATTGCTTTAAATTATACATTGGTGATTTCATCAAATGAAAATAATACTTAGTATAAAACTTCCTCTATTAGGAAGCAGATAATAGAGAACTGAGACTAATCATAAGAGAAGCCACAGCTTCTCTTGAAACGAAGAGTCAAAGCCCCTACCACCATAATGTCACCACTGTAACAATGCCACCTACCTGACAGTTCTTTCCACACTTAAGACATGTTGTTTTCAGATGAAGGGATTTTTTTCTGTGTAGTCAAAGGGCTGTATGACCATAAGGTGTGGAAATCTTACAGATGAAAAGGTTGCAGCATTTTACTCTTTGTGGAGCGCTGAAAATGTGCGAAGCAGGACATTGACTTTGTAATTGGTTTCATGCGCAGATGTGTCCATGTCTCATCATAATGTGAAGTGAAATTTAGCTCTCCCTTTTTTCATGTAAAATCCTCCAATTGGCCTCAGGCTGTTCATAGTTTATCTCATGCTTAAAGGGACTTCATGCTCACGGATTAACTGAAATAGGTCTTCTTCCTCTATTAAGTCCCCTCACTGCATTCAAATGGCATTGCAGCACTGTATAAAACAGGGGCTGTATGCCAGGGGCCCATGCAGGAGAAAGGTGCTAAAACAAAAATACTGGATGCTTGTTCCTGACACACTGTGCAATGTCACAAAAATAAATCACTCAGTAAATGCAACTAAAACCTTGCTGGAGACAGCCTTACCCTGCTCACTCGGAGTGGCTGAGGGGCGCAGTGTTATTAATGGCTTGCCAGCAGCTGGCTGTAGCTGTGACTGCTCTCCCTGCTCCCTCTTGTCCATGCCCATCACACACTTCGTATCACTTCTTGTTTTTGCTGAGCTGTTTTCCAGCCAAATCATCTCCCGGGTCTGCTGAGCCATGTGGTGACACAAACACTTGTTGTAGCACAGCTCAGGGGAAGGTGTAGCCATGTGACAGCCAGAACTGGGTGCTGGTAGTGGCTTCTCCAGCTTCAGTAGAGTTGGGGCTGCTGTGGCTGAAGAGGGTCCTGTTCCTCAGGGCCCAGTGCAGCACCAATCCTTCCCCAGAGGCACCCAGCAATGAGTTATTTCCCTGCCAGCCCATGCCCTGGCACAATCTGTACGGCTGTGGGTACACAGTGGGCTGGAGCACGGGCTGGTGAAGGTGGAAGCTGTGCCAGCAGGGATGGGAAAGTGGGACTGTGCAGCCATTCGGGCACAAGCTCTGCCGTGCTGCTCACCAACGGAGAACATTTCATTCACTAAATCCCATGTATTGGGTTACTAAAGCAGGCTGTATTTTACTACAGCTTTTGCCTACAAGCAGCTGTTGCAGAATTGTTTGTAACTGGCTTATTTTCAGAGATCCCAAGAGTCTTACAAGTATGGACAATATGTTAAATAAATATGAGCTCTGTCATTGTTTGAAGTGGGATAAAGATAACATTTTTTTTCCTAAATTGACTGTTTATTTCTCTAGGTCAGCTTTCTAAAATCATAGTTCCTTCTATTTGCAGTTAATTTTAGCTTCTATTTCATTAATTATTCTTAAAAATTTATCATTGGGGACCCTTTTGGCATTCTTATTTACCAGTAAATTGCCTTTTTCAGTGCAAAAGTAACACCATGTCTCAGATACTCATGAGAACTTTTTAGACAGAAGTTCCTAGTACAAGTAATGTTAAGGGATGAGCGCAGGGGGGGAAGCAAAAAATGCTTGGAAGACTTCTCATATCATGTTTTAATCCCCACTTTGCCCAGCTCGAAGAACATCGTGCCGAGCAGAAAAAGCTGAAGTATCTTCAGAAGAGACAGGCCCAGATCACCAAGGAGAAGGACCAGCTGCAGAGCGAGCACAGCCGAGCCATCCTCGCCCGCAGCAAGCTCGAGAGCCTGTGCCGAGAACTCCAGAGGCACAACAAGAACCTCAAGGTGAGTGGGAGCCTTATCACAGTACCCAACAGTGGGGGGGAAGAAGATGTTGGCATCTTCTCATCTCCCTCTAGTGCCAAATCAAAGGGACTTTTGCATCTGTACATGCGATATAAAATTATATACGTGCTCTAGTCTTGAGGTCCATTTACACCAGGACCCCTTTATTTCTCATTTGGAAATACCCTAGCATTTTGGACACTGGGTTTGCCCACAGTAGCTCTAAGCCCTCCTTGCATTATTTGGGAGCTCAGTGCAGAGAAGAGCAGTGGTGCATCAGAGCAGGTCCCTCAGAGTGCAGGTGCAAATGCACGTGCATGGGCAGAACCACAGGAACACCAGCTTTGCTGCAGTGGACTCACAGAAGGCTGGTGGGTGTTTTCCCATAATTCAAGCACTTCGACTTTTTCAAGTAATTTGTGAGGGTCAGTCAGTCAGGGCATTTGCCTCAATACACAAATGTCAAGACAGGAAGAATGCCAATATTATTTTTGTAAATAATTTGGATTACGAGAATCAGTTCAAAGAGGAAATTTTCAGGAGTGTCAAAAGGTAGTCTGCCAGTTGCTGGGTCCATCGTGCCATTTAAATGTGAAATTTATAAAATGATTATGCTCCTTGGAAAAAAAAAAGTATGTTCAAGAAGAATATTTCTGTTGTGATTGTTTTTTTTTTTCCAAGTCCATGTTAGTGACAGTGTTGGTATTAGTATAAAAGACCTCTGCTTTGATCTATTCAAACCCTTTCTTTATGAGGATATAGTTATGCATAGAATTACACATAGGAATTGTCAGCAGCAAGAATTCCCCCTGATATAACCTCTATTAACAGTAATGCATTTTCATTCATTTACACCAGCTCAGGAATTGGCCTTCAGGGTCTTGCTCTGACTTTCATTGTGTGCTGGTAAGAATATAGCTGGGAGAGGGAATAGACACACTCAAACTGTGCCCTAGTATAAGAATAAGAACAGTTTAACAGATAGGGAATCTAGAAATAAATCTCTGAGTGCTCAGTTTACAGTCGTGCAGAACTGGCAGTGAAAATTAAATTTGTGCCTGTCATTTGTGTTAGACCTGAGATATTCCTGAGTATTGATCCACAGTGATTTACCAGGCCATCTGTGGGTAAAATCTTTCAAAAGAAATACAAGCCAGTTTTAAAGTGAATTAAGAATACAGTGTGCAGTGCTTTGCATAGCCTTGACTGATATTCCCAAACAAATCATATCAGTGGAACAAATCAGTGAAGACTGGCATATATAGAAAAACTAATTCTATTTGGAAAACATATTTGGAACAAATTTTGTTGAATTCCTCACAGTTTCCCAGCTACTTTATGCTTATTAATCTTACTACTAGACAGCATGATTTTTTTCATTCTCCTTGTATATAAATACTTCATTACACATTTCATCTTTACAATTAGGAAAGTCGCTTTCCAACATCTTTTTACCTGTTGGACTACTTTACTTTGTGACTAGGTTCTCTAAATAAACCTATAAATTTCAGACTCAGTTCTTATTTTTATCCTGTATATATGCCAGGTGAGCCAGGGAAGGTACCTGAGGTAATCTGGTATTGGGAGGAAGTGTTCGAATTCTCATTACTTCTTTCTAAGAATTTGGAGACCTTTTAAGAAACCCAGAATTCTTGTTCCTGTGATATCAGTGTAGAAAAAAACCCAAAGTTAAATAAGACAGTAAGACAAAATACACTTGCAGAATGCATGAGAAATAAAGTAATAAACAAAGGCATTCATTATCTTTATCCAGTTTTGTCTCTCTAAGAATTTTAGCATAGTTCTTGGAATATTTGCCTTTATGCTTCAGCTCCTGGAAATTTGTGAATATCCAGAAACTCATGTTCTATTTATTTAAATGAGTGCAATTTTCTTTCATTTATGACTGTACTGAGAGGGCCAAAAACCAGAAAATCCATGAAATGTTATTTTTAGAATCTTATGCTTAAATATTTTTATTTTGGTTTTGGCCAGGACAGAGATTCGTAATTTTTTAATGCTTGAGATTAGCAGTTCTGATCATGTTTCAAAACATGGAAAATAGAAGCTAGGGGATTGTGTCATTTCGATAACAAAGGAGAAACCTGGCCTGCCCAGATCAGAAACCCCCTCTGACTTACCATGTGGTACATTATATGCACATCACGTCATGTAAATGTCATCTTCACTCATCTGGTGTGTGGAATTCCTATTAACTGCAGATCCGTGCAGCCAAGTGGTGATGAATATGCAATGCAGAGCCACATTAAAAATCCACAGGGCAGATCAGAGAAGAAAAATTTAGTATTGGATACCAGCCTCAAATTCTCACTTACATACAGTTCAGCTATTCTGATTATTTCCTTGCAGTTACACAGATGTTTAATTCTCCCTCCAAGGAAAGCAGAATAAAGGTTTGGGAAATAGGGGAATGTGTTCCCACTGCAACAGAGAGCAGCTCTGCTAAGGGCAACAGCAACTCATTTCTCTGCATGGAGTTCATGTTCTGCCAATTATCTGACAGTTTGGTAGCTACTTAGCATCTTGTAGTGACATGAACATCTCAGGTCCCTCATCTTTCCTGCCACCAGGCATTAAGCAATGACTTTCAAACAAATGTCACAAAAGTCAACAGCTTCAGTTATGGGCTCAGCTCCAAACTGGCTCAGATCATGGTGCCTGGGAATAAAGACCACAGTTCACTGGAAAAAGGATTCCTTGCTTGTATCATCTTGGCTGATATGGCTTCAGCAAACCAGTGGTCTTCTGGAACTGTCCCAGAGAGGCATGAGAACAATTCCAGTATCAATCACACTCCTCTGTTTGCAAGTGATCTCACATTCCTGTGCTAAATCCCAAACCATAAAATATCCTGTCTTAATTTTAACGAGATTTTACTCAATGCATTCTTACATTCTTGGCAGCAAAACATGAGAGCAAAAGCAATATTGCACTAGGACAAGGATATGTGTTTGAAAGGGTAAATGTGGAGTGCAAAGGTTCAGAAAGGGCAGAGAAAAGACAACAATAGTTTATGGCTGGTCTCGGCACAGTGCTGTAGCCACACTGTTGTCCTTCTGCTCAGCCAGTTCCCCTCACTCCCAGCCACCCTTAATCTGTGACTGGGATCTCAGGGATTTAATAAATGAATGCTCTGAGGAGCTCCCCAGGACACATACCAGCCCCCATCCCTAAGCAAATATCCTTCTCAAGTATATTTTTCTCCAAAGCAGAAGAAGTACAGAGAAATACTGCATCCTGCAAATAAATGCTGGCTCAGTGTCTTCAACCACGAATCTTTGTATTATCTCTGGGCTCTGCATCGTATAATTTTTCTACCTCAGAAGAGCAGGAAATAAGATCTTCTGAATGCAGAGGGTTGGAGTTTTTTACATTTTCATTATTGGTAGTCTCAGGATGTCTCGTTTCACCTGGCAACAGAACTGTTTGGTGTGACATATGCACAGTCCACCTTCTTTTTAGTTTTATATTCAAATGGACTTATTACTCTGGAGAGCTTTAAATCACAGCAGTGACATGCTATAATGCTACTTGGTCTACTGAAACAATAAAATATTTTTGAGGAAGGATGTTTTGAAGCCATAGAAAGACAACTTCAAAAATGCAAGTTCAATTTCTCACTCTGACTTTTGGAAGTGAAGCACCTGGTCAATTTTCTGCCTGCTCACAGCTGTACCTATGTACCTATATAATGGAGAACTAAGAGATAAATTAGAATATTAGAGATAAAATGGAATTCTGACTTGACCAAACTACCTAGGAGTTCAAGTCAAAATTGGGAAAGTTTCAAACAAAAATAAAAAGGATGACATTGTTTTTAAACACGCCCTTTCAAAAGAAAATTAATTGTCTCGTTTTGGGAATGCTAAAGCAGTAAATTTAAAACGCCTTCTGAGCAGCATTTTAAACTCTACTTTGGAAGAGCATTCTTCTGCAAAAAGGATTTAAACAAAAAAAATACCTACAAACAGTTCAATTTCTGGTCAAGCAAAATGTTTCAAAATCATTCACACCGAGAAAAAAATAAATTGGAGAGCTTCTTTTTCATCTTGTTGCAAATTTTCCATGTGTCCAATTTCCAGGTACTGAACCAGGACCCAACACCCAAGTCATTTGCCCAGCTCCACATGAAATTCTTTCTTCCTCTTTGAAGGGAGAGTCCTTCTGGGTTCACACTTTGTTTATGGGTACATACATAAACACATACATGCTCATAAACACATCTGTTTATGAGTGCACACACAGGTTCTTGTGTGAAGTGCAGAGCACAGCAAGGCTCTGTGGTGATTTCTGTGCACCGGGGTATTATTAATGGCTCCATTGCTTTCCTCCCATCATCCAAGGCAGTGTCATCTCTATCGCTCCCCAGACAGCAAAAGGACAAACATGCCCTACCTTGAACAGCAGCTGTCCTACATTAGGCTCGTGTTGTGCATGCTAAGCAGAAATTGGGTCATTTGGTATTCACCTTACTTTGTGAGCAGGGCCTGATTCAACACCTGCTATGTCACATTTGTGATACAAATTATACCTTATTAGAGTCAGCTAAGGCTTTATTCAAATGTATTTATAGAAAATATCCATATGCAGTGTTACAGAGATTTTTATGCAAATTACTATGCTAGTTGAAACCTTATTAGAGTATGCCATTTGCATGCTGTGTAGTGAGTTTTAACATGGTCCTGGCATGATTTGTACCTACAGCAGATATGGTCCTAGCCACTCTATATCAGGTTTACATTCCCCTGAAGGGCAGACTGCCCTGGAAGAAAATGAGGAAGGAATAAAAATAGCCTGTATTTCTGGATCCAAAGTAACGAATCAGATTTCTTTCTGCATTGTCTTTTATATAAACAAATCTAAAAGAGGACTTCAATAATAGGGGGGAAAAGTAATCTGAATGTCTGCTTTGTTTCTGCGGGAAACAGCTTACAAGATTTCCTTGATTCCACTAGCTAGAAAATTAGTGCAAATGTTCATGTCAGTTAAAAAGTTAGGGAAGGAAAATTGAGGAATTGGAATTCAGGAAGTGATGGATTTCTCTTAAAAATTAAAATCCCAAAGGCCATGAATTTGATATGAAGATTCATTGTTAAAATGAGGTGTTTTAAAGGGTGATTTTTAAATTCAGTCTGAGAGATTTTGATGAAAGAGCTTTTGACTGCTTCCACTAAATATCTTCTTCCGAAGCAAAAGCTGTGATGCAGTATCATGAATCAAGACATGCATGTGTGTCCTCTCCTTCAGGCTTGTTTTGATCTGAAGCTCTGCTCTACATCCATCTTTATAAATGCAAATTATTAGTTCCCTAATTTTTTTCAAGGCCGCTGTGTAATTTGCTCTGTAAATTTAGAGTCATGTCTAATGCTGTAGCAGATGAAAGCAAGAAAATCTCCAAAGAGGAGTGCAAACACATATAATCCTTCAAAGGGAAGCCTTATGCTGCTCTGAAACAGTATTTTTCTGGAACTGCTTATTATGCCTCTCACTTACTGTGTTCTCTCCCATTTAACAACAGGAGGAAACAATCCAGCGGGCACGGGAGGAAGATGAGAAGAGGAAAGAAATAACCAATCACTTCCAAGGCACGCTGAGTGAAATCCAGGCTCAGATCGAGCAGCAGAGTGAGAGGAACATGAAGCTCTGCCAGGAGAACACGGAGCTGGCGGAGAAGCTGAAGAGCATCATTGACCAGTACGAGCTGCGAGAAGAGGTGAGCAGTGCACTGGCAGCAGTGCCCAGCGGTCCCAGGAGAGCAGGAGGTGCTGCCAGCAGCCTGGCCATCACTCGGGGGTCTCACAGGGGTCACAAGGGGAGCCCCCACCGTGCTTTGCCCCCTGAGCAGGGCTGTGCCTGCAGCAAGCCCGCCGGTCCCTGCGGGAATGGAATGGTGTGGCAGCCACAGCAGCCTTGGGGAGAGGGGCTGGGGCACCCAAGCAGCGAGATGTGCCTGCTGCCAGCCCTGTCACAGCTCCCCCTAATCCCTGGGGACCTCCCCCAGCTTCCCTTTCCTCCTTCCCACTGAGCTTCCACTGAGCACATCCCAGCTCAAATTTCTTTGGACAGCCTGTTCAGCAGGTGACAACAGATCTATTTTGTTCCCTCCAGAAACAGGTTGCTGAGAATGGATCTGATGTAAACTATTTGACCCTTCCCCAAAAGCAGAAAATTAGGATGACAAATAAAGGAAATCCTTTGAATTTAAATAGATTTTTTTTTTTTTTGCAGGCACAATGCTCACTAAGCTCTAGCAAATAATAGACAGATGGTAAATTATTCTTTCTGTAAACATTGGAATTGGCCAGAAAATTTTGACACCAGAAAAAATCCCCCAGCAAAATCCCAGACTACTTTTTTTTTTAGTGTTTGACAAACACTAACAAATATCACAATGAGTCTTTTTAGAGTTTCTAAATACATTTACTGTGAGCATCAGTGTGATCAGACAACATTATCATACTGAATAAAACATAAGTAATCTGTCTTTACAACCTGGAATGACTGATACAATACCTGCTTTTCCAAATCTGTTGAATCATGTATGAAGTCTTATACTGAGTGAAGGAAATGTACACTCCTCTCTTGTGGTGTCTATGAGAAGAAAATATAAACCAGGGGGACACACTCAGAATAATTGCTCCTATGAATTTTATCTCAGTGAATTTAGAGTGAAGAAGGCTATCAGCAACATTCATGTCCTGAAGGTCACCATGGAGGCAGACATTTTACAGGCTAGAGAAGACCTCTGGTTTGTTTGGTCTGATCTCCAGATCCCCACTCATGTACTGTCACCCAGGCCCTCCATTGTGCAGGTGTGGCCAGACCAAAGGGGAGGTACTGGGCTTGTATTTACATGACAGAGGATGTCCTGGGCTCTGCACAAGCTCCAAAGTACTGCAGCTGCAAGGTGTCTACACCACTGTCCACTGGCCATTTAACATCTAAAAAAAAAGTGTGTTCCCAGCATATTTTTTATTGATGAGCAATTATTTGATCGTCATTCACACTAGATTATACTGATGACTTCATATGTAGACCATAGAACTAGCAAAGATACTAAGGCTATTTTTTTTTTCTTACAATAAATCAAAATTGATAATGTATGCCAGTTTCCCTTTCCATGCTAATTCTGGCACAGTTTGTTCTTATCAGAGCTGTAATTTTTTAGTAATTGCAATAGGTTTGGTGTCTTCTTGTTTTGCAATGATTTTCTCTTATAAGTCCCAGTAAATAGCTGTACATGTATGAGCATAAAGGTCTATGTAGATAATTAAACCTGCACATTCAGCAGAATTTATTTTTTTACAGCACCTTGATAAAATATTTAAGCACAGAGAACTTCAGCAGAAACTGGTGGATGCCAAGTTGGAACAGTCTCAGGAAATGATGAAGGAAGCTGAGGAGCGACATCAGAAAGAAAAGGAATATGTACCTATCCTTCTAATTTGTCTGTCTTTTATCTAACTTTAGGCCAAAACAAGCCCTGCATGCTATTTCACTAATATATTTGTTCTTCAGGTCCAATCTGGGGTAGAGTAGCAGAGAAGTTTTTATAGTTACTATCAATGCTCAATGCAAAGGAACAGCCTCTGAAAGGCTGCATTCTTTGGTGTTTATAATTTTAGAAGCACACTGCAGAGCAGTGGGTTAGAGCCCAGGCTGCTCCAGCTAACTCTCTGTTACTGTGCAGTTGGTGCATTGTGACGTTGGGTCAGGTGATGCCATTAGTTTTCAATTGACTCTGGTATTTGATGCTCCATCTCCCCACATGATAAATGCACATCTAAGCCATCAGAAAGGAGAACAAGAAAGTGGGATTGAAGTGAAATGGCTGAAGGCTGCTATCCCCCCGGTTCAAAGCCTCCCAGGCATCCTGCCATGGATCCAGTTTTGCCAGTGGAGGAGTCCACAGGAGCCACTTGCTCTGACAAAGCCTCCCTTTCACTGTTTCCCTCCCTATACTGGTTTGCCAGTGCCTCTTTCAGGCAGGCAGGCTCTGAGTCTGTTTAGCAGCTTTGTCTGCTCTTCCTCCCTTTCTGGAGGAGGCAACATCTCTAATGGGTACAGGGAAAAGCAGGTCCAGGATGTCCCCCACAGGCACAGCTGGGACAGGAGGAGAACACTCCTCCATCTGGAGTCTCACACATTTTATGACTCAATCAGACTAAAATTAATTTTCTCAGACTGCCTGGTATTTTTACAGCAATCCTCACATCTACAAAGGATCAGAGTTCAACACTAGCACATGGTCCCTCTTCTCAGTGGGGGAGGTAGCAGCTCTCAGAGGGAGTGACAGGCTCTCATCAACTAGGAGAACGCTCTAGTTTTCACCAGTCCTCCAGCTAACTCAGGAGCAGCATGAGAGATCTCCAAAGAGAGGACATACATCCCTTCCCCATATCTGGAAACAGATGTATTAGCACAAGCCTGGCTAATGGGTGTCTTAAAATATGTGGGGCTCTAAGCCCTGTTATTAGAGCACAAGGGAAACACAGCATGCACCTCTTACCAAAAACAGCCCATAAGAGCATTTATCCTCTTTCTCTGTACTGATCTTGCAGCTGGAAGTCCCACTCCTGCTCAGCTTTACTCCCAGCTAAAGAATGAGGGTGAAATTGAGCTGGGGCTTCTCTGTGCAGATCTGCATATCACTGCATGACAATTTGTAGTCCAGCTGACTTATTCCCTTTCACTCTGAAACCTACATCAAGCCATACCCCAAAATTTCATTCATGACCATTGATTCTTGGCAGATTTAAACTCTAGTAGACATGTCCAAGAAATCACTTACAATAGCGAACAAATATGGGCTTACTTTACTGATGTCACTGGGAGTTCTGCTAATGAGTTCCAGATTTCAGATATTGAGAGGGAAAACAACCTCAAAACAAAAGTTGTAAAAGACCAGGCATTGGCTCTGTGGAAAACTGGCATACACAACCTTGTGTCAATGACCTTTCTGGCTGCACCTTGCAGAACATGAGTTTTGGGGCAGCTTGTCACTTGTGACTGTTTCTGTTTTAGTCAAAACTTTTTTGTGTGTATTATCCAGAACTGGTATGCACCAGTTCTGGTATTTTCATTTCTTTTAAAACACTGAAAGTCATCACTGACTACAGTTGGGAGTGGAAGATTTTCTTTTTGGCTTTGCTGCGTGTATGAAATAACAGGTTTGAAAACAAGCTGCAAAGCCTTTCACAGTGGGTGTATAATGGCATGCACAGCGTACAAAGTATATTTTTCCCATCGCCCAAATGAATGCTTAAAAATCCTGTCCTTGGGGTAGGCTGATGATGTATGGCTAACATCACCTCCAAGCAAGGTAGATTTAGCTGCAGAACTTCAGGCCAAAAGGCATGCAGTGAGTCAAGGCACAATTAAGCGTGTCACGATTCCTCACAGGTAGCCCAGCACCCGGAGAGGTGGCCTACACTTGGCTCCCACCTCCATCCTATTGATGTGCTCTCAGTCCCACTCACCCAGCTATTGTGCCAGGGTCTGTGGGAGTAATGCATATACATGTATGTATGAAATCAAGGTGCTTTTGATGGAGTTCTCTCATTTAGCTGTAACTCTCCCCAGCTCAGTAATGTGCAAAGTCAGAACAGCTTTCAGAACCTTTTCTCATCCCCGTGCATGACCTTTGCTGCAGGATTCTTCAAGTGTTGTTAAATGAAAATTATTTCTTTCTTTTATCTATTTGATTAGTCTTTGAAGGCTCACTTTGATGCCTTCCCATGCACTTCTTCCATGTGGGAATCTTTGCCCCTATGCAAAACTTCTTTACCTCAGACAAGGAGAGATGTCCCCTCCTGTACATTGCAGAGCCTGTACACCTCAAAATGAGGTCATATTATTGCTGGCACAATTCACTCTACACATGGTCAAAGAATGTGATTACCTGTTAAGCAGCAATGGTTCATAATGGCTTCCACAAAGGGACAACTTGACCTGAGGAGGCAATTTTACCACCATCCCACAACTGCTCAGCACTACTTGTACTTCCTGTCCCCCATACCAAACATTTTTAGCACTTGTAATACAAACTTTGATGTGCAATTAATTGCAGTTTAAAGCATCTGTGGCTTTCAAGTATATGACTGCAAGGTATTGATCAGATTTCTACATAATTGGAATTTACAGAGTCTGACAGCAAAAAGGGAAGCCCAGTTTTCACTCAGGCAGCCCCTGTAACTGTCTGGGCCTCCAGCAGCTATCACAGCTCTAATAATAGAGTGTAGCATCACCACCCTTCACTAAAGTGCTGCTCTGTAAACACCACATGCAATATTTATTCATTTCTTGATACTTCAGCCTCCTTGTTACCACTTCATAGTCTATTAATAAATGCATCAGTTCTGATTCGTTTTCTCCCAGCTTGGTGTTTGCAGATGACCTCAGGCTGCATAAGAATGCTTGCTAATTTGAGCAAGCCTCTCTGTGGCTTGCTTGCATTACAGAAGAGTTTATTAACTGTTGGATTTTTACTGACTGCAGAAGCTATGTGGGTCAATAAGAGAGGGATTTCATTAAGAGGCAAAAGAAGTAACTTTTCTTTGCCTTCTCTGTCCATCTGTTGTGCTGTGGCTGAAGACATGGCACAGGAGGTGAGACCTTTTTGTTATTCCAGTCACACTGGGTATGGAGGTAACCCTAGCTGAGACTAAAACAATAGAGATAAAAGCCCAGTTCTTGGAAGTAATGACTGGCTTAGAGACTGGGTAGCTCTGAAGGTTTTCAAAGTATTTTTCATTAAATCTTTCAAACCCTATAAATTATAAAAAATACTCTAAAAAAGTAGATATCAAGGAAAGGTGAAACTTAAAAATTCAGATTTCATCCAAACTTTAAAAATATTGATTTTTTTAACATATGTAAAGTGTACCCTCTTCCAAGAAAATAAATGCATGAACTGATGTTCATTTAACCCATACCAGCTGTTTTTAATGGCTATGGCACAACCTATTTGAAATTTTAATCAACAAGATCTGAATTAAAATAATACAAGAATTATCTCCATTGAACGAAACATCAAATTAAACTCTCAGAATAAATATTAAGGGGAAGGTATAAAACAAATACAACATGGCATTTCTTCATAATTGAGCTGTAAAACATTCTTGTCCAGGAAACTTTAAATGGCAAAAATTCAGTGGGTCCAAATCAAAAGGCCAAATTGATGGAAGAAATATTTTTTCTAGAGCTAATATATTTGTGCTTATATATGCAACAAGTCTATTTTGGGTAGTCTCTGTGCCACAAATAGCTGGAGACAATCAGCATTTTAGGGTTTGTCCTCAGGTCTTTTAGCAGGTGATATTTGCATAGTGTGCATGTGTTATTTCCAATAAAATGGTTAGAATAAAAGTTTTTACTGGGGATCAAATACATTTTCTGCATATGCTTCTACTCACCTTTCACTTCCAGTGTAAGTAAGATCCACTGACGTACACAGTTCTTTTAATTTTCAATATATTTTCAGAGCCCAGCTGTGCTATTTTAAATACAATTTACAGTACAATTTAAGTACAATTTAATCCAACAGAGAAAAATCCTGTGGTAAAATAACTTCTTTATGTCTCATTTCTCAAGCTATCATTAGCATTCTTTTTCTAAAATATATTTGGTCTGACTAATAAAACACTTTATAAATGTTTGGTAGATGACAGGGACATTTCCTTAACACTCTGGTAAATGTTTCCTGCTTTCAGATTAAACCAATTGCTAAAGTATTACTGTGTACTTAAGAAGTGCTGACTCAGAACTGTAGCTGGGAAAGGTCTCTGCAGACCTCGTTCCTACAATTCATTCAGCCTCGACCAATCTTCCCCCAGCTCCATCTGCAGCCTGCATGTCAGAATGTGATTTTGCCAAACACCTTGAAGTAGGGAAGCACACCTTCCCATGGGCAGCCAGGAAAGAAACTGCAGTCACGCTCCTCCTGGGCTGCCTACTTAACCTGAGACATTTATCACCTTGAGCTGGAATTCTCCACTCGCCAGTGCAAACAGAGCCCAATGATAACAGACAGCAGTAAATGTGTGGCATTTACAATGCACTGGCTTTCTGAAAACTCACAGATTTCTTGAGGCAGGTCTGACTGTGACCATACCCACATGCTAAGTTGTGGTCCTTAATGCCAAAGGAAATTTGCCATTTGCTGGAGAGCAGGAATTTGGCTGGAGCTGTGCTGAAATGAATATGCCAGAAAGTATCATAACCATTCTCTAGAAGTCTGGTAAAGATATGGTTAAATACCACACCTTTTATAGCTCACTGTACTGCACACTTAATTCCAAGTAGGTTTTAAACTCCTATTCAAACATGCCTTTGGAGCACAAATAGCCTGTCCCATGTCTCAGGATAACACTAAATACTCTGTCTTACCTAACTGCTCTAACTATATTCACCTGAAAGTTAGATCACTCCTTATCATAGTAACATGAGTAACTGGAGGATGAGGATTTCCAGCTGATAAACTAACTAATTTTCTCTCTGTTGCCCAAAACACAGCTCCTGAACCAAGCTGCAGAATGGAAGCTCCAGGCCAAAATGTTAAAGGAACAAGAGACTGTCCTACAGGCACAGGTGACGTAGGAGAGGTGATTGCATGGTGTGCCTTTGTTTGCCAGTTATTAACCCATGAGGCACATTCCAGGTAAAGTATCCAAACTACTTTCTGTGTGTTCCTTCTAGCCTCATTCTACATCCCATAGACTATTGCAAAGGAAGCAGGTTATTTTCAAGCCAACTGGAAGGTAATGCCCATACTGCAAATCATACTCTGCCGTGTGGGTTGTTTAATCTAAAGAAGAGAAGAGAAGATCCAGGGGAGAACCTTTTGCAACTTCTTGGTATTTAAAAGAGGTTTACAAAGATGGAAAGAGACTTTTTGCCAGGGCATGTGATAGGATGAGGAGTAACAGTTTTAAAGTGAAAAAAGAGAGATTTCTATTACACATGAGGAAGAACTGCTTTGCTGTGAGGATGGAAAATGTTGCCCAGAGAAGTTGTGGATGCCCCATATCTGGTAGTGTTCAAGGCCGGCTGGATGGGGTTTGAAGCAACCTGGTCTAGTGGAAAGTGTCCCCGCCTAAGGCAGGAGGATTGGACTATGTGATCTTTAAAAGTCCCTTCCAACCCTAATCATTCTACAGTGCTATGATTTATGAGTGTTTACAATACTCAACCACAGAACAACGTGTGTGCCTCATTATTCACCATAACTACCCTTCAGGCAGGTTTCTAATACAGCAAAGCATGGCAGTACAAACGTATCAGGAAACATGTTTGCCAAACTGGAGCTGCTGTGCCCATATGCTTTTCTGGACTGGGGTGCAAAGGCAGCATTTTCATTAACTTTAACAGAAATTATGTCTACTGCGGGCTTACAGAAAGGGGTCTTTAGGATTTCAGTACTTAACTGTAATCTGAAACTTTCAATAAAATAAAATTGCTTGCCAAAATTGCACCAGGCGTCAAGCTGGAATGAAAGGCAGTAAAACCAAGAAATGGGCAGATTATACTACACTTGGGGAGCAATGCAACAATCACCTTGAATAGTCAAGTGAGACCTTGGATCGATGAGTGAGAGCACTAGATGACATCAAAAAAAGAGAGTATCAGTATATTGTTTAGATTTAAGAAACAGTTATGTAGGTTGATCTTCTTTGACCTGTCTGTGAGAAAGATTCCCCCATAGTACAATCTTGAGGGGGGTGGTGTCAGTCTGTCAGCCCCTCTTGCAGCTGCCAATCTCCTCACCCATCCGGAAGGGCCCTCCTAGCCCTTGCTCACAGTTAATCACACAGGCAAGTTGTCCCAGCTTTCTCCTTGCAGATGGTCCAATTGATACCTGTTGAGCAGTCAAGAGATGCCAGTGTTAAACTGATAACCTTGAAACATGCAAAGAGGGGTTTAGTTTTTCACGTATTTTTTTCAAAGGCTGAGATGAGCCAGTGGCACACCCAAGAACATCATATAAACTGCTGCTGACAATAATTTGACAGGTTTGGCAATGAAACCTCAAAGGCCTCCAACTGAGTCTGTCCCAACTGCAAACCTGCTCCCAATTTTCTCAGAGTGGTTTTAATTAAACTTTTATGTTCAACCAGAAGAAAAAAAAAATGCAAGCAGACCTCCATAACCAGTTTAATGAAACTGGGGGTATTGATAAAAACTAGAATATATTAAGCACACATTTGAAACAGAAAAGGCGTTTTTAGAAAAATCCAGTCAAACAAGTCTGTAAAGGCATTGAGAATACACATGCTCCTTGCAAACTTGTGCAGACAAAAATGAGGTGATTCACTTCCCGAAATGAAACATGCAGTTAAGTGTGTTGCTCAAGTGGGAGAACTTTTGTCACTTATACATCAGCCTCCATTTGGAATTACTGGGAATAATAACATTGTTAATATTATTTTTCTTAAAAAATTATTATTTCCAGTATGACAGCACTGAAGGAACTCCCTCATGGACCAGATGCTATCATGCAAGGTGTTCTGCAAGTGCAGAACAGAAAGAGCATAAGGAGCTCTTTGATGCAAACAACACAAAGCAATAAATAGATATCATGCCCCATCCCTGGACACGTCCCAGGACAGGTTGGATGGGACTTTGAGCAATCTGGTCTAGTGGAAGGTGTTCCTGCCCACAGCAGGAATGGTCTCTGGGGTCCCTTTCTAACACAAATCTATTCTATGATTAAGAGAGGAACAGCTTCATCGAAATTTATGAGAAGATGTTGGGTCAGTGAGATAGAGAGAAGCCATAATATGACCCTCACAGTGAGGTATCACTCTGTTTCAGAGGAGGTGATGAACACCCACCTCTTCCTTGAGCTGGAAGGAACTGGGGACATCATGTGCCTGCCAGTCTGTCTCTGGGTGGCACACTGTGCCTGAGATGGTCAAATCCTGCACTCCAAATGGTGACAGGGATCTGGCACCAGCTGAGGAGGTACACCCAAACTGTGGTACTTCCCAGGATGCTGCATGCTCTCCCCAGGCATGATGCTTAGGCAGACCATTTTAGCTTCATGCATTGAAACAAAATTAAAAGATAGAAGCAAGCTGAGACCTTTAACTTTTGGTAGCCAGCACAGTGCAATCACTAAGCCATGGCAACCAGGAAGAACACAACAAGGCCAAAGGGGTGTCCCCATTGTAGAACCCTCTCAGCATGGCAATGCTGAGGAGCCCCCACTTCCCAAGACCTTGCACTCACAACAGAGCTGCCTCAGACCTTCCTGCCCACACAGTCCTGCTGGATGCAGCAAGGGGGACCTTGTCTCCCTGACCTCAGAGCACAAGTGAGTGCTCCTAGTGAGTGACATCTCTCACAGCCTGTTCCCAGCCACTATGAAAACATTCATTTATTATTCAGTTTAAATCAAAGAAGCTGTTCTTGGTGCTATGGTGCTGCTTAGGGCCCCAGCTGAGGTCAGAGCTTGCCCTGTTCAAATGTGAAAGCTTTTTGACCTAATTAAACAATACTTGTAAATTGGAAGGGAAAGCAGAGACAAAATTGAGGTGAACTTCTTTAAAACAGATCTGGGCTAGGAGCCTCAGTTCTCTGACTCCCACCCCTGCTCCATGAATGAGCATGATACATAATATAACCGTACCTGATTTTAAAATCACAATTAAACCCACCCCACTATTTTCTAAATCTTCTTTTTCTCAGTAACCCCAGTATCAGTGGAGGGGGTGAGTTGGCTGGTACTACACTAAAGAAAAACAGAAAAACTAACCTCAGATCCCCCAAAATATGGTGATTTTAGATACAAAAAAAATGTAATAATGACAAAATTCAGCCACAGACCAACTTTCACATGGCTGCCAGGTATAAACTGATAGCAAAATATGGAGCCCTGATAATCTGAAATGCCGGCATATTGCAACAGGTATTTCTTCTGCTCTGCTTCACGAAGTGAAACTGGCAGAGGAGGATGGCTGGGGATGTCTTTCTCTGTCATTGTTGGCCTTGCCCACAGCTGCAGCCCAAAACACAGCTGACAAGGTGCCTTCTCAGCTTGCTCGAGCTGGAGTGTGGGGACACATCTTGAAGGAATCCAGTGCAGAATCACGGTGGTGTGAAAGTGAAGGGTGGGCTTGCCAGGTAACATAGAAAGAGAGCAGAGACACTCCTCTTCAACAAGGGAGTCCAGTGAAGCACATCAAGCACTGCCTGTGCAGCTCCTGCCACAGCCTGAGGCACCAGGTGGAAAGATGGAAGAGGGGAAACCGTGAGTGAAGCGTGATGTGGGGATGCCTCTTTCCCCAGCTCTCTTGGATCAAAAACTTCATAGCCAGGGTAGCACCATGGTCCCAGCCTGGCTGGAGGAGTAACCCACAAGGCTGTATTGGCCTCCTCTGTCAGGGCTGAAAGTCCCAGGTTGAAGCTGGGGTTTGGTGACATTTGCATGGTAGAGCAAGGCTTAGAGCTCAGGCACAGCTCTGCTCACGCTGGCTCTCATCTTGAGTCAATCCCACTGAATGGTCCTGCACAGCATCAGAGGTTGGGCAAGCTCAGGTTAGCCCTTGCCCATGGAGATGGGCCAGGGATCAAATCAAGGGAAATGTTTTCACAAGTCTTGATATCTACAGAATTATTTTCTTCTGGGCACCCTGTATGGAGACACCATTTCTGCAACACTCAGGAGAACAGGGCACCCATAAATCCCAGGTACTTTTAAAATCATTTGTCTGGCTCTTTCTATTCTTACTCAGTTTACTTCTCTGCAAAGGAGGAATCATAGTAGTTTGCACCCATAAAAAGATGCATAGAGTTTCTGTTCCCTGATGTTTGTGCTTCATGGCCTCCCAACAGAAGCTAATTTCCATGTCCAAACACAATACTTATTTTATTAGCTTCCACCAAAGTAGAAGTTCACCATCCTGGACATTCTGAAATTACTGAGGGTTTTTCTTTTTTCTCTGTTAATGCAGATCACTCTCTACTCTGAAAGGTTTGAAGAATTTCAGAAAACATTGGCCAAAAGCAATGAAGTGTTTGCCACATTCAAACAGGAGATGGAAAAAGTGAGTAGGAGCTCATGCCTGAGCTCCGTAATTGATACTTTCCTGTTAGATTTTTATATTTCTCACTGTAATAATTCTACCTGAAATGAGACCATTTCTGCACATTTTGAAGAATAATGTCATCAACATTCAAATAAGATTTAGGACAAATTCAGCCACAACTGACAGCAGGTTAGATTTCAGCTCTGCAAGCTGAACAGCAGAAAGGAGAGCAGAAGGTTTTCCATTTCAGCTAAAACTGAAAATGCCTGGAAAAATAAATATTTTACTTAAAATCTCATGTGGTGGTTGGCTACACATCCCTAAGACATACTAGAAGGGGAGTCTGGAGCCACATTTATCAGACCATGCTCCCAGGAGTGCCCAGAACCTTCAGGGTGACTGATATTGGTACAGAGAGTTTGACACAGGCTACACATCTTTCCACAAGAGTATGTAAGCAGAGTTGAAGCCCACCAAACCCTTTAGACTGTGTGGAAACAGTCCAAGAGACTGTTTCCTCGCAGCTGGGATTCTTATTTACTGTAAAGAAAGGGAGTTAAAACCCAAACACATCTACATGTTGTACCTGCTTTCATAATTAAGAATGTTCTACTCTGCCACCAAGGCTCAAAATCCTCATGCCTTGATCCAGGCAGTCTCTAATAATTCTTCACAGAGTTCTGTCTGCAGAAAATCAAAGGGAAAAATGGTGCTGCTTAGCTAGTGGTGTGTTTTGGAGGTAGAATAGAGGGGTGACTAGCCCAGGGGGAACTTTCCTGGCCTTGAGGGCTCAGAAGAGCCAGTCTTTAACTTCCCAGCAGTCTAACACTGTGGTCTGGTGAAGAGACAAACAGATTAATTCCATTATTTCTTTGCCTTTTTTTTTTTTGTGGTAGTTTGTATGCTGGAAGCTGGCTCTAATCAACTGGGACTACAGACTAGAGGCTGAAAGTTATATAGCAGCTACTCAAAATGAAATCCACCCCTTAACATAATTTATTACTTAGCACAGGCACTACTGCCCGCTGGTAGCAGAGTAGGGCCATAGACTTGAATAAAGGGGCTGCCCTCATTTCATCCTCAGCATGGAATTTCTGTTGTGATTCAGCTTTTCCTCCTCATTCTGTAGATGACAAAGAAAATGAAGAAGCTGGAAAAGGATACTGCTACATGGAAATCCAGGTTTGAGAACTGTAACAGAGCATTACTGGACATGATTGAAGAGGTGAGCAGTCTTTCCCATCTCAAGATGCATCCTTTTCACCACATAAAGCTTTAACTAGGAGATGAGATAACCTGAGACTGCCAGAAGTCAGTGAAAAATTTCTTCCTGAATCTAAGGGTCTTTCTTTCAAGCTACCTTGAAAATTGGTTTTTAGAGTAAAAGACAATCCCAGCTGCTAAGGCTTTTAGATTGTGCAGGCATCCACTACATCCACGAGAAACTGAATTATGTAACTCTGAATTTTAAGTGCTCTAAAAATGGGTGATTCTTAATGCTCTCCCATGGAAGCAAATTGGCATTAGTTCACTTCATAATACTTTCTGCATAAGAGCATCCGCCCAGGGAATTAATGTGTTCTAGCTAATGAACTTTAAAATCAAGCCTTTCATTAACTTCCTGTGTAGTCAAACTCTAAGACTCAAAAGCAAGTACTGTGTCTCACCATACTTTTACATGTGCTGTCCCAGGGGCATTGCAAAGGAAGTTCATAAGCACATTGGAACTGATTCAAGGAAGATAAGAGGCTGCCTGAAGTTTCACCCCAAACATATGCTGAACTTGAACCAGATCATTCTGGTTAGCTTTGTAGCTCTGTGCTATTGCTATTTCTATTTTTATGGATTTTTGTATTTCTTGTTTCCTCACTGGGTGTAGAAAATGTTCCAATTCAGGATGCTCTCACAGAACCCAAAAGCAAGATAAACAAAAAATATAAAGCAGCTTGTTTTCCTCCAAATTCACACCCACGCCAACCAAAAGCCCAAGTAGGCTTTTGGATGCTTATCTGTATGGACATCCACTATGCTTTTCTATCTGTCCAGATCATCAGCAGGTATTCCTGCAAATATATTTGAGTGAAATTGATCTAAATATGAATGCAGAATGTTAATACACTGTAGTTACAGGGATGAATTTCCTCTTAAAGCTTTGGTCCAAAAGACCAGAGTTATTGAAGAGCAGTTGGTGAAAACCAGCCACCTGGCAGTATCCTCTGAGGGCTGCTTAGATCTCAAATTATCTTATTGCCAGTTCCACTAATGAATTGCATGCACCCAAACTGAGCTTGTGCCTTTGCCTGATGTCTTTGACTACAGAAAGCCATGAGGTCCAAGGAATATGAGTGCTTCATGCTGAAAATCCAGAGACTAGAGAACCTTTGCCGTGCTCTGCAGGAAGAGAGGAATGAATTGTACAAAAAAATAAAGCAAGCACAGTTCCCAGAAGAGGTGAATGGAAATGGCATCTTAGAAGAAGAAGAAGAAGAAGAAGAAGCAGATGAAGATGAAACTGATACAACCCCTTCCTCCTCTGAGCAGGCGAGCACTGAGGCACATGAGAGGGACAAGAGGATGCTGAAGCAGCTGGCTGAAGCTTTCAGGGTGTCCCACAAGGCAGAGGAGCCCCTCCCAAGCAACAGCAGCAATCCAGAGACCTGTGACACTCAAACATGCAATGCCTTCCCGGTGCCAGAGCCCCCCGCTCCTCTCATTCCACATTCAGAGCCTGGGAATCACTGTGAGCAGCCCAGCACAAGCACACCAGGGCCCACTGAACACACACCAGCACCCACTGAAAGTATGACAGCACCCACTGAGAACGTGTCAAAGCCCACTGAAAGCACACCCTCACTTCCATGCATGGTGCCAACACCCACAGAAAGTGGGCCAGTGCCTCCCAAGAGCGTACAGGTACCTGCTGGGAATGTGCCAATACACTCTGGAAGCATGCCAGCAACCCCTGAAAACCTGCCAACAGCCACACAAAACACACCCACTTCCCTTGGAGATAGGCCAGCACCCATTCAATGTCCACCAAAAGCTGCAGAATGTGCAGATAACCCAGCAGATAGATGTGCTCAAGGTCAGTCTGCGGAGCAAACAGGGGACACAGATATGGAAGCAGTGGATTGAAGCCTAGGCTTGTCTTCTGCAAACCAGAGCTCTGCTTTGTCCTCTAAATGGATACATTTTTTTGTTGTTTTTAAGAAACATGAATTTCCTAAAACACTGTATTTGTATGCCAGTGTAATGCACTACTCTTTGCTACCACTATCCACTAACAATGAGTCTGCCAATTTTGCAGTCCTTCATCTGCTTGAAGTATAATATTTTCTTAGTGACATGAAAATATAATGAAATCAGAGGATCTTTTTTCCCAGGCATGAGTCATCTCATTCAGCAAAATAATTTGTTGCAGTTCTATGTTTCAAAAACCATTGTAATTCTCATGCGTATTTTTAAAGACTCATGGTTAATTCTATCTGTTTGCTTTGACATTGCATAAAAAATTGCCTACTTGGACAACAGTGATTTTAATAAATGAGGTGAAAGAAATCTATAAATTACAAAGTAAAATAGTGAAACCATAAATGTTGCCAGCCACATCCAAGAAACGGTGCAACAACCAGAGGTGAATTTTTTGGGCAAGGAAATGACCACTCAGCACTGTATCCTAAACACCCACAAGCTTTCTGCCTTAGCTTCCACTGGTCTTTTTGACTCAGTGATCCAGAATAGGTTTGTTTTCAACAGAACTACAGGGACAGGGAAAAGATCTTTTCTAGTTTCCCATAAAATAACTGAAAACAACAGCAATTACCAAATTGATGGCAATTCCCAAGGTACGGGTCACAACTCTCTTTCTACATCCAACACAAAACTGCTGCATTGACATATTATTTGGAATCAAAAGCCCAGCAGTGGGGATCATCCCTGTTTCCAGCTCATAAATGAGGTTAGAACTTCAGAAGTTGGTTGCAGATCCCAGTTTCTAGGCAAAGAGCACAGAGCAGAGTGGAAGGCTTCAGGATGTATTCCAGAAGAATAATCCTGAGATCATGCTTCTGGATGGTGCTGTGCCTCCCAGTTCCAGCCACAGAACCTCTTCACCACAGCTTCCTCCTGGCACTGCTGCATGTGCTAATGCTCCAGGAGAAGGATGAGGACACTCAGCTGTCACCTCATTCTGGAAGCAGAGCACAAATTGATAAGCCAGAAGCAAAGAGGAACCAGGAAAGCAGGAATCCCTCTCACAGACACCTCCAGGAGCTAGCTACATTCTCATCCCCTTTCTTGTCTAACCAGCTCTTCCCATCTGCCTGCCAACAATTATTGCTTAATAATGCAGCAACCTTGTCAGAAACTGGTTTATTCTAGTGCCAAGAACAGAGATGAAGAAGGAAGGAGGCAAGAGAGGCACACAGCTTTTCACTCTCAAGCAAGGAGAATAAGCAGGCTTTTTGAAAGAAGGTTAAAAAATCCTGTGGGCACATTCCTTGTTTCTCATCTCCTTCCTCTGAGAATTCCATCCAGCCCTTTCAGAGTCTGAGCTGGATAGCTAAAGAATTTGAAAAGGGCAATTAAACAAGATGTTTAGAGGTTAGAAAGGGAAATACTACAATCTAGAAACCCATGTTTATAGACAAATCCCAAGAAGATCCTGAAGACAAAGCGACTCATTCAAGCTAAAGTTGAAATACAGGTGAACCAAGAGGAAAGATGTCATCTTTGACACGCTTTGGAAAACAGTAGCCACAGAGTCCTTCCAGCATGCCACTCTCCAAAAATGGGGTTTGAATCTTTGCTTATGCCAACATGGTCCATACCCTGGTTAAATATGTCTGTGCACTGCTGGTCCAGCCTTTCCCAGAGCTAACCCTTGGAGTGTACAGAGCAAAAATTGCTAGTGTGTTTGGATATGTTCTGTAGCTATTATGGCTACAGATTTCAAATGTGAATGCCTTATGTTAGGTAACAAGACCTACAGGATTTATCTCATGCCTTTAATCATCTGAAAGTAGATAATTTGAGTCTTAGTTATCTTAAGCTCCTTTTATAAGCAGTGGAGAAAGCATCTTTTGAGGACAAGTGATCCCATGATAAGACTGGCATCCATGTCAGAAGGAATTACTTTCTCTCTGAAGACGATCTTTCTCTTCAGATTCTAGAGCCAGCCTAAGACAACTAATTTAAATTTAATATGTGTATTGTTAGGTCTAAATTAGGAAACATTAATCCCATCAAATATTCAGATTAAAAGCCCTAACTGAATGGCCATCTCTGAAAACCAAGCCAGCTAACATTAATCTGTGAAACCATTAATCTACAACAAATCTTTATCCCGAGATAAAAAGTTATACTCACCTGATACATTTTTTTTAATCTCCCTTGACTTAAGTTGGTAGAAATATAGTTTCCATTACAAGTTCTGTTTGTTGTTAGGGTGACTTTTAAAATTAATGCAATTTATGTACTAGTTAATGTTTCGGGGGTTTTAATTCTTGATCTTGTTTGATTCTGTTGCCATTTTAGTAACTACCTGCATGAAACCAACTTCTTTTTCTTTAAACAGGCCTTTCTTTTCCTTCAAATAGCCTTCAGTTGTTGGTGTTTTCTTATACATTCAAATATTCAATTCAATAATAATGGCCTTCCAACTTCAGGTTGGTTCCATTTTGCATAATCATTATAGTTACATCTTTAATTATGTAATTAATGTCTCATGCCTTTCAACTTCAGCAAGCAGGGAGACAAGGATCCTGCAGATAAAAACTTCCTACATAGTTATGATTTATTCTCACAGCATCATTCCTCATGAATAAATACACAGCCTTCTGGGAAAATTACTCCCACTCTATTCCATCTTCCTCGTTTTTGCCCTTGTAATTCCAACACTGCACTCACATACTTGCAATCCTTATTACTACGAGTTTCTCTCACATACCTGTTGTTTCTCTTCTTTAATACCATGTACCAACTGCATTTTATCCCAGCAGTTTCCTCCTCATTTTCTGTGCATACATACAACACTGAAAGCACAGGAGAGTGACTGTCATGGCTTTCAGTTTCAGGATTTGGCTTCATGTGTTCACAAGAGATGGGAACTATAGGCAAAATTCTGGCTGATCCCAGGCTGCATAGAGCATTTAGAGTCAAACTATGAGGATGGTTTATGTGTAATCTCATGGCCTGTAGAGCTGTGGGAAGCTAGAGTACCTTCAGTAGAAGTGGAAAATCTGTAAAATTTAACCAAGCACCTCTTCATCATCCACTGCATCAGACTGGAATATTAAATCACCATCACCATCACAGATTTCTGTGTGCTAACCTACATTCTCTCTTTCTTCTTCATCATTAATTCCTGGCCTCCCTTGCTCTCTTCTTTCACTGGTACCCAACACAAAACTGACTTTGCATAGTATCAGTGTCCTTGTGGAAAGCCCTTGGGATGGCAGCCTGCACAACAGCTCTGCTGCACTTCCCTCAGGTGCCTCTGCACTCAAGGCACAGAAACCCCCAACACTTCTGTGGTCGCTTGGAGGCAGTAAGTGGCAGAGAGACCTGTTTCCTTAGTGTTCATTGTTATCATCATTACTCTACTAATCTGGCAGTCTCATCAATCCTGGTGTGTTCTGTGGTTGCCTCCTTCAGTCTCACTTGTATTTCACACAGTTATTCCCTTACCATCAGGCACAGATTTGGGGGTGAAGAGAGGTGGCCATGGTAGCTATTTCTTTCTTACTAAGAAGCAGTAGTTTATTTAAAAATCAGCATTTCCTGAGATTCATTTGAATTTTGGAATTTCTGATTTCTCAGTTTAGGCAGTCCAGGTGCCCTATGGCTGACACCAGAAAGCTTCAGCCTGCACATGCCAGCTAGTTCAGGTTCTGAAAAACAAAGTTGAAAGCTGAACACACCTCCAGTGCCCCAGCAAATCCTACACAGAAACTAACCTTAAGTCCCAAGGGTCAAGTGCTGCTAATCATCGTGCTATCCCCTCCCATGTGTTTCCCACGAGTTCCCAGAGAAATAAAAATAAAATGCCATCTCTGGCAGAAACATGAGTTACAGCTTGTTCCCCTGTGCCCTCATTCAAGGCATCACTCCCACTCAGATGCTGCACCTGCTGCCCTCACCAGTGGGCTGCTGCATGGCTGCATTTGAACTGGGTCACTCAAACTGTTCAGGATAAAAATACACCACCACAATCACCCAGAAGAGCTAATTTTAACTCAGATCATTGCAGTGATCCCATTGGGTTTTTGTTCTGACACTATCTCTGGAAACATGACCTCAATTCTGGTCACTATAACTGCTAATTGAACTCCACCCATCCTTTGCTCATAAGGGAATCCACACATTTGGATGTCAGCTCCGGAGTACAACGCTGTTCTCAGAGTTAATGGTAGCCTTTCCATTGAGTATTTTAACAGACATCTCCTGGACCGAATACAGAAACTGGAAAGCTGTATTTTAAATCTGTCTGATCCCCAGCACCAAAGATGGGGCAGATACAGTATCTAACACACAATGACCAGCTGCAGCCTTTGGAACTGTGTGTTACACCTTCTGCACACAAAGAA
This sequence comes from Petroica traversi, assembly GCA_025920805.1. Taxonomy (NCBI): domain Eukaryota; kingdom Metazoa; phylum Chordata; class Aves; order Passeriformes; family Petroicidae; genus Petroica; species Petroica traversi. The sequence continues at coordinate 16,751,817 of JAHLSL010000012.1, read as the reverse complement.
AGCCCTCAGAGTTCCACACAGACACCCTGGGGTCTCACACAGGAGAACAGGTCAAGTGCCAGCAGCAGAGTGATCACTCAAACTTCAAGGATCACTCTGGTCTCAGTCATTGTGGCAGAGGCTAATTGGCAAAATGACTCAGCAACATGCATGTACTGAGTTTTCATTCTTTCTTTCTTTCTTTCTCTTTCTCCTTCTTTTTCTTTTTTCTTTCTTTCTTTTTCTCTTTTTTTCTTTCTTTCTTTTTCTCTTTTATTTTCTTTCTTTCTATCTTTTCCTTCCTTCCTTCCTTCCTTCCTTCCTTCCTTCCTTCCTTCCTTCCTTCCTTCCTTCCTTCCTTCCTTCCTTCCT
>JAHLSL010000012.1:16717673-16751456 GCA_025920805.1 Petroica traversi | reverse complement strand
CCTTCCTTCCTTCCTTCCTTCCTTCCTTCCTTCCTTCCTTCCTTCCTCTCCTTCTCTCTTCTCTCTTTTTTCAAAATGTTATTAAATCAATGTTTATAGACCATAGCATCCCAGAACACAAGACTCTGCTTCTGTTACACTGGAGGCTGAATGTAATGTCAAAACAATGAGGCATTTTTTTCACAGAAAGAAGAAAACCAGTGAAGTCCATGTAATTTGTACTAGAAGCAGCTTCTATTTATGGATTGGTGGATTGGTAATGCAGTGTTACCTCCTGAAATCCAAGGTCACATTTGAATTACATCAACTGTAGACAGTTCTGATTTTAAGTTTGTGCTTCTAGACCATCACTAGACTGTCAGACCATTGCACAAACCCACGCCTTTAACTGGTGCTACCTGCACAGCTAGAGAGTCTGTTCAGAAAAGTTTTGATGACAGAAATAGCAGCTTGAGACAGGACTGGAAAGATATGGACCTGCCACCATTAGAGATGTCTTAGCAGCAGATCTCTGCACCCATCTCGGTCAACCCATTTCTCTCACCTGTCATTTTATGCATCATTAAATACTCCCATAACACTTTAGATTAAAATAACTGCAGTTTACAAGCATGGCTCACAATAGCATGGTAGATTCAGCTGGCTCCTCAGAAAGGTGTCATGGTTTAGTCCCTGCTGGCAATTAAATACCTTGTAACCACCCCTTCAATACCCTCATCCCCACAGTGGAATGGAGAGGAAAATCAGAAAAGGTAAAACCTATGGACTGAGATAAGAATGGTTTAGCAACTGAAACAGATTAAAATATAACAATAACAATAAAAATAACAGTAGAAATAACAATAACAATAATAATAGTGTTGAAACAGGAGATTACAAAGAGAGGGGAATAAAACCCAAGAAAGGTGAGTGATGCTCAATTCACTTCCTCACCAGCCACTGACTGATGCCCAGCCCATCCCTGAGCAGCAATCAGCAGCTCCTGGCCAGCTCCACACAGTTCATATACTGTGCATTTCACTCTGTGGTAAGAGATATCCCTTTGGACAGTTCATGTCAGCTGTCCTGGCCATGTTCCCTCCCGGCTTCTTGTGTACCTTCTCACTGACAGAGCATGGAAAACTGAGAATTCCTTGACTTAGAATAAGAACTACAGAGCAACAACTAAACCCTCAGTGTATTATCAACATTATTTTCATACTGAATAGCTGGTAGCACTGTACCAGCTACTAGGAAGAAAATTAACCCTATCCAGACAAAGCTAAGACAAAAGTAGATGTAAGTTCTCCTTCCGTAAAAGATCACAGTGACCTTGTGTGTGCAGAACATTGGCTGACCACTTACCCAGGACTTCCACATCTTTAGTTTATTATGTTTGCTGTTATCTATTTCTGTGTCTCTGTTATACTCAAAACAATAAAGATTTTTAATGAAACACAGCCACAGTTACCGGTGAATTGACATTTGTCATCTTAATTATGTATTAATGTTACATATCAAATGATGCAGGTGTTCTGTCACAGACCTGCAGAGCTGTAGGAAGACATTTTAACAGTGTAAGCTTTGCAACCCCACAGCTGCAGGGACACTGCTGCTCTGCTTGGTGCCCTTCTACTCTAAGGAAGACCTGGGTTCCTTGCTGCACCCTGGAGAATCCCTCAGGCACTGTTGGATAGCAGGGGGAGACAGAGAATGCAGACATCAGGTGGTGAACCCTGCAAATTTTGCATCATGATCTCTGCTCTTGGGACCCTGTGTCTCACACAAATGAGTGATCTTTCTGCCTCATATTGCTGATTGTAAAATGTGGGTAGTGAACATGGATGGCTGTGAATTATTTTGAGTGCAAATAATATTTACTGCTCAGTAAGACTAATTGCTTTCATCTAATTTAAGATGACATTAAAAATTATAATAATGTAATATCTTATATTGGAAGGGAACTCTAGAGCTCCCCTCCTCCTCCTAAGGGAAGCAGGACCAATTTTGAAGCTACATCAGGTTGCTCAGGTCCTGTCAGTTTTAAGTATTTCCAAGGACAAAGACTGCATGTCTCTGGATACTTGTTCCCATATTTGACTTTTCTTCTTCTATCTAATCTTTCTTGGTGCAGCCAATGTCCTTGCCCTCTCTCCTTGCCACTATGCATCACTGTCTTCTCTACAGCCTCCCATTATTAGTTTAAATTCCCTCTGAGCCTTCCACAGCTGGACAATACCAGCCCTTGAGATGACATGGGACATTCTCGTTTCGTAACAGAACCCACGGACATTCCCTGCCTGTTCACGCTGCTGCTAGCCAAGTAAAATAACTACCACTCCCCATTCATTCACCAGTCATTCCAGCACCTCCCCATGAACTCCATCACAGCAAAACCCTCACCAATTTTCCAGCATAGCAGCTCATGTGATCATTTTCTCACCCAACCTGGTGAAATTGCCTCAGGCACTTTTAGATTGTTATGAAAATGCTCAAGCAAACAAAATCATTTTGACCTGGCTCTGCTTGGGGGATGACTTTGTAGGCAGCTGTGCCAGTTGAGCTAGGAAAAAACTTTTGGCCAACCAGTGGGTTCATCCAGGTCCACTGGGAATGCAAAATCCCCATCCCTCTGCGGCTGCAGCTCCCACAGGATGTGTGGCACAGCGACAGCGACTTGAGCACTAATTCCTATAGGCTCAGGTTCCTGTGCTTGATAGAGTTTTTCTCCTGAGGTTTTGTCAAAACTTTCTGAGTCCTCAGCAGAGCAGTAATTGTTAAGAATAACATTTACACAGGTGTATGAACTTTCCACACGTACTGTTTCTGCTTGCCAAGCAAAATGTTACAGGGATTAGGAAGAAGAAAAATGCAGCAGCACAAGAACTTGGTTAAAGCACACCCATGTGTGCTATGTTCAAACAGAGAAAGCAAAACAAGCAGAAGTCTTCTCTAATCCTTAAAGGTTAAGAATCTTAAATCAGTCTTGTAAAGACATTTTGTCTTGTCATATCAGCCTAATACTGAGAAGCTACTCTAGACTACAGCAGAAATAGCATAGAACAGAACAGTCCAGTTGGAAGGACCTGCAATGACCATCTAGTCCTGACCACTTCAGGGTTGACCAAAAATTGAAGCACTTTGTTAATGGCACTGTCCAAATGCTTCTTAGACACTTGGCCCATCAACTACCTAAGAAGTCTGTTCCAGTGTTTGACCACCCTGTTGCTAAAAAAAAACGCTTTCTAATGCCCAGTCTGAACCTCCTCTGTTGCATCTTTGAACCATTCCCATGTGTCCTATCACTGGATTCCAGTGAGAAGAGATCAGCATACCCCTCTCCATGTCCCCTCCTCAGGAAGATACAGAGAGCAACTAGGCCAAAATTTAGTCTTTTTCTTCAAAACTAGACAAGCCCAAAGTCCTCCTGTTGCCCTCTTCTGGATGCATTCAAGGACCTTCACATCCTTCTTAAATTGTGGGCCCCAGAACTGCTCACAGTGCTCAAGGTGAGGCTGCACCAACATGGAATTCAGAAGGATAAACACTTCTTTTGACCAGCTGGTGATGCCATGTCTGCAGTTTGCCCTCCTGTCTGTCTGGGCACACACTGCTGACCTACACTGAGCTGCTGTCCACCAACACCCCCAGATCTCTCTCAGCACAGCTGTTCTCCAGACTCTCCCAATTTATACTTGTAACTGATGTTACTTCATCACAGGTGCAGAATCCGGCATTTGGACTGGTTGAATTTCATCCCATGAAATATTGGCCAGTACTCCAATCTATCAGATCCCTCTGCAAGGCCTCTCCTCCCTCCAGAGAGTCATGAACACCTCCCAGTCAGGGACTATCAGCAAATCTGCCTATGGGGCATTCAACTGCTGGGTCCAGATAATTTTAAGAACATCAAACAGAAACATACCCTACAGGGCATATCCCAGAGGCTCTCCAACCACCAAAATCTGAACAATATATGTGTGATAACCCTTTTGAAGTCTGTTGGATATGTATTTTCATTTTGAAAACTTCTGCTGAAACAACTTAGCTAACAGTCACAGCTGATGCACTACATAACTGCAAGGACTTGTGAGGCATCAGCTTGGTCCCAAAAGACAGGGGCAAGGTTAAGACAATATGATGGAGCTCTCACATGGTCTGTGCCCTAGCACTTCTGACTCCAGGACTCTAAAGCCTGTCTGAAGTATCTTCCCCTGTGCTGCTGCAGTGTGCACCTGCAGCAGTCAGAGGGAGCAGCAGTACTGCAGAGGAAAGTCAGACTTATTTTGGGGTCCTCACTGCCACACTACAGGTTTTCAGAAGTGCAACACTGACATTTCTTGGCCCTGTATATTTTCAAACTGACACAGTTAAACCAGTGTAAGTTCCCACATGCATGTTTATTGTGCCTCCATCAAAATAATCAGAAGAAAATGAGAGTTCACAGTTACATAGTATTTTTTCTCTATTATACACACCTAGTTTAAAACCTGATCTGCTCACTCTCTAGCTTGCCTCACAAAACTACATTTCCACTACTTAGCAGCTGAGCACAGAGGGAAGAGAGGATTCAGCAGTAATGTGACCTGGAAAGTCCAACTGCTTTAGGTGTAGGTCTGTGTTTTGTGCAGAGGTGGCAGCTGAGGGATCAAGGGACAACAGGGCAGCCTTGCTCTCAACCCAGGAGCAGAGCAGGGCTGGGCCCTCCAGCACTCCTCTCCTGACAGCACATTTTCATCAGAGGCCAGACATGAAGCGCATCAGAATCTACACAAATAACACAGCTCCAGTAAGGCCATGACAACACTGCAGAGGAGAATGCCAGCATGCAGACACCATCCTCAGCAAAAGCTGACTGCAACCCACAAACTCCCCTCCCACATTGTCCTTGCACTGGGCTGGGACCACCACTATGGGTGGTAACTCCCACCAGCTCTAGTGACCTTAATGACAAGACAGAGACCAGAGGAACCCCTTCGTATTTGACAATGGTTTCTGACCAGCTAAATTTTACATTGCAAATAAACTAAATGAGTCATCAAACAGCCTGAGTGAAGCTCTCTTAGTCTTCACCAAAGTGCTAATTCCACCTCTCCCCCCGTCTGTTGAGTCAGAATGTTTCTCCCTTGTCCTGGGTTAGCCATATGACCTGTTTGTATCCCCAATCGTCCCCTTGCTTATGCTGGACATTAAGTTCTGCAGCTTTAAGTTGGTCCAAGGGAGACAGTGAAAGTGAAGGTGGAGGAAGAAAAACACTCGCCGTTTGTCTGCAGGATACTACGAACCAAGGTCAAGAGAGCAGAGAGGCTGCATTCCAGCAGACAGCGTTATCTCTTTTTCTTTTTTTTTTTTTTTTTTTTTTACTCACTCTGTTGTGGGGGGTGCTGCCCTAGCTCACAGCAGAGGGTTTTTCCTCGGATTTTTTCCCGGCTTTTTTGCAGGGAGAGACTTTGTTTCTTTTGCTGGGAATTTTTTTTTTTTTTCCTCTTCCTGGGACTGGTTGGCATCGCGTGGGCCCAGGACACCAGGGAACCCCCGGGGGGCCCCCCCCCATCCTCGCCGACTTCTACAGCCGGGCCCGGCAATCGGCCCCCCCCCCCCTCACTGGAGAACTGAACCGGACTCAGACGGACTCTGAATCTACCATCTCTTCAGAGGAAGGAGAGGTTTCATTGTTTTCATATTATCCAATTTTTCCCTATACTTGTAAATATTGTATGTGTTAAATAAATAGTTTTTTCCACTTTTCTCTAAGGAAATTCTTCCCGGACCGGTAGGGGGAGGGGCGATTGGAATCGGCTCTTCCTAGAGGAGACCTCCCAGAGGTTTCCTCCTAAATATTTGCCCTAAACCAGGACATCCCTCCTGCTCTGCTCTGCTGTACACAGAGGGGAACAGCAATGTTAATTCTCCCATCACCTCTTTCATGTCTTCAGCCAAATGTCCTCACCTTACCATATGAGTCAGATTACTGATTCTTTTCTTCCTGTGAAAGGGATTTAGCGGATAAACCCTCATTAATATTATAATTCTTATTAAGAATTCCTTGCTAATGAGAGATCTGCCAAACACATGACTAGACTAATTTGTACAGTGCTTGTTCTCAGCAATACCTGTACTCTGAATTTCTGATGTCCATCAATTATCCAAAGCACTAGTACAAATCTTCTGGCATAAACAGGCACAAACCCATTTCCACAGACTTCAGGAGACAGGAGACAACTACACTGCCAAAATCCTGTCTTGGTTTCCTAGATCTGCTGCAAGTTACTCATATTTCATTTTTTCCAGCCACAAACAAGCAGCTGCTGAAACCTACTTCTATTAGGATATTTCCACAGAGCAGAAAGATGGATGGGCAATCCTCTCCACCTGCTGCAGAGCTGGGCCCCCCTCCAAGAGCACTAAACAGTCACACACACCATGGTAGTGACAGCGAGCTCCCACCACTTTCCAGTGCATGGAAGAAGCAAGGACCCTCTCCAGACATCTGTGTGGTGCAGGGAATTTCAGCAGGCTCACCATGCTTTAGGTTCCCTGTCTCATATCACTGGCACGCATCAACAGGGACAGCTAAGTGCTGCTGCTTTTTGCCTTGCTTTTCCATCAGCCTTTTAGATAAGTAGCTCTCAGAAGGAGGTCACAAGCATATCAGAGACGACAGAGGCAGATGGAGAAGCAAAACAATTCAGGCCAGTCATATCCACGCTGGCCCTCTCCAGGGTTGTGACTCTCCAGAGTCACAACCCTGGAGTGCTTGAACCATGTATCTTCAAGCACTAAGGTCCACAGAGCCAGGTCAGTGGGTCTGCAACGAGCCAGGTCCATGATCTCCCTGGCTGTGAGCAGCCCTTCAACTCCAGCATATGTAGGATGGCAAAGGTAAAGTGGAAAAGGGACTCTTCCAGCCAGAGGCAGAGGAAGTTAAATTCAACAAGGCACAAGCATTGTCAATTTTTAAGTGAGGACTGCTTACAAACTCAACAGGAAGAATTGCCATGAAACTTTTGACTGGAAACAGCCTTTACCCTGCACTTGACTTTTACTCCAACCAACCTGGCTGCTGCACTGCCTGAAGCACTGGATTCCACTTTGTGTGCTACTGCGCTCCCAACCATTCAATTTCCATGTTCCACCTGGCTGTGGACTGAGGTCTGCTCCCCCCTCCTTTTGCCATCAGCCTATCTAGGTAGGACTGCACCAAACAGAGAGGCTGCCCAAAAGCAAGGAAAGACTTTCACACAGTTAAATATATTCTTTGGCAGAAAACAGATTTAAATGCAGGCTAAATTCAATTATTATTTCTGTAGCTGGAATATCCTTGTTACGGTGTTTGTAACCATAGCAATCATTTAAACAGAGCTTTAAAGAAAATATTCCCTCGTTACTAAAATATTGATTCTAGATTCTGATTCAGTTTCTCAATCTTCCTCATTTCTGATCTCTGAGATGCTGTCTGGCTCCAGGTCTTATAAAATACATGGAAAAGGAGAAGCTCAGCTCAGAGCCACCAAGTATCCTCAACTAGTACTTGTGTCTTGTGCCAATAGAATAATGCTTCCTAAATATACAAATACGAAAGGATCAGGTTGCCATGTGGGGATTGGGAGGTTTGCAAACATTATACAAGTAATCAGCTAGCAGGGATGCTTCTCAGAACAAGTCTCAGGCAATTAAATTGAGCCTACATTAATCACACTGCAAACACAAGGTATTACTTCAGTTGGATCCAGTCATTTAAAAGCTCAGGCACTGAAAAAAAAAAAAAAAGAAAATTAGGGGGAAAGGTCTGAAGCATTTGGCAATTGGCAATATATATTAAGTTCCCTTATGGCCAGATTATCTTGTATCTCCACAGACTCCATTCCACAGTTACGACTCTCGTATTTGTAAGTCATGCAGGCATCACACAAAGGCAGCATTTTTTATTCTGTAACTCTGTCTGGATAACCAGGGAGAATTTTATTTTGGAAAGATCCAGCCAGAGCTTTTCCTTTTTCAGCTGCCTATTAAATGAGAATGTAGCCAGGAAAATGGGACAGAGAAACTATAAGATGGATGTGATCTGCACACGTGTTTTTCTCACAAGAAAACAAGTACACTGCATGTTTAACAAAAGGGAGTTGCTTCAGGGTTACATTCTGTAATGGAGCTGAATGCAAACTCCTGAATATACAGCACCTCAGGGAGGTACATTGGGAAAGGAACAAAAATCAAAGTATTTTCTTCGTGTGAGGAAGGAGAAAATTTCTTCTTAAAACATGACTTGAGAGTCCCTCCTGGATACCACCACAATTAGTTTGGTTCTGCAAACTAGCCCATGTGAGCTTCAGATCAGGTGGTCTGAGAATTAAGGAGCTATACCAGCTGCTTTAGCTTCTCTTCACATCCCATTGATGTTGGTTGGACATTACTGAATGAAAAGCAAATGTGCCAGAAGCTCAGGAACTAACAGATGTATTTAAGGCCAAAAAATACTCATGCACAAAGTCAATGACAAAATACTGCAGCAGCAGCTGTTTTGGAAAGCAGGTTTTGTTTTCTATGGCCAGGTTCAGAATGAACAGAAATTGTTTTACAGAATATTGTAAGAATAGAAATCAAATACAAATTTATCTGTATGAAACCTGGGCATGTATTCTTAGGTGCACACACCCACACACACCTGCAGCCTGAATAGTTCATTCCCCTCCTCTGACACAATCAGGGATGCCTTCAAGAGGAAAATGAGCCCAGGCATGCTCCTAACGCAATCTGCCTGTACCACCCCTATTTTAACTACATACTGTATCATGTAAAGGCTTGAAAAGCTTTTATTTCCCTGACTTTTTCCTTCCTCTACATTCTCACAATGCTACGAGGTTTCTTTTAGCAACACAGTAACACAGCAGATCAAACGTGAAATTCTGCAGTGTAGTGTTCACTACCAAAGACTGCAGTAATTATGCTAGGGAAACAGTCTCCCCAAAATACTAGTTATCATTTGGTTTTCCCACATTGACTTAAGGCTTAAACCATGACCCAAGATCCTTTCAGCAAAATTATCAATATGGAATTACTTCAGTCACCTGCAATTAGCTGATGGCAGCTTATTTACATTTCCATCCCATGAAAATATACTCGTATTTTAACCAGCAGTTATCCAAAAGGCTTTTCACAATTAACATACAGGTTGTCAGTTTCAAGGTTATTCAAACCAGCTGCAGTATCTGCTTCCAAAATAAAACCTGCACAGCTACAGTGGGTTCTTTAGAGTGTTTCCAAATCTCCAAATCCCACCTCATGCCTCCTGAGCTGTGGCACTCCTTCCCTCCCAGCAGCACTTCCTTTACCTTTTGTATGTCCAGACGACCTTGATCACTTGCATCCTTCCTGAACTTCTCTGTCATAATAAGTAAATGCTGAAAAATCATGCTATAAGCATATGGAGCAAGGTTTGCTAAAATGGATGACTTCATGATTAGTTAGACAGCTGAAAAACCTTAGACAGGAAGCAAAGATTTGCAGCCAGGTTTCAGAGATGAAGTGTTCTGTGATAACATGGGAAACCCTTTTTCCCCAGTGCTACCCTGCTCCATTCTCCCCTCCAGAAGCTCTTCTGCTATTTCACAGGCACCAGAGGGCACATTTCCATTAACAGACTCCACCAGAAGTGAAGGATTCAGCACTCCATCCTCCATTCAGCCCCACAGACAGTAGCCGGCACAGACCAGCATTCCTGAAACTGCCCCTGCAGGACACACTGCACTACAGGAGCATTGTGATGTCAACAAAGTGAACAGGACTTCAGTTTGGCCAGGTGACACATCACACACACCCCAACACCACCCCTGTAGTACAAGTCTTCAAAACTACAACAACAAAGCTTCATTTTAACTGACACCAAAACCCTGATTTTCCTGTGCACTTTAAACTTAAGGCAACTGGAGCGATTCTATAAAGAGCAGATGTAAGAAACTACTCCAGAGAACAGGGAAAGAAGAACCCACAACACAAGCTGTCTGGTATTTATTACTTTTTAATACAGAGAACTCACAACAAAATATTCTCTAACAACACACATAAATGATATCATAACCAATTATTTTAATTTCATCGACATTCATTTGCTATGTACATATTCTTCCATCTGCAAAAGTGCAATCCAAGAATGTCTCAACAAGAAACCTTTATGGACAGGTGTATTTTTGAGGGGTTTTCGCACCAGTGGCCTTACAACATGTTTGTCCTTGATTACTTGGTACAGCAAAATGAGGAATACATGGGAGGGCAAAAAAAAAAAAGGAAAAAAGAAATTGGGCTAGATGCCTCCCTTGTAGGAATATTCCTTATTTTTTCCAATTGAACTCATTATGTATACACTGCTCAAAATTGGAGATGTTAATGTAAATAGACTATAGGATAGTCTATGGTCTGGCTATAAAACACTGTAGTTTTAATGACTCTGCAGCATCAGACAGAACAACAATTTCAGGCTGTTCACATTGGCAGATGTTATTACACATCAGCATGTAAAAGATGTCCATTTGTTAGTTATAGTTATCAAAATTTATCTGTAGACATCTTACTGATGGATGAAATAATTTTTACACATCCAGAATAGGAAGCCTACTAAATGCAAGCCTCTCCTATGAAAAGGAGAGTTAACTACTGGAAAGAGAAGCATTTGCACATGCAACTCCTATTATGATCACAAGGAGTATCGTGCACTTAAGAAGAGTAGAATGACCCTCCAAATCCAGAAGACTGCATTCTCATTTACAAAACATATTTCAGGCAAATTTAATTTGACCATGGGCCAGCTTAAAAATAACACACAGCATCAGAAAAATGAGAGGTAATGAAGAATAAACTAGCCAAATAAGTAAAGCAAGCAGCTTCCTAGCTAGGGAGGTAATTTCCCTTATGATGCATTTATACGCTCAGGACTACTTCTAGAGCTTGTCACGACAGAAAGCAGAGCAACTGTGGTCTAATTTAACCTCCAAAGTAGCCATTAGGTCCCAAAGAAGCAGCATTTGCATTTACAGAAAATACTGCATTTTGCAGTAACCTAAAAAAGCAGCTTTCAGTACCAACAAGAAGCAGGGAAAGCCTCTACAACTTAGGGATAATTTACTTTGGAGAGAAAGTTCAGAGGAATCTTTCCATAGCTCAGCTGGTTTCCACTAAAGATCATTTTTACAGTGCTGTGTGTGCTGCTGGCCTCCAGTTGAGAGATGTATTTTGCAGGAAAATAGGCATTTCCTCAAGCAGTAGATAAGACTCACTTAACAGCAGAATTAAAAAGAACTAAATTGTTTTCTTGTATTTGTATGTAATTCTTTGTCAGTGTTAAGACTTTACATGTGCTGTCCCCTTCCCATTTTCTCAGTGTGCTCCATTCCTGGTTTTGATTTGGATGTATTGTACAATCTCTCATACACTTTTGTTTTTAAAGCTGGCCATATTCCCTTTATTCCATGTCTACTTATTTTTGATTGTCACACATACAGGTCTAGAGAGGCATCCAAGAACTGAAAGGGCAGAATTATAAATTAAGCTACTCTAAGGGAAGCAAGCAAACAAGTATCTAGGACAACTCCAGATCCCACTTCTCCCCGACCATGTGTATTGTGCAGTGACACCTCCCCTCACCACTGCACGAAAAAGTGGGCACACAATGCCACATATCCTATGTGGGAACTGACACCCCAGACTCATGGCATGTGGGACTGGCACTCAAGCCTGCACCTACAGTAAGAGATGTATGCTTTAATTATTATTTAATTATTACAGGAGCTTTGTCTTTGCTGCGTGATTTCAGACTGCAACAGCCACTGTTGTCTGGTCTGGTCCTCATGGTACTGCCAGGCAACCAACTCAGCCTTGTAGCCACCCTAATTCCAGCAGGTTGCTCAATGCACTATCCGAGCTGAAGGGCTCATCCTTCTGGAGGACTTAACCAAATTATAATTTGATTGCTCTCCACAAGAGAAGTCTACACTGCACAGCTCATTAGGTTTTATCTGCTAGAAACCTCCTTCTTACCCAGGTATGCCCAGGCCAGGTCATGCTCCCATGGACAATGGGTACAGTGCTGGTCCCACTGAACTTGGGCTTGGCTTAACTTTGTCGTAGCCACAAAGGGACAGTGTTAGAAGTCTCTCAAAGTCCTTCTCATAATTCTCCCAGAAGAAGAAACAGGTTTTCCCGAAACTACTGCAAATGGCACAACTGCACAAAACCCCAAGAATGTGCTTCAGACCCAAAATCAAGCCCAGGAACAAGAGCGGAAGGAGAGGAGCACCAGTAGTGAAGGCTACCACAGCCTGCTAACACAGATGTTCAGACCAATCCTGGACTGCATGAGCTGGATGGCACCTAAGGACATCGTCACTAAAACTGTGCCAACATAAGTGCTCTGTGTGGCTTGGGTATTACTTGAAGGGTAGCTAATGCTAAAAGGAGCTAATTCTGCAGCGAAGACAGCCAGGAAATAAAACTCTGAAGTCGGCATTTTTACACACAAAGAAACATGGATATTCAGCTTGAGTTTTATGTGCACGATAATTTCTTAATTCAGCAGAAAGTGTAATTCTCAGTGCAATATAGGAAAAAACACTATTTTAGCTTCTGACTTTATTTTTTTCCCAGGGTGGCAGACTATCAGGGCCATTTTCAAGACTGTGATTTCAACAGATACACTCTAAGAAGATTCTAATTTGGAAAAAACAAAAAACTTCAGAAGAAACAAAAAATAATCCAACCATGTAAACAGAAACAAAACCCACACTTCTCAAGTGGACAAACACTTCATAAATACACTATCGAGAAAAGCAAAAAAACCAAATGCCCCTTAAATCTCAACTGATTTGAGAAACCAAGCAAAAGATTAATGACCTATTTAAAAAAATTTATTTAAGGAAGGGAGAAATGAGAGTCAAGAAACAACAACTGCAGAGTCTACAGGGCCAAGCTCTCTGATACAAATTCACTGCTTAGTGCAGTCTATTATGTACAGCACCGAGGCATGTAGAAAGTAAATATGCTAATTTTGCTTTCTTAAAACATCTCCATGTTTTTAGATCCTAGACTGAACACAATTTTGAAAGACGAAGGTGCAGCAATTAATAGTTTTAAATGTGATGACATGTTTCGTACTCAGTTCCTCTCAGCTCTTACAGGTCTGAGGGCCAAGATCCCACTTCATAGCTCTCGTTTCACACGAGCCTGCAGCAGGCAGCAAAGCCCCAGCCCCAGCAGGCACATACAATCACATCCCCGTTCAGCTCAGCCAGTTCCTTCCCTAAAATGTTTGTGAAGAAACACCTTTAAATAAAGCGTGTTAAGATCTCCAGCTTGTTTTGGTATGAGCAGGTGACCCAGCTGGGCACATGACAGCCCTGTTGGAAGCAGCACTATTGCCTCCACTGTAACTCAGTGAGGGCAATGCACATCAAACACACATGGCAGGAAGACTCGATGCCAAACAATTCATTCAAGATTGCATTTTCTGGCACACATTTACATTCACTTGTCAAGATACCTTAGTTTACCCCAGTTGTGGGAAATCTGAAAGAATGCCTGCTGAGGGGACTGGCAACACAGGGCCAGCTCCTGCACCCCTGGGAACCAATGCAAAACACTGAATGAATTCAACAGTAACAGAAGCATTTCTTTCCAAGGATTTCCCATTTCCACCAAGCTGGAGGAACAACCCTATGCAATTACCCATTTTCCAACTGGACATATTTCTCTGTCCTGTACATCTCCCCACACCCTTCCTATAAACTGTATTACAACTATACAAAAAATAAACCCAAATAATTTTTAGCTGAACTTTACCCCACACATGGGATATATCGAAAGGCCATTAAATTGGCTTGCCTCCAACCTTCACAGAGATCTTGTCAGGAGGATTCTGGTTTTAACAACATGTATATATACATATTAATATGTACACTGACAAAGAAGCTGCTCTTTCAGTTAGAAAAGAAATTAGATTTCATCACAGAATGAATCCTATAAAAAGATATGTAATAAAGTTGAAATACCCATAAAATAGCTATTACTAAAGCAAAGCTTTCGTCAATAAGCCTCCAAAACTTTAAATGAAGAAAATGGCTTCACGAAGTGGTAGTCTAGATTTCCACAGTGAGGACACTGCTGGACGTTGCTGTACTCAGAGAAATACTGCATGCCAATCCGCACATCTATTACTGGCTTCCCACAGTGCTTACAGTTCAGTCGAGCCTGTAAAAAACAAAGAAACAAACAAAAAAGCCTTTTGAAATAACCACACTCCCCTCAGCTTCTCACCTCTGGAAAAGAAGGTGCCAGAGGCAGTCCCCTGTCCTCCTGGGCAGGAGAAAGGGTCAGTCAGGAAATTGGCAATAATGGGATTTGCTGGTAAGGACATTCCTTAGCTTGACTGGGAACTCACAGGCACTCACCATGCCTTTCAGATTAAAGACCACCACCAAATACTGGGGAGTGGGTCACTTCCCACTCTGACTGATGGAAGGTAGAGAATATCAAGGTTTATTAATGCAAATGATTGTTATGTGCTGCTTCATCTCTGAATCAATTCCTCAATCCCCAGCATAAGAAATGCTGTCTCAATAAAACATTCATGAAGCCCTGAAGGGAAGAGACAATTTTATACTTGTGTCATGCAATTCAACTGTTTAGGTTGATGTTTGAACATCATCTGTCTACAAAATATACCAGCATTTTAATCTTTTGGCTTAACAAATGTATAACTCAACCTACTTTATCACCACAACACGGTATTGTGTCAGTTTAAGTGTCTATTTAAACATTTATAATACTTACCAGGTTATACAAACTAAACATCACGTCAACACACAAACTATTCTACAAGAGAATGGAGCAAATTAACTGGGTGGATATGAGAAATCAAGGTCATAGGTGAGGACAGACAGAGCTATTAATATTCAGCTGTTACAGAAAAGTGAGACTACAGAAGAAATCCATCTGAGAAACACAGCCCATCTGATAAAAAGAAAGCAACAGGCAGCATGAAAGCTCAGCAAGCCCTTTTGAATACTCAAGAGAAGCAGAAAGGATTTGTGACTGTAAAGGAGTTAAAGAGTAAAGGTGGCAAATGAGCGGTGAGGGCCTGAGCTGCACCACAGTTTAACCTCACAGCCCAGTACACTAATGAAAGCTTCAGCTCTTCCCCGAAAAGAACAAAAAGTATTCTCTAGGCCATCTCGATTTAACAGATTTTCCTGGATGAGGAGAGGAGGAAATTATTAAAGTACTATCCCTGTTGAGACCAGACTCAAAAAGAAACAAATCACCAGTTTCACTGCCACCTGTTCTGCTTGAAGAGCAGAAATTTTAAGAAATACAATCTACTAGGAATTTTCATGGAATTCTTAAGCAAAGGGTTTCTCCTTTACTACTGTCCAGCACATCACCTAAGTGTCAGTAATCTCACAGTGGCTGCAGTTCATTATTCTACGTGCAAATTTGTAAAGCAGAATTCAGTATTTTGAAGTAAGGCATGAAATTATTCAAAATAAAATCAGAAAGGCAATTTGGAATTATATTATATACCATATTTAAATGTCATTCCTCTGTATGCATAGAATCATTTGTAACAATCATGGTGAAACAATAATGCTTATTATCTGGCAATCACAGTCACTGCAGCTAATGATATTATAGTCAGTTCTTATACATGTTCCATCATACTGTCCATTAATCATGTAATTAAGGCTCTTGTATAACGAGCTCTTAAATCTTGTATATTCAACAGAAGCAATTCAGATTTAAAGCTGCTGACTTTCACAAAGGTAGCAAGTCAGTATAAGTGCTTTACCTTTAAAAGTTTCTATTTAAAAAAAAAGTTACAACCCCAAGAGACACTAAATTTGGAGGTAATATATCTGTCTGTAGTTATAATTGCAACCAATGTCACCTCGACCAGCAGCAATACCAATTGTCTTTTGAGCAATGAATTTTGTTAAATATGCTAAATTTAAAACAAACTGTCATTCTGCATATTGACAAAATTATATTTCAGACAGCTTTAAAGCATTGCCATGAAGTGTGAATGGGGGCATCTCTACAAGGCTCCTATCCTGACCTCCTACCACTACCTGTGTGTCCGAGTATCTGGAGTGGAGCACTGAGTCATTCCCAGACAAATGGGTTTTTTCACAGCTGTCTACCCCCACCTGCACAGCAGAGGTGCTCTGTCTGTCATGTGGACAATTAATTCTCTGCAATGCCAGAAATCCTGCTGTTTCAGGCATATGTCAAACTCTGAAGCAGCCCCAGGCCCTGGATCTTCCTCTCTCAAGGCACAGATTAGGTGAGCGTTTAATGAACACGAAGTTGCTTCAGGCTGTGGTGGGTGAGCACCATCACCAGGGTCAGCCACAGCAAAGATTAAGGAGAGTTGAGTAATCTCCAACCACAAAGAACTTAGGACTTTTCTGTTCCCTTGGCGTCTTTATGCTATAGTGACAATAAAACACAATTTATGAACTAAAAGACCCTGAAAACCTGAAACATCTGCTCAAAATGCAGAACTGTATCTCATGCTAGTGATCAAGCATCAGATTTAATTCCAACGCATTGAAACAGGGCTCTATTTAAAAACTTGGATGTATTAACCACTGGCCATTGCAATGACTTTAGTCAAGCTAAAGGCCACTATACCTCTTAAGGATAAGACACAGAGACTTGTGTGTCAGCCCTCTTGTATTGCACTCAAAAGTACAGGCTGGGAGGAGGAAAGAGAGAAGAGATAAACAAACCTGACTTTATCTAATCAGTTGGCATTTCACCTTATGAGTCTTACTTATGTATGGTACCAACCTGACAACAGGGAGATGCTGCCAGGATATCGTAGGTGTACATAGTTCCCAGCTGGTGCCAGCTTCCGTCCCATCGTGACTTGCACTTAATGCAGATTATTTTGTGAACCCCTTCTAAGCAGTCTACACAAACAGCATAGAGGTGCATAAGCCTTCCTGTGGACAGAAAAGACACATCTTAAGGAGACTAAAAGAGAAGATTAAGACAGACATTTTCTGCAATGTAGTACCTGACCTTTAGTGACACAAATCACACCTTATTATTTTCTTTTCTTTATAAAGTGTAAATGATAAAGTAAAAAATGCTTCTCTACAGGAAATACACAGGGCTTGACTGAAGCTATGCAGAACTCAGGAATTAGTCATCACCCTGCCCACTCTCCCTTACATCATTTGCTCGATCTGAGCAAAATATTTTATAAAAGGAGTGTTAATTCTCCCAGAAGAGATGCCAGGTTAAGCTGTAAGATCAGCTGCTGTGTTTCCAAAAGCAGAATTTTGCCCTAGGTTCATCCCCACCTGACAAAAGAAGCAGAGAAGTGCTGAAGCTTATTAGCAAACTTGGTACAGACTCATTTAACAACTTGCCAGTTATCTTCCAGCAAAGAGGGAACCAACGACCTAATACTCCCCATAGAAAAAGAACAGTCAGAAGAGCAAAATTTTTTCGTGTAGTTTTTTCTGACTGTTCATTATCAACAAGTATATTTTAAAACATTATACATTGCACATACAAAGACTTTAACATGCCATTCATAACTATGAATATATGGAGCTCTATCATGACCTTAGGCTCTGTATGCACAAAGACTTTCAAAACCTGAGTGACATTTATTTCTATAAAAATCAAGTGGCTCAGAAATCAAATATTTTCACTACTACATGTGATTAAACTTTCACGAAAAACCAAAAAGCCCTACACAAATTATAAAAATCTGGCACCTAGATTATGCCTGACTCGTACGGATTAAACTGATTTCAGTTTAATAGTTGGGTATTAGAAGTGGCCCAACACTGAGTACTAGACCTGTAACATACCAGATTTTGCACTGCTATGTAAGACAGAGCTAAAAAGTAGTGAAGTTACAGATTAGCAACAAAACAGGAATGTGTTTAACATGTGTTCCCCCTGGACTGCAATTTGTGCTCTTTAGCATCAAAGCACTGAACACATCACAAACTGTAATTCAACAGACACACGTCTTGTAACTCTTCTAGATAAATGGGAACAAAATATTAATAATTTAGATCAGCCTATACCAGACACTTCTGAAATTAATAGCTTGTGGTTTTACTTGCTCTGGTTTTTAAGCCAACTATTTTAGAAAAGCAGGAAAAAATAGACTCTTCTTAAAATATACATAAAAAACACACTTGCTAGTATGAGCTGGTAAAAATTGAGTTATTCTACACTGTCATGTTCAGCTCTAGAAAACATAATGGGATGAAAATGAAGTGCAAATATAATAAACTCTGTTCCCAAAGTGAACACTTGAGATTGGTGATGTTCAAACAACTCCATGCACAGAAGTTGCATTGTGCAGGAAGATACATAACTTTCCCCATCTCAAGTTCTGAACTGTTTCTGCACTTTAAAATACTACATTCCCCCACCACTTAATTTTCAGGATACTTTTTGTATAGAAAATGAGGCACCTGGTGTCTTAAACACACCTGAAGTAAAATAAGTGATTTTCTGTACTGAAAAGAAAATAACAGCCTAGAATAACACCTTACAGCTTAATTTCATTTCAAAGAGTAAGTCTGGTAATAAACCATTTTACCCAGGACAATGAAGCAAAAACTTTAACAATTATTCACAGCAACTTGTCTAAACAAGCTTTTCAGATATATCATCCAACAGTTAAGAAGCAATTAAGTAAAAAAAAAAATATTTCACAGTTTCATTCTCAGTGGCAAATGTTAACAAAGCATAAGTTTCACTATTACTAAACCAGCTTTTTGTACTGATAAAATCACAAGCACATTGTGTGACTCCCCACCAAGCAAATAAGCAGAGTTATCTCACATACATATATTCTGTTTATCCTGGAACTTTTCTCGCTTCTATATTTGCCTATCACTTTTTCTCCTTGAAATACATTAGGCAAGACAGAAACAATAATGTTAGCATGAATACAGCTTAGTGACTTAGTGCACAGTGATTTAAGGAAAGAAAAAAATAAAATACAAAGTTTACTGAGCAAAGCTATATTACATAACACATATTATGACCATGCATGGGATACAACATATTTTATTGAAAGGTGAGAAACTTTAATGTTAAAACACCTCTGGTTAATCCCTCACCAACACACTTTTCAACACATAATTCTATGCTTTTGACCAGACTAGGAATACTTTCTCTGATTTATTTTAGCCATGCTGGCTGCCAGCAGACTGCAGGGCAGGCACATCTAGCCATGTGCCACCCTGATCACTTAAGTTTGGCCCACAGCTCTCAAGAAGAGCTAAAGCTCATGCTGGCCCACATTCGTTTGTTTCTCTAGGAGGAAAAAAGAAACACATGCCTTGGTCTCAACTCATCTGAGAGCTAGGAAATGATCAAGACATAGCTCAAGGACAAGTCTGGAAATAAGTCTAAAACCTTCATTACTACACTGCTGCTTTAACACACTGTATTAAAAGCTTGCTCTTACTACATTCAACCTCTCCATGCCTGTGTTAGCAAGGCCAGACTACAGCCTTTTCCATATTTAAAAAAATAATGCTTTGCTATAAAATAAAACTGATACTCTCTAGTCCGAAAGCAGAGAGGCACCTCACCCTCATCAGTGGTACAAATATAACTTTCACCCAGGCAGCAGCACAGCATTTTTAAATTTAAAACATTGTTTAAAAGGTCAATATGTATCTTGGAGTAAAGCTCCTAAGAGATAAATGAGCATGTAAATGCTCATGAACAGATTGGCTGGAAAACCTTCCCATGGTCTACCTAGAAAACGGATGAGAACTTGTTTAGTTGTAAGCCCAAACACAAAGCATGGATCTTTCTATACAGCATCTTTTTGTAATTCCTTCTAAGTGTTTCAATCTGATCCACATGAGTATTTTGGACATTACTTCAAGCTTTACAGGTCTGCGTAAAAATGCAGAGTCGGGATGAAAATCTATAATGGAAGGGACAGGGCACGGAAGGCAGTTCCATCACTTAATGACACCTAGCATGACTGACAGACAACCTGTACCTTGAAGGTGACAGGGAACATCATATTCAATCTCATCATGTCTTGATGGGCTAAGGAACAGGGTCCCATCCACCAGCGGAAACTGTTCAAACACTGGCAGCGCCCTGTGGCACAGAGCACAGTTTACAACGTTCCTGTGGCTGGCACTGAGAGCAGCAAGGATGAACTTCCGAAGGTCCTCCCCTTGGCCCACCTGGGCATCATCTTCCATCCGCACATGGAAAGTATTCAATTTATGCCTGGGGATGTGAGTGAGCAGCTCAGAGAGATCGAGCCTTCTCAGAAACTGCACAGGGGTATCGAAGTGCCCTGATCTATGTGCTTGCAAGCCAGCTGCCCCGTAATCAAAATGTGCATTCCTGAACATGCCCCCACCAGCCATGTTCTTCTTGTGGGGCTCCAGGTGAATGGCATTCTTGAGAAACTCTCCCAAGTACCGCGAGGAACGAGGGCCGCTGAAGTGCGTGGGGGCGAGGATGGAGTAGCCGGTGGGTGGGGACTGGCCAGGAGAGACACATGGGGAGCGAACGGCGTAGCTGCCACCCACAACACCCTTCTCCTGGGAGTTCTGCCTGTCCATGGAGTGCCTCCGCTGCAGGTCATTACTCAAGCCTTTCTGTGGCTTGTTGGCCTGCCTGCCTTTTTTGGCCTCCTCTGCTGACTCTGTCATGGACCTTCCCGTACTCTTCTCCAACACTGATTTCTTCTTCTTGTCATCCTGCATTCGCTTCACCTGGTACCAGTCCGTGTCCTTCTTTAAGTGACCCTGCCCACACCGACAGGAGCAAAACCGAAAAGCCAGGTCGTATCCCTTCTTGGTCCACATGTTTTGGCGACACTGCTTTTCGTTCCAGCTCCTGGCTCTGCCGATGCAATTGAACTGGACGAGGATGCTGCTTTCCCACTCGTAGAAGCACTGAAGGTGCATCCAAGTGCTGTAGGGACAATGTTCGTTGTTGCATATAACCTTCTGGTAGTCATCCTTCTCCAGGTCCACTGGCCTTCCAAAGCTACAGATCAGTGGAGTAGCACAAGGGGCTTCTGTGAAAGGTAAAAGAGATACATGAATAACTTAATGACCTATTTAATGCAGTAATTTTTTTAAACACTGTGACAAACACAAGCAAGCTCTAACTAACAGCCTGAATTACTAAAGGGCCGCAAGCACTGGTTCTGGGTCAGTACAAAAAGTAGTATTTGGCAAAAAGAGATAAGCGTGCTAAACGAGATAAGGAGATAAATGCATGAGTAAAGAAACAAGTGACACTACAGTCTGTTTAAAATTCAAAAGCAAAGCACCTCAGAAGCATTAGCCCTCCTCAAGCATTTGTGGATACTGTTGCAAGGCATTAAGAAGCAAGGAGAAAGCTTTTTCAATGTTTCTGGAGGGTTGCTTTGAAGCCTGAGAGGCAACGTGGGGAGAACTCAAAGAGATGTTCATTTGAAATAGAAGAAAGCAATACAGCCCAGCTTCGCAATCATGGGGAGAGGCAGGAATTGATCTTCTCTTTGGGACTGAGCAGGAGACAACAGCTACGCAGAGAAGGAGGAAGCAGAGGACTTTGAAAAGCAAGACAAACAGCTTATGTTCCTAGTACAGAAAGAAGGACCATCATTACATTTCTTAGGCAAATACAGACTATATCACCACCACTGACCTTCTGCCTGGATAGCTAAATTTCACAAACCAAACAGTTCCACAGCACAGACAGGTGAAAAAATCGAAATGCAACACGGTATTTTTATCAGCTAAGCAGCAGCTTTACTATATCCTTGAGCAAGGAACAGTTTACTTCAATTATCTCCCAGCAATAATATCAGCTTCTACACAAAAACATGCTCTACAATACAATGCTCTGCTTTTATGAACCAATTACATTTTCCAGTTTCTCACCAAAGTACCACAGACTACATATGACTCCCACTGCTGGCTGCTCTGTTGCAGCTGGGATTGGAAATTTTCTACTGGACTTTCTGTAAGAACTTTTAAGATGCTTACTCAAGAATTACAAATACTTCTTCTCTGTATTTCTGTCTTCCTAATTCTTCCACCTCACCAGGAAGTACTGCTCCAGCTGGGCTGTCAGGCTGCCTTTTAACCTCTGTATGGCTGCTTTCAAATATTAGCAAGTTTCTTCAGGGTCTTTAGTTGTCAAGTGCTGCCTCACCCCATCTAAAACAGAGCAATCAGCTTCCTGAATTTCCCCAATCTCAGCCAGAGCCCCAGGACTTATGGCAGAGATGCACAGAGCCTTGAGGAAGAGAGACTGCCATGACTGGAGTTTTTTCCCTTAGGACATTAAATTTCTATCTCATGAACAGGAAAAAACCCCACCATTCTCTTGCATTGTTTTTAATCCCATTCTCATCACTGCTTGCACAAATAACACAACATATTTTGCAGTAGAATGAGAGGTTTTATGCTGCTACATGTACTTTGACTCTCAGTAAGAGACACACTATCCATTATCACCTGTTCCCACAGCAGCAATACACAAGTCAGATGCTCTACAACAACAGACCTTTGCCATTAATAGTGTTTTTGACCCTTCCCAGGGGCAAAAAGGTTTTGGAAACAGCTACAAACAAACAAAACCTTCAAGGCTACCTTCAGTAAATTCAAGATTACTGTAGCTCTTAAAACTCACTTACACAGAAGTAACAGGCACAAATAGCACAGAAAGGCTTTCCATTCCCTGGAAGATGCCACATCCTTAATTTCATTTCCCTGTCTCTGTAAGTGGCACACTTACAAGAAGAATTCTTCTAGGGAGTGGCCTATAAATTGCAAGCAAAACACATTCCCAAAAGTGTTCCTTTAAAGAAGAAATATTTAATTTCCAAATATGGACTTTCCAGTCATTAAAAACAAATTACCAAATTGGAGAGAACAGAGATAAGAGAGGCTTCCCCTAGAAACTCTCTGGAAATTCCTTCTATACATGTGACTAATACATTGTTATTGGCTGTCTTGCATCTCTGAAAGGCCCACAAGGAATGTGCAAGTTTTGAGATGTCTTTGAGAAGCATGAATTTTATTGGCTACCAGTGACTTATTTTTCTCCACTCTTTTACTGGGTATTACTGAGTATAATGCTGCTGGCCAAGAGCAGAAGTGAGTGATAACTTACCTGTTCTGAAACAAAATTTGTCATTTTACCAGTTCAGAGAGTTTTCCCACCCACTCTCCCAGACTTCAATTCAAGTCACACTACCACAGCAAACATCTCTGCAAAGTTTTTCTTTGCTGTCAGTCTTTCATGATATTTAAGGTCTGAAAGTAGTTCACAATTTTAGCATCCTTATGCAATTTACCTCGGAGAAGCCAGTTAAACTGAACCCATGAAAGGCAAATGGTTAGCAGTCATGTGTGAGGCAAGGCACCAGAGGCACCAATATGAACAATTCTCACTTATGCATTTCCTGTATTCGTCTATTTTGGTACATATCCCTTTCCACCACTGCAAGAAGGCAGCAAAAAAAGAACATGCCAAAAATCCACTTATGCTCTAACTGTGTTTCAGAGAGTAAACGTTCTAACAGTTGCAGGTATAATTATAGCTGACAGCCGAGAAAGTACTACACAGACAAGTCTAGAATTGAATAAAGACACTACACTTGCTCATCCACACTGGCACAGTTAATTGACTAAAAAAGGGGAAGCATTTCCTTGATTAGCCTTTGAACGCGTTTTTGAGATTGTATGCAAAAATATATTATCTCTAGCCCCCTGAAAAGTTTACAGATTCTTCACTATGTTGACAAAAAATAAAATTAATAAAAAAGTGACTGAAGTACAAAAACCATCACCACTGTCCATGTATTCCACAGAATAGGTTTGCAATTAATTATGATCATGTACTGGGTGTCTAGAGACTAAAACAAAGGCAACTATCAATAGACCTTTTTTTCCCTTTTTCCTAGTTGGTCAATGGAAGCTCTGTGGAATGAGATCTCCAGTTTCTCCTTAAGAATTCACAGATGTCAGATTACCTGAGGAACTTCCCACACAGTGTAACTATAAGCAAGAAAAGGCAAATCTGCACATTCTGGATAGTGATGTCTTCTTCAACATTTAAGTGAACTAGATGATTACAAAGTTTTCATACATTCCCTCATCTGATCTTCTATCCACACAGTGTGAATTGGATGGTCATATAATCACCATGGCAAAAGCTGGTCTAGAGCAGCTGGAAGACAGCAACAAAATTTTAAAAAGCCTTCCCTCATGCAAAAGACTCCAATGAACTGTTAAATGGTGGCACTAAGATTGCTTTGGAAAACACCATTGCTAAGAGGAGAAGCTGGTCTCTACTCACCTCTTCTGGGGACACATCTGACATTTCACTGTCACTGTAGCTGCATAGGAAATACTCCATTAAACTAACAGGTTTCTCTGCCATGCTCCACAGCAGGGGTTATGCCATGCTAGTCAAAGCACCTGCTTTCACTGATACAGGTATTATCAAGTCTGCTGGTTTGGAGAAGGCCTCGATTAAACTGCTGCAGTATTTCCACAACAGAAACTGAGAAGCCCAGCATGGCTAATTTGTCTCAGTAGAAACTTCTACTGCTTCTGTAGTTTTCCTGCATTTAAGAAAGCAGAAAACTCCACTATACCTGAAAAGCATACAAAACCTTCAAGCCAACATTTGGTTTTGCCTAATATTTCAAATTCCAGCAGGTGTAGCTGTATAAAACAGACTGTGCAGGACCGAACATCCCTTGCAGACTTCTCTGCACCCATGTCCCCTGCCAAACATAACCATGCCACATGCTCCTGCATAAAGAATAAATGAGAAACAGAAAATTGGAATTTTTGTGCCATTTTCCCAGTTTATTGGTAACAGATATGCCTTAGGAGGAAAAGAGACAGCATTCAGATCAGTACAGGAGCCACATTTTAGGTAATGTGAAGAGCTCTTCCCATCAGTTCACACCCTTGAAAGTGGTCTGAGTTATTTAATCACCATTTTATAAATGAGACTGAGCATTTTTTCAGTATTACAAAACTATAAAAATTCTTGTTATCAAGCTCCTATACTTCCCGTAATTAGAAATACATTTTGATATATTTTCCAAAAAGTCAGAACTAGAATCATTGTCCTAATGTTTTATGATGGCAGTGTTAACAATTACTGCCAAGAGAAAATATGATGGAAAGTAAATAGAAATTACATGTCCAAACTGCCCATCCACACCGGTAGCCCCAAGCTAGTTTGTCACCTAAATATAATTTGCTTCCAAGTAACTCACAGCTCAACAGATTTCTGGTTTCTAAAGCTATGAAACTGAACTTCAGGGAAAATTAAAGATTACATGGTATCAGAGCAACATCCATTCTCCCAGCAGCCCCTTTCAAAAGGATGCCAAAATAACAATAAAATAATTTCTATTTAACTCTCAGTTTCAAGATGGGTTTCACAGCCTAAGAGAACAAAACAAGACAGTTTTGTGTAGCAGAACAGCTTCAACGTAGGCTGTCAAGTTGCAACTACAAGCGCGTGTTACTTCTTTCCAGACATTATGTTTCCACATAAAAAAAATAAATGTTTTCTCATATTCCTCTGTAGTGATTTGGAACAGTGATTCTGAAAATAGTTGGAAGGAGCAGTATCTAAATGTCTTCTAAAGCAGAAATAACATACAATATTCCAAACACACGTTCATTTGTGCAAAGACAGCTCACTGTTTAAACAAGGTTGTGTTTTATGTTTGACAGACCCACCATAAAATTAACTTTTCTTTCAAAAATAAGAATATGACAGAAGACTGTAAGGAAGCTGGATTGGGTTGTTTGGCCTTTTCTCAGTTTTTCTGTTCAGGCTTATAAACATCCATAAAAGCCAGGAATAGGAATAGAAATAGAACATCTGAGAAATACCTCTTCCAACAAAAAAAAAAAAAAAAATCCTCCCACATGAACTGATTCTACCTTTTAATGAAAAAGAAAGCCAGAATATGAAGACCATTCCTTCCCATTTTATGACCCAAATGAAAGCAGCAGAACAACAGCTGCCTGAGGAACTTCCCTCTGGTGAAGTATATTTAGGAGAATGTTGTTTGCTTCTGTTTACACACCCATCATAAAACCAAAGATGCACCCCCAGCAAGCCAAATGCAATGATTCCACGGCTTCAGTTTCGTGACTGCTCTCATTTGTTCCAAGTCCTCAATGCAGATGCCTAAAGCAAAATTCGCTCTTCCCCTGCTACGCTCCCACATTATCCATTGTGTGAAGCACCAGAGCTTTTCAGTCAGCGGACAGAAACAGATAATTACTTCCCATACTCGTCAGCATAGGTTTCAGCTCGCTGCACAGATTTGCCATCTCTGGTAAAACTCAAGGGAGGTGTTAAACATGTGAGGCTGGGGGCAGAGGAGAGGGAAGTGCGGTGGCGGCTGCAAGAGACAGCCCTACCGTCATCTTAAAACAACTGACAGGCAACAGTAGGTTGTTATGGATCTGGAAAAAGAAATTATCCCCAAAAAAAGGATAAGGTCTTGACCAGATTGGATGCAAGCCACTTACTATGGCTTGCTCTTGGTCTACTGTTACTCTAGCATCTCTTAATCTATGCCAAGGGCACGCTTGTTGCCAGCACACTGCGTAAGCCAGAAGGGTTCCTGTGGGACAGATACCTTGCAAATCAAGCACTTCAACCTCTACCCTGCCTTCCCATGAACACTGCTCTCTTCACAACCTCACACAGCTAGGAATTGTTCACTCTGCCAGCCTGAACCAGAGCTGAGTCACTCCTGGGAAAGGCTACTCCCTGCCAACCATCAGCATGAATCTTCTGAATTTCCTCTGCCACCAGCATAGCCTTATTTTAATTGAAGTCATACAATATTACAATATTACTAATATTGTAATGCAGCTGTAGAAAAGAAACCCCCACCTCAACAACAAAACAGGCAGAAGGAGAAAACTTGAATTAACTATCCAATTTATTTGCTTTGTTGAACCTTGTAATACTATCTAATATTCCAAAGATTACCAAGACATGACAAAATGGTACTGTAATACTCATAAGGGGTTACACAGTATAAATAATAAAGCAACACAGAAATGACAGGATACCTTCTTAAGAGCCTAAGAGCAGCAGAAGAACATTATGAAAAAAAACGTTTCACAAGTTGATCCAAAAGGCAGGCTTGGCTCTTCAGTGCAGCAACAACAACAAATAACAGCTGACAAACAGTGAGAGAAGTCTTTCAAAACAGCTCGGCTCAGGGCTTATACTGTTAACACTCACTGATGATGACTGATATCTCTTCAAAACTTCTTAAGCAATCTTGGCCGAATGATCAAGATGAAAGCTTCCCAGAGGAGTATCCAGGAGAGAAGGGAAAAAAAAATAACAAGACAGCAATACCTGGTAAACCACCCTTAACACAGCCTTTCTTCTGTGCCATAAGACTCCCTCATGCTTTGGGAAAGAGAAGCCAAGACCAGCAGTCCATTCCCAGAGGGCAACAGACAGAGCCACTGCCATTGCAATATGGAGTTGTCTGGAGTCTGTCTGGCTGAGAGCTCTACATCTACTACGGTTCAATCCTTCCCCCAAGGACCATGCAGCAGCAGGCAATACCTACTCTCAGAAGGAATTTAAAGAGAACAAAGCCATAAGCATCCCAGTTCCTTCATATGCTTTACCCCATCTGCAAGTTGTCAAAAATTCTATTAAGTGAGCAGTAACATGAAGTGATCAACTTCCCCTAGAAAAGATTTCAGGTTATTTGGAGCCGCTAAACCCTAATTCAGCTGAGAACTCAGGAATCCCAGAGGGCTCAGTAGCTGCTAGAAGCATCTCCATGCACTTCACTGGTGCTAACTTCACACTTGACCTCCAGGACAACCTCTTCACATAAAAAAAACAAATTTAAAAAAAACCCAACCACCTAGAAACTTCACAGCAGCAGAAGATACCACAGAAATCATGAAGGCTTAACTCATGCCTGCCACATTAACACCTAACTAACAGCGCAGTCTGAGCTAATGCCTGTTTATGAAATCAGCAACTAGCATGTGATACAGTTATCTGCAGCTCTCATTCAACCACCCACTCCCAGCTCAACCATCACCTCACCAAAGTAAGGCAGAAAATCAAGATTGAAATGAAGGAAGATAGACACTTTCATGTGCACAAAAATTTTGTGGCTTGTTTACACAGCCATCTGTACTCCAAGCTGAACCGACTGCCTACGCTTCTGAAACCCAACATGAGAATTCACATGGTCTTGCAGAAATCACCATGATCTGTACAATTACCATCTAGCCAATTTAGCCAGTTTCTTTCCATTTAATATGTGTAGTCCAAATACAGAAAACAACTCAATCACCAGCTTTGGCTTTTGCTTGGGATCTACAGACCCTCTCTGTATAGGAGAAATCTTGCCCTGGCAAGGTATTGTGTAATCCCTGAATCCAACTGGAAATAACCCCAGAGAACAGGCCTAAGACTCCACTTGTATCAGTACAGCTATGCACCCTGATATCCCATGAGAACTCTGAATAGATTTAACCAGGCCAGAAGACAATTGGTTCTCCATGCCATAAGCAATCATGTCCCAGCTAGGAAGACTCCTCAGCATCATGTGGATTTTTCTGATGACTTCTATCATGGTGAAAGCAGAGATTAATGCCTATGTCAAGACTGGTGGGCCTTAATGTGTTTTGAACATTGGCTGTTGCTTAGTCTGCACATGAACTGTCCCCACAGAAAAGCACTTCCACCATTAAATCCTCTCTCACTTTAGCCTTCCAAGAGCTTTTAATAACTTTAACTGCTACAGAAAACTAACCTTGGTGCTTCAAGAAACAGTCATTCCAGAAATAACTAAAGCAGACTCTACTGCACCTGCCCTAGCAAGTTTTTGGTGGCAAGCCCCTACTGATGTTGGAAATGGAGGCAACCTGCGGCATGCAGTAGATGCCCCATGCCAAGCACAGATGTAAACACTGCAGGCTGGGCTTGTTCAGACTGAGCCAGCTAGCCACCAGACCCAGTCCAAAAGCACAAGAAGGGAAGAGAGAAAGGAAAGCAGGTTGAATCAAGTGGTATCAGCACCTCTTACAGTTTCAAATCTAGAAGTATTTTTGTCACTGGTCTATCCTTCCCAAGTTTCAGTGTGACAGACTGTATTTTATTCTCCATGCTAAAGGCTAAAGAAGCTGGTAGAAACTCAGTGAGAAACAGGAGATGCAGCACCCAGCATCACTGCAAGACAGCAGCTCCTGAGTGTGAAGCTGCTGGCTCCCACAGACATCTCCCTCACTCTGGCATGCTGGCTCCCAGCCCTGCCATGTACCATCCCTGGCATCTGTGTAACACATAGAGACCTCAGTTGTGCACTGCTCCCATCATGGGTATCGGCAGCACAAAAGTGGAGATGAGCAGTGCCAGGCTCCAACAGAAGCTACCTCTTCTCCCAGCAGGCATCCAAGACAGGAACAGCAGCAATATCCTTCTCAAGCCCAGGAAGGAGGACTGAGAGACTCAGAGACAAAGACATAAAGGTTGAAGTGAATGCTCTCAAGATAAATGTCACTAAAGTGTACCAGGAAATGCCAGTGCTCCACTCGAAATCCCACAAGCTTTCAAAATGGAATTACCCACTCCAGTGGCTAGATTACTGCTTCAAGAGGTCTCTTTGAAATTATTTGCATTTCTACCAAAACAGTTTAGAAAGCCTATGCCCTACTAATCCTGTTATAATTTAGACACCTTGAAGATTAGCTGTAGTATTTTACTCTGAGCTGAATGCAAAGCTTTCCTCTGGTTTTCTCCCTCATATGTGCTGCAGGAAGAAAAGCAGAGAAGGATGGACGTCTGCCAGCCACGACAGCACTTTAATATCAAAGGATGTCTCAATATGCAAGGTTGTAAGCAAGGCTGAAGAAAACTTACAAATATCTCCAAGGACTAGAAATCACTTTGCCCCTGCTTGTTAGATCACTGGAGGTAAGGTATGGGATGAGTGCAGACAAAGCAAAGCAATCAGTTCAAAAACTGTATTTCCTTGTATGAATCAGAGCAAGCATCAAGCCTAAACCTTATTCATGAAAGCACTACATTGAGCAATAACTAATCACATGAACACAGAATGCTGTCAGGGCATCGACAATCATTTTGATAGCAAATAACTTAAAAAAGCCAAACTTAAATGGCTGCGTACTTGCTTGCACGTTACTCAGTAACACCACGAACATGATTCTATTTGCAAAGATTTGCAGAACATGAACTGCATTTGCTACCAAAGCATGTAATTGCATAGTTTTAAAAATCCTAAAACTAACATGAAAGTTCTTTTGAACCTGATTTGCATTGATAGAGACAGCGAAATTTGCATTCAATTGATTTCTGCAGTTAGAAGAACACAATGGTATTATGAGACAAAATAATTTCCCCTTAGTAAATTAATAGGTATTAAATTTTGGAGTCACTGCAACAGAATAGAAACTTAATTTTCCAGGTGGTCTCACTGACACCAATGGGACTCCCTCAGGCTAAATAATCAGAAGGTGCCAATACAGAACATCACTAGAGTGCCAAACTGGAACTGGATGTTATATGCAGCAGGGAATATTTGACAGCAAATATTAATCCAGGCTTAAATACTACAACAATTCATTCTCTGAAAACACATTTTTAAATTAAACATTGCATTGATTAATTTTCTGTCTATCTTTAACTATCCCACGTCCGGATATAATTTTTTTTTTTAGTAAATCATAATTGTTGGCCAGTCACAGCATTCAACACATTAGTCACTGTTGTGCTTACTGATTTCCCTCTCCATACACTTCCTACACTAGCATTTTTATTTGAAAGTAAGTCAGTCTTAAAAATTTGTGAAACCCAGGTGAAGTGTTCAAAAGCACACAGATCTGACTGCCAGCAGCTCCACCTGCCAGCCCACCAGCTCGCCAGCTCTGCCACTTGAGCAGTTTAAGGGCTCACCTATGGTGGGGGGAAAACATACCATTTCAAAACAGGTGGCCAGTACAGTGTACAACAGTAATTTAGAGACAGTTAAGCTGTGGAGTGCTTTTAATTTAATTTGGCTGGCTTTAATGAATTCCATGTTAAAGGGAAAAAGCACAGCTAAGGAGACACGGCTTTTTCTTTTCTCTCGTCTTCTCACAGCACTAGTGACAACGTGTGGGGATATGTGACAAAGATAAGGGGATGAAGCAGCAAGATGTTAAGATGGAGACCACCAAGCCAAAGAAGAGGACTTGGCTCCACTGGACAATGAGAGAAGAATGGAAATAAGGCAAATAAATGGGGCAGAATAAGGAATTTTAGAGTCAGAAACAACTCAATGTCAAGACCAGAGCAAGATGTTTAGAGGATAAAAGAATAAAACAGCTGGAGCAGAGAGTCTGAAAGTGTCCAGCCTCAGCAAGGCAGGGAGAGAATAGAATTTGCTCCTCAGATCTAAAAGTAAACCACGTAGATTTTCCTCTTCTGAGGATCAGGGCAAAGTATCCACAAAACATTACACTCATTTATGTCTGCAGATGAAGGCAACCAACTACTACCATCAGAACACTACCATCAATGGGGTAAGTGCAAAATCCCATGCTGTTGCTGGTGTAATTTTACATGAGGACAGCTCAGATTTTATGAAAATTAACCCAGAAAACCAGCTAGAAAATTAGAAAATTAAAATGTTTTTAGAAACATCATTCAATCCCTCTGAAGACAGGTAACCTAAGAAATGAGGCTTTCTGTGACATCACATCTTGGTTTCCCTGTGAACTGTGATACTTTTAAACTAGCCCACCCATACTCCATGCTCCATGACCTGTGCATCACTTTGTGCAGAAAATGGATGCACTATGGTCAAGAAAGATTAATCTATCATATGGTCTGATGGAAGAGATAGGAATGAAAGACACAGCCAGAGAATGTGAATCCCCCTTGTAGGCATCATCCCAATACCTGCTGAGAAATTAAGAGCACAAGGTGATAAAAACCATCACATCTGGTCCGTGGTTAGTTATGCTCTCTGCCTTCCCAATTCCCCTGTGGGTGTCTAGAACCTTTCATGCACAGTCCGAGCTCCGAACATGCAAAAATTGAAACACCACCAAAAACCCCATAAACAAATGCTCTCTTGGGGCAGAAGAAAAGTGTGCTAACATTTCTCAGTCATCATGCCAAAAAGTGACTGATAGTTTAACGGGAAAATTGTGCAGAGAATGGGGAAAATTTATTCACACTATCAAAATGTAAAAGTGAACAAGAACTTTCCACCATAAAGGGATGTTGTAATGACAGTTCCCTATCACATGGCACAGCTAGTCAGGGCTGCACAGAGAAGTCCAGAGGAAATTTAAAATTCTATTTCATTATACTACGTGGGTGAGGAGCAGAAACAATACATGGACCACATAATTAACCGTGAAGGCTTAAAAAAACCCCAACGTATCTGAACCACTATCTCTTTGTGAGTGAAGCAGGGTCCTGATGTGACTGTGTAGTTAGACCATCATACTGACATCACGATGCAAAGCCAAGGTCTGCACAGACATTTTCAACTGTTAAATCTGCTGCTTTCATATCTGCATACTTCTGTCTTGTCACACTAATGAAAGGAAGCAGGTTATGCCATTATGATCATCCATCACTTTTCCAGGGTACCAGACACACACAAGTTACACTAGAGCAGGATATGGTGACAAAGCAGAAGAGATGAGCGAGCCTGGGGTCTCACAGGACCAGAGAGCCTGGGCAGCAAGAGTCACAGCATGCAGCTGCATGGTCCAAAAGCAGCACAGCTTCCCTGCACCCAGCAGACTTAATCTACAACCCAGAGAGCCTCCCACAAACAGTTGAGACTTGACTGTGTACAGCAGAACTCTACTAATGCCACCACTCACTGCAGCAGGCCACATCCTCCATAAACTGCTCAGTGTCTAAGCAACCCTCAAGTGCACAGCCTCTTACAAATGTCTGGAGTCTAGTAATGGGCTAGTTGCCTCCAGGGCTGTGGCTACACTACAGAGCTTAATTTCAGATTCATCAGGTTTGAAGACTTGGAGCAATCTGTTATCACTGTCTAATCTTATCCCTGCACAAGAGCCAGATTCCCGATTCTGTAGCATGACCTGAACCAAAACCATTGAAAGCTTTGCACCTACCAGTAAGAATACAATTTACAAAACTTACAGCTCAGGATTATCTGATGGGCAGTAGCCAGTGTAAAATAAAGCTAGCAACCACATCCACCCCTGCAGCCTTTATGATTATCTGAAAAGAAAGGCATGAAAAGATACAATGATCCTGTCAAGGCAAAGATCAGGTGTGCTGACTAGGCACTGTACAGCAAATGCTGAAGCCAAGGTTGTACCTCTGTTGGGGAGGGGGGAAGTGAGGGATTTGGTGAAAGAGTCAAGGGATGTTTCTGACCACTGAAGTCATATGGAAACAGGGAGAGAGAGAATACAGGAGCACCTCAGATGTCAGAAAGGCAGCCTCAACTTCTGAGGAAGCTGGCCAGCACAGGGGAAGGAAATGTCAAGCACACAGGATAGCCTTAGAGCTGAAGAAGACTGACAACGTGTCTGGCCAGAGAGCTGTGCCACTACCAGCATTCACTGGCATCACCTCCTGTGGCATCTGCAGACGGAACATCACCTCATCATCCACAGGCAAAACCAGCACACCAGAAAAGCAGCACTGCTGCCACTTATGCTTGAGGGGAAAAAAAACCTAATAAATTCAAAACATTGTTTGTCCTCATCC
>JAHLSL010000012.1:16691227-16717273 GCA_025920805.1 Petroica traversi | reverse complement strand
AGCAGAGAAACCCAAAGTCAGGGCTCGCCGCGGCCTCCGCCGTGCGCTCAGGGCCGCGCTCCCGCCCTCTGGGAATGTCCACACAGCCGGGAACGGCTGGGAAATGTCACCTGGACGTGCAGGAATAAAAAGGGGGTGGAAGGAAACCTAAACAATGCGGTTTCGTGGGGAGGGGGGAGCGGGTTAAGGAGCACAAAGCCTTTCAGCAGCACAGCCCTGACTTTGGGTTTCTCTGCTCTTGTGGTTCCTGGTAGTGGTGGCTCCGTGGGTGACGGATAGCGGGGGCGAACCTTTAGGATATGAGTTATAGGAAGACTCAGACTGCTGCGCTCCCCTGGAGCAGAGCTGGAAGCACCAGAGGGGTTGTCGAGGGCAGCAGCCTCATCTTCCCTTGGATTCCGGGCTCGGTGGGAGGCACTGCGGAAAACTGGTACCTAATAATCACGGGATTCCTGCACTGAAGATGCTGCCCGTCAGCTGCAAAACAGCAGCGCTCCTGACGTGCCTTTTCCTGGCTGACCAACAGCAGCTCCCTGCCCGTAGGTGTCACCTGCCCGTATGCTCACATTAGTACCTGCCAGCTTATCCGATTTGGGAATAAAAAATTGCAGCCTATCACGAGAACATTACACCAACTCCCAGGATGAGCCGTTATTCTGAGCTTGGCAAGCTTTTCCTTGCACATAAATTAACGGGTTTTTTCCTTCTCATCCAGATCCTGGAGATTAGGTTTCCATGATTTCCTTATGGAAGAAGTACACTGGAATGCTAGAAATGGAGCAGTTATGGTTACTGATCTGTGGCTGGGAGGACAAGACCGTGCCTGAGCTGTTTGGGCTCTAGAGATCAAGTCAAAGTGGATGGGTCAAAATAAGTGAGGTCTCTCTGATAGGAAAATGCCACATTTTGTAAGTCACAATTTTGTCTGAACTAACTGGGCAAACTGTTTGACTGGAACAGTTCCCAAATCTTTTCCTTTTAGAAATTATATACATTCTGGATCATCTTGTACTTGTAGCCAGGTCTTTAGTTCCCCAAGAAAATTAGCTGCTATGTTTTCAAGTACTATTGAAGACACTATCACAAGAAGTTTTGAGTCAAATAGCCTAGTTTTTTGCCTGCAGACATCAGCATTTCAGAGATATTTTAAAATAGTTCCTTGTGTTGGTGGAAATGTTCTGAAAGTATGTGATTTTCAGTATCTTGCATTCCCATAGCTAAATGTCCTGCCTACCCTAGTTCACAGTTTTGAAACTTCTAAATTTCATTTCTCTCTAGAAATCGGAGGAATGGAGAAATTGAGACCAGTTTTTGAGGCCACAAGTCTGGGCAAATCCTGATTCCAGCTACCTCAGTTGCAGGACTTGGATTTGTTTTGGCAAGAGCAAGTTTTATCCCTTGTTCTGTAGGTTTACAAAGGAAAAAAGAAAAAGGATCCTTTCCACTATTTCACAGGCACATAAAGGTTCTTGCCTGCTGTAACAGGGGGTCAGACCTCCAAGGAAAACTTTTCAAGTCTGCAAGTTCCTATAAAACAGTGAAAACTCCATGGATTTGAAATAGGGGCCTACATGTCCGGAGTAGGTGTGGAGCGTCAGACTAAATGGTTCCGTTTGAGCCAAGACAGCAGCTCCTTTCTGTGAATCAGAAGAGCTGGAGGAGTATCTTCCATGGTACAGGAGTGTAATATCTCAAATATCAGTTTTGCAAAATTTAAGCTTCCTGGTTTAGAAGCTCAGATCTTGATGCTGTCCAGTCAGCCTTTACGCTCTTGCAGGGGTTGTGCAGTGTGTAGGGAAGACCTTCCTGAGTGAGATCACAGACATCAAGTGCGGAGATCAAGTAATTCATGGCAGTTTCAGTAGTCACAGAGACCCGCTGTATTGGTCTGAGAGTGAAAAAATTCTTCCACAAGTTGGCAAGTACTGATGCTACCATGTATGCTGCCCGATTTCCCTGGCTTGGTCTGGCAGGGGAACGAGATTGGCACGGTCCCCCTGGAACATGTCCTGCTTAGACCTGTGCTTGGTGGTGGGCTAATGAGGATCCCTACACATAAGGGGTCTCCACCAGCCTCTCCACAGAGGCCCTTCCCAGGCCCATGGAAGTGAGGTGGCTTTGCTTGGGTCTGCAAGTCCTTACTGTACATACTGTAGAGGTCTTGTCCTGGAGATGTGCCTTTCTGACAAGTGCAGCAAGTCTTCACCAACCCGTGCTGCAAATTATCAGCAAATTATATCTCTACAATCCAATCCTTTGCAGAGGCCTAGTTTTTCATAACTCAAAAATAAGTATCTCTTATTGTAGTAGTGCTGTAACCAATTCACTCTGAAATGGTTATTTTAAAAATCAGGTAGTTGGTTATATCATTCACGCAAATTTTGTAAAACTTTACCAGATTTCTGTTCACGCTTAGATCTTTTCCATTTACCATGCTTCTTCAGATGTTCTTTTATCAAAATAGAAATTATCTTCTTTAGTAAGTAAACAAGCAGGATGTTAGCAAAACACATCAGCT
Source organism: Petroica traversi (assembly GCA_025920805.1). Lineage (NCBI taxonomy): Eukaryota > Metazoa > Chordata > Aves > Passeriformes > Petroicidae > Petroica > Petroica traversi. The sequence goes on along the minus strand of JAHLSL010000012.1, from coordinate 16,714,755 downwards.
TTCACTGCATTTTATTCTTCTTTGTAATTTTTTATATTTTATTTCTCTCTCTATACAAAGACCTAGCAAAAGCCCCAGAAAGATCACCTTAGCATACTTGATTTGGAGCCATTCACAAACTGTTAAATCTCACTGAATTTTGATTTAGAACATAAAAGACACCTTGAGACCCAGCTGCAGTAGTGTAAAGAGCATCACATTTGTATGCTTCAAAAGAGCTGCACATAGAAAGAATCAAGAGGTTGAGAAAATGTACTAAGTCTATTTTCTACAGAGAAGAAAAATTCCCCTAAGCAATATATTTTAGGTTTACAGGTATTACAGTATTTCATTCTTGGTGTAATCTCCTTTGAGGTTAAAAAATGAGCTTGAAAACATCAATAACAGAAATAAATTACTGCATCTAATCAGCATGATGGTATAGGAACAAACAAGACTTTCTCAATAGATACAGACTAGACACTTGAAGTCAGGGTCAATCGACAAGAGATGGGAGAAGATAAAATACTGCCTTAAATTGCTGACAGAGTGAGATACATATTGCACTCCATGGCTGTCAGTGTGAGAGTGAGCTAATGGGAAGATGCTATGAATCATTTTGGAATCTTCCTCTCAGAAATATTTAATACAAATAACCTGTATTCTAAACTTTCTATACAGGTGTTTTTATGTAAACTTTAGTTTAAAAATAAATAATTAGATTAAAATAGTGAAAACTCAAACTCAGACCTCTGCAGTTCTCCACAACAAATATTCATTCATGTCCAGGTTCAAGCTGATCAAATAGAACTACACATAACAAAGGAATAAAAGTAAAACATCCTTTGTGGGAGATAAAATGGAGTACTTTAGTTGATTTATAACTAGATATTACTGTCACCTCTCCAGATAATAATTACTGCTCACCAAGCTGCTTAAGATGTCTAAAAACTCACATCTGGGCTCCAGTTAGTTGTCATTCACAAATACCCACTCTGAAGAGAAATGAGTCCCTCATACTCTCACTCTGTGGCCCCCATCTGTGATTTCCACTGGTGCCACTTTCTCCTCCCATCCCCTGTGAGTAAAGCCCCTTGCTGAGTGCCTGGAAATATCTGTGCTGCAGCTCCCCTCTCATCAATGGCTTTGGCCCAAACTCCAAAAGCAAGAGATGAAGTGACTTTTGTTCTTCAACCCAGTCTCTGTAAGTAGTTTTGGTCCTAGAAGTCACTAGCCCTTTTTCCTAAGTAGTGTTTTGTAAAGCCTTCCAACTTCAAAGACAATAAAAGCAGGGTTTCCTGAAGCATCTTTCTCTGTCCCTAGTGTGGAATAGTGGCAGACAGGCTCGTTGCAGTTGGCCAGCAAAGTTTGTCAGGGAAAATGTGAGCTTCTCAGCTCAGAAGTAATTTGTGACAGCTGACTGAATGCCGACTCTTGTGAAGCCCCGAGTGTTTTTCAAGTCTTGGGAGCTTTGCTTCCAGAGCAGCACATTCATAGCTTTTGCAACTACTGAGGGAAAATTGGTGGCATTTCTCACCTTCACTGCTGCTGTTCAGAAGTCGGTAGGTAAATGAAGCTGAAGAAAAATGTATCAATTTCACATAGTTATTGCTGAGATTGCAGGCAGGGTACAGATATTCCATGGGAATATCACGTGGCTGTGAAAAATATCTGATTTTTGGGAAGTTGCAAAACACAAAATTATCCATAACCTGGAAATTTTTCCAGTTCTCCATATGTATTTACCAGGAAGAAGTTATTAGTTAGCATTTCTTCCTGCCATTTCTTAAGGGAAAAAAAAAAAAGAGAAAACACAGCATATAATGTATCAGCTGTTACTCATTCTTTGAATAATGGATGCTATTTTCTGCAAAGGCTCCAAGCCACACATGGGCAAATTTTCTCTGCTACTGTAGGAAGTTGATATAGCAACAATTATTGAAGGATAAGGGATGGGAAAATCTTTACTTCCCTTTTGTGGTGTTTACTTTTGAAAAACTCAATAGAGTTTCCAAAAGTCCAGTGGGGAAACATTTGCCATCCCAGGGATGAGCAACAGGCAGGGGATAAGTCTCTCTTGCTATCACTAATTATGTGTAAACGCATGAGTGTGGGGATTTATAATGAGATCTCAGGAGATGGGTTCTGCTGTTACTAATTGCTGCTACACAGTTGAATGGGAAGATTGGTTTAGACATCTGTGGTAGGGATGCTGCAAAGCACTGCAGAGCTGTACGTGAAATTAGGGAAAGTGGTGCTGCTTGCAGGCCCTTGAACTCAAGAGAGTTTGAGCACTCATGATCAAAGCTGAAGGTCCTGACTCCAAAGCAAAGCAGGAGCATGGTATTCTCCTTGTGCTGAAACTCAATCCCATTGACCCAGACCTTATTTCCTGGTGATGGGACTGGGGCAGCTGCAGCATAGGGTCAAGGTTTCTTTCTCCAGCCTCCTAAGGACAGCCAGTGCAGCAGGCTTACCTGTCCCTTCCCAGTTACCAGGTAAAGCCCTTCGGGGTGATAACAGTCAGCTATTCCGCTTTCCATGTCTGAAAACATTGCAGGGGTTTGTAGCAGTTTTCGGTGCCCACTGCTGGAAGCAGCCAGGCAGCCGAGCTCAGCGCTTGCTGTTCTCCCACCATCCTCATTCTTACAAACAGATGGGCCTCCTGTACAAGTCCTGTCTCAGTGGCATTTAGCTAACAAAAGCAACAATCGAAATCTCCACTGCACCCGCAAGGAATAATGAGGATTAGAGTCTTGTCCAGTGTGCCGGAAGGCTCATTTGCATTCCTGGTCTGGCGACTCCCCTCTTTTCCATTTGTGAAAGGACCCTCTCCTTCTGTCCTTAAGACAAGAGAGCTAAAAAAGCTTTCATTGGTGGGGGAAAGTGGAAGATCTTGTTCATCACATCTCATTTATATATAATTCCTACACATCATACACTTCTGCCACAATTATCATTTAATTCATTCCTCTCCAGAAAAATACACAATTGTCTCCGAGGCTGCCCTGTTTATCCCCTCTGTCTGTGGGAGCCGGTACGGGCCAGGTGCAGGGACAAAGGCTGGTTATTCATTTCTCTGCACCAGCTGTTACCCTCAGCATGCACCCAGTCTGGGTCCTGCTGGTAACAACCCTGTTGTGGCTGCTGCTGCAACTTTAATTTTATTTCAAGAGCTAATCCCAAATGATTGTTCTGAGAACATGCCTAAGTATAGTGAGGGGTAAGTATATTTTACAGAGAGACATGTTCCAGGCTTTAAATCTGTCACAGAATAGCTTATCAGTTTGGGTGAACTTTTAGGGTTTTTTTCCCCAGACTAATGAGAGATGCTGACTACTACAGTGAGATAATGCCAGATAGTGAATCACTCCCCTGCTGTCAGTGTCCACCAAAATCTGTGTTCTAGCATGCAGGTCAAATTGTGACTTAAGACACCAGCAATAGCCAGTGCCTGATAAAAAATGTATGGATGGCAAAGAAGAGCCCACAGTATATTTCATCCCTACAAAGATCCTGGAGCCAGCAGGTCCATTGGGTCTGCTTGTGACCACAGGAACTGGTCTGCACCAGGCAGCTTGGAGGTCTTAGGACAATGCTGATTGTGGGTTTTTACTACATGGGAGAAGAGAGGAGAGGAGAGGAGAGGAGAGGAGAGGAGAGGAGAGGAGAGGAGAGGAGAGGAGAGGAGAGGAGAGGAGAGGAGAGGAGAGGAGAGGAGAGGAGAGGAGAGGGGGAGGACCATAATGAACTGATGGCATAGGAAAGAAGAGAAAATTTGCGTACTAAATGCCATGAGGCCTCTGAAGCCTGGACTGAGGATCCAGGTCCCAGTCATTTACTTTCAGAAGTATAAAACACATAATTTCCCATTTAAAAAGCAAACAAGGCTGTCTGGTTTTTTCAGGGAAATTCTAGTTCTTTTTTCAAGTTCTGCTGTTTACCAAAACATTAACTGTGAGGGTTTTTAAAATAGCTTTGAATAAGATGTGTTGTAGCAAAGGAAGAGATATAATTTGCAGCTGTATGAAAAAAAAAATGTAAAAATTAGCAGCTGTATACTAAACTCAGAATGTTTTCTTAGCCTTATTGATGTCATTCACAGATCTCTTCCAACTAATTGTCTTTAAATTAACAATTTTCAACTAATTGCTTTACTTTCAAATCTTTTTCTTTATTATTAAATAGAGACAAAACCTACTTATAGCTATGTCTGTTACATTTTACTTGAATCAATTGGATTTTCCTCCCCCTCATTCTCAGCTCAGTCTGTTATATTATCAGTCAGAATTCTACATTGAGGAATGTACTTTCTGCCGCTGAGATTTCTGCTCACTTCCTTCCAGATGAGAGAAGGAATTTGCCAGTACTTTGACCTTTCTCTTTCTACTAATCCAACTTGAATCGGTACATGCCAAAGGCAGCTTAGTTATTTCATATTTTTCCAGTTTTATATGCCAGTAGGGCGTCATTCTTTGTATAGACTCAGGTCTGAAGAATAGTACATTTTGTTCTTTTACAGGCCAACAGAACAAGACAAATGGGATGCTGTAAACACAGTACTAAAATCCATGAATAAATGAAACTGCAAGCTTTGAGAGAGGTCACTTAGAAATGGCTTCAATTCCAATATTAGTGACTCAAAAATGTGTACATAGCCAATTAAACCATAAGTTCATGCTGAGATACAGGGATGGGGACTGCTGGAGATATTTGTGACTATTGACTTTCCTTACAGGAGATCTGCCTTCTCTTCCAAGCAATTCCACATGTTTATGGTATAATGTTGAGCAAATCATCCTCTCTAGTTTAAAATCTCATGTTCCTTAGAAGAAGGACCATGATGTGGATGTTCTTTGTAAAATTCCTTCAAATCCAAGGCTAAAATCAAGCCTCACATTGAAAAATCAATGACATTATACATTTACAGACCAACTTCTCAGAATGCTATCCTGAAATTACACAAAATATATACAGTAATTCAGGAGTTTTCTAATTAGATGAAGCTGTCTGAAAAGGCCAATTCAAGGACAGTTTTGGATTTTTTTCTCTTTTCCATTTTCAGCTTTGGCCCACATCATATCTAACTCAGAAATCATTAGTATTTCCCACAAATGGCAAGTCGCAAGGGAAAAAAAATAATCAGAAATAACAAGGAAGGATGGCTTCCAAGAGAAATTATGTTCCCAAGTGAATTCTGAATTATAGACAATGGGTGCCTCAGGCAGGGGGTAAGGAGGAAAAGAAAATTAGTTTTGTGGGATGCCTGAAGAGAAACAAGCAAAGCTTGTGTATTTAAATTAGAGCTTCTCTTCTTTTTGTCTTTTAATCTCCATGCCTAGCCAAAATTCAAGGTTCTGTAGTAATTTTCTGTTAAGAAGAGTAATGATAAGAGAAGCGGGTACTTTTGATACAGCTCTTATTGTTTACAAATAACGTACAAAACTTTACTTCCTTGAACAAGGTAAAACCAGCAAGCTGGAGACAGCTTCTCAGAAGGGGGTCTGGAATGGCCAGTACTCGGAACAGCAAGATCCCAGGAGATTTTCCCAGCACCATCATCCCTGTGCTTATCCACACTGTAGCTTATGCTTGGCTTGACCTCCTCTCTTGGATCCCCCTGGGCTGCCTTTGTGGAGGCACAATCCAGGAGTGGTGTTGCAAACTGAGGTGTCTCTCAAAGCCCCTACTGCTGGACACAGCATTAAACCAAAAGAGGCCACTGCAGGTTATTTCAGTAAATAGTTGAAAAGAACTCTGCATGACAACCTGGAAGCTCAAAAAGGAGAAGATAAGAGAATGCCCAATGTACTTGCTTTGCCACAGAAACATACCTTTGTGATTTTCAGGAGCAGACCCCATTAGATAACAATGCAGTACACTTCTGCCACAAGAAGTATTTGGGATGACTTGGGCAGGATGAGGAGGGGTAAAAATGACAAATAACACAAAGGTGGTACACAAATGCTATCAGCATCTTGGCACAGCTGTCATCATTCCTGTCACAGGCTGAAAGGTCTCTCTTGCTGTAAGAAGATTTTTCTACTTCCAAAAGAAGAGTGTATTGGATATCACAGAGTTTCACACCAGGAAACATGCATGAACTGACTGTAAATTATAATGAAATTGTAGTAGATATGTCATTTCCAGTTAAAAAAAAAAATCTGCTACCAGCCTGAAAGGAGAAGCTAGAAACAAAATGGAGACGCCCTTTTCATTCTCTAATTTGCCATCATTCCTTGATATCTCTGAGTAAGACTGGGGGCTCTGGAGCAGATCATTTAGGCTCCTTCTCTCTTTTCTATAGTATAGGTCTCTGCGTTACAGAAAAGAAGAGCTGGTATTGAGCCAGAAGCTCTAGCAATTCTAGTGAATCCATATGAAATTTATGGAGTATAGCTCCAGGCACATGATGAAAATGGTGGAAAGTATGAAGGTGATGTTTAGTCTTTAGAAACACTGAGAACAGATGAAGAGTCTTGGAAGAGCTAAGATTATTTTTTTTTCTAAATTCCCTTATCTCTAATCTGAAAGAGTAGGTCTCTCAGGTATTGAGCCTAAATTTAGATTGTACTGTTGTTTACTACTCTGTTACAGAGCTCATAGATTTAATGTCCAGACCTGTAAATTCTTTGCAGTGAAACAAGGGGGAAAAATGAAGTCACATAATGAAGAGCAGTTGATAGAAGCATAAGGATGAATGGCCTGTGGGCTGTTCCCATTGACTGCTGTGCTGATTTATATTGTTGTCATCACAAACTTCTTGTATTATTTCTCATTGTACTCAAAGAATATTGTTGCAATTAGATTGAAATTTGTCTTCATGGGAGGTATTGCCCTGACCGAAGGAAGAGGATGATGTTCCCTCACAATCTGTTTTACAATTGGCCACTTAAGACCAGCAGCTCACATCCACTGAATCTTCATCAGCATGCCCAGGGCCAGCCCAGAAGCTGAGGAATGGTTAACCAAGGGATTTCAAAACACCCATACCTGCATTAAAACTTCAGATAAAAGACAAACAACCACAGTTGTGTGGATCCAAGGAAGGGAAAATCCAGGCACCTCCCTCCATGAGGAGTTGAAAGCAGCTGCTCCCACTGCGGTTCATGGTCATGCTGCTGTGGGGTGATGTATGCACACATTGCAACTAATCACAGTCTGTACATCAGACTGCAAAAAGCAAGACAAATTAATCATCATTTCACCTTGCCAAGTAAGTAAATACTAAAACATTCATCTTGCATACAGGAAAAACGAGTCATCAAGCTGTCACAGAAAGAGCTGGGGCCCGTGCCAGGACTGGGAAACAGCTGTCCAAGCTCTTCAGTGTGCTAGATTTCATCCTGCTCCCCTCAGGCAGCCCCACTGATCTCCACCTGAGTTAAACTCAAGCTATCTTCTCTGGAACAGGGGAGGATGGCAGCCCACCTGTCATGGTACCCTCGGACCCTCTCTGTGAGGAGCAAATCGCACTTCCTAACTTTTGGCTACTTGTAACTTGCTCTTTGCTGAGAGGAAATGAGGAGCCCCATGCAGTAGTTCTAGGAGGTTCTGATTGCTTCTATAGTGGTAAAATAGCAGGCACAAAAAATAACCGTGACGAGCTTTGAAGACCAGCTAATGTTTCATTTCTATTCAATTTTCCTATGTGTGCATCCAAAACACAGATGAAGATTAAAAGCTTCCCATTAAAAAATAAAACCAACAGCCTGGACTTCCCTTAATCTCGGAGGCACCATGGTGAGATCTTCACAGGTCCCATAGCTGACTATTTTTTCAAAGGCAGGCCAACACAGAGTTCTTGGTCCTGTTGTTATATCTCAGTTCATCCTACAGACTCGCTGCTTGTAGGACCGTGAGATTGCCTGTCTTATACACATGCAGGTATCATTCAGTTTGCAGACTTTTCCTCTCTCTTCAGGACAAAGAAAGAAAAGATAATAAATAAATAAATGAATTTTTTAAACCTTCAAACTTAGCAGAGAAAATAAGATGCTTGGACAAACCTAGTGCTCTGAGGAAGCTGACACTGGATTTCCCCTACTAACACATCAGTGATTCTCTGTGCTACAAAAGAACTATGTGGTTCAGCCTGTTTGCTCTCAGGGTTGTTGCTGAAATCCCCTAGCCACATACTCAGGAAGGAATCCTTTTATCAAGAAGCTTTGCACTTTTCACCACAAGTATTGTACATGGCTGACACTGCCCTTCATTATAGCCCTGAACTGAACTGACTGTTGTGATGTGGCAGCAATGGGCTGAAAGCAGAATTTAGCTCCAGTCTGATGAGTCAAGGAAAACACAGATTTTGGCACTCAGGAGGGCTAATAGCAAGAGCTAACCCACAAAAGTGTGGTAGAGCAAAAGAAACATAAGGAAGAGAAAATAATGTGGACCAACTGGAGGAGTCCATCTCCAGACAGAACCAGCATGAGTAAAGGTGGTATTAATGTGCATGAAGATAGACAGGACAGATTTTGTGCATGCTCAAAGCTGGTTAGGGAAGGCAATAAATTCTGCCCTTTCCTTTCCAGAAAGTGAAAGGATAACTTGTTCTGCCTTTTGGGAAAACAAAACAAAAACAAAACAAGGAAACAGGAGAACTGCTACACTGGACTATTCTTATTCCACCTGTGCAAATACTTCTGTATCCATTGGCAACAAATCTGGAAGGTCCATCTGCTTCTAGCCAACATATCAACACCCATTGATCCCACCTCACACGCACTTATTCTGTATCCCCTCATTTTACAAGATCATAGAAAGGGAGGAGGAGGGAGAAATCCAGTGGATTTACTCTAATCCTTGAATGCAGCTTTGGATCTGCTTTGTATGGTCTCAGAGCCACCCCCTTGTCTAAATAAACAATATCCCATGCTGAACAGGAGATTCTGTACAGCCCATGGAGAAGAAAAAGGAGAGAAGAAAAGGTAGGGAGAAACAATATTTAGTTTAGGGGAATATAATGTAATAGAGGCAGAGCTTGCATTTTATGGCAAAAAAAAATCCCACCAGTTTTCTGGGCTTTTTTTATGAGAACTTGCTGGAGTTGAGAGGCAGAGGGAAATTTTACAGACTCTGACACATTTAGCTGACTAGCAGAGCAAAAAAAAGCTTAGGAAATACCTTTCACGTTCAAAGGTACAAAATAATACATCTTTTGGTTAGCATTTGCCTGGTTTTCTACATGCCTATGATTTAAATGTAAATCTCTGCCAAGCATAAGGAGTTTTTAAGAGTGTTAATCACCTAGACCTTTTTACAGTGTGTGAAGTGATTTGAAATCATTGGGGAACATTAATACTTTGTGGAGAGAGTTCCAGGATAGAAGACTGCAGTTTGCAGCACTGCTAAGACTTATAAATCACTTCAGCTGTGGTGGAATGTGATGATTTGAAGTCATTGGGTTTGCAAAAGGAAAAAAAAAGACATTATATTGAAAGATTCAAACCTCTTTGAATATATTGAACCAATCTTACAGCTCTGAATAAGACATTTTCAGTAAACATCAAAGTACAAGCTTCTAAGTAAAATACTTTCTTCTGGAAAACTTCCAGTAAAATTTACCCTTTCTAGCTCTGCATATGTTTCAAAATACTGGGTTTAATCATACAACAGTTTGCCCTTGATGTAATCACCTGCTGTTGTGCAAACTGAGCTCAAACACCTTTTCTGATCTAGTAATATTGTACATCATTTTGTCATCTTTGTGAAATGCAAAACCACAGTGGAGGAATGCTTTGTTCTGCACGGGGAAAGAAGCTGGAGAGACAATATTCTTGCTTCCACAAAACTGCCCTGCTGTAATAAGCAGGAAAAAAAATGATGGAAAGATGAAGGACACTCACTCACAAAATTCTGTAAGTTACATAAAATGGAAGTGGAAAAAAGTGGGAGCACAGCAGCTTCATTCCTGTAAGCAACATCAGCCAGAGTGTAGGAAAACTCTCATCTTTACCCTTTTGTCCTCTAAACTTGCTCATAAGCAGTCTTGAGGACTGGAGGATAAACACATTTTGCATCCAGTTTATGTATTATTTATGCAAGTCTTGTACTACTACTGTGCTAATAGGAAATACTAAGAAAGGAAATCTCTAAAAAAGGATTTAGGAGCAAACAGCTGTCAATTGGTGATGCTCAGTAAGATGTCATTAATGACACAGGATCAGACAAGGTGTGTTTAAAGGTTACACTTGCTTCTAAAAGCCATTGTGTATCCACAGAAGAAAAGGAATAAAACACATTTCTAAGCTTACTAAATTTTTAAGCACACCCAAATCATTCTTCTGAGGAAGTTTCCTTGCCTTTTGGCATGACTTAGTTTAGCAGTAAAAGTGACATGAGAGAGCAAACTGAACTTGTACGTGCAGGTTGTGAGGAGTTACATATTTAGCTTGGTTAATTTTTGCTATTGCAAAAGATATCTGACCTTTTCTGGAGGAGCTCATGGCAAGACTTTGCAAGTCTGGAGCGGGGAGTGGTGACAGGGGCACTGCCTGCCTCCCATGGAGCTCCATTCAAGCTTGGATGGTAAATAGCATTTTTCAAGTTGCTACAGTCTTCCTGCCATTTGCATTTGTCCCACCAATATCCTGCCAAAATAATGGAGCACAAGTGCTTTGTGAAGGGGTGGAATAGAGTGTGCTACCAACAACTCATGCACAGATCCAGAGTGAGACCCTGATTATCCATCTTCCTCATGGAGGACTTTTATGTAGAAATATTTATCAACATGTAGACAATGCTTATCAGTGAGTATAAACGTTCATCATATAGCACTTATGTGATAAGCTTTACAATGAAGTTAAACACTCTAGAATTATAAAAGGCATCTTCCATACAGCCTTAATTTGGATCCTAGTTTATGTACAAAGGAAGATAACCCTTAATTAAATGGGTTTTGGTTTTTTGTGGTTTGTTTGTTTTTTTTTTTTCACAGGGATCTTGTCATATAGGGAGAACAGTGATAAGAAAAAGAAGCAAGACTGGGAATAAATGAGCCTCTTTTCTTCATTTGCTCCACCATGTAGGAAATGTAACTTCTGTGAAAAATAAAGGCAGGAGACCAAAGGAGAAAATGAAACCCTGACACTGCTGCACACTTCCTCCCTGACTGTAACCACAGCTCCCTCAGTCTGCTCCATGGGTGGTGAATTGACAGTTTAGACATGACAGGGTGGAAAAGAAGTGTCCAGATTAGTACAACACAGGCCAAAACTAGAGTACCTCTGAGTACTTCCAGAGCAGCTCTGGAAATTAGGAAAAAAACAAAATTTTGCAAGAAGAGGAAGGCCCAGAAATATCACATGACACCAAGTAGGATTAGGTACATTTTGATGTCCTAACTCCATGTGGTACAGTATAGTTCTTACGTTATAGAAAACGTGTATTTCGCAAAATTCCCATTGGAAAAAATTTTAAAGTCCGCTCCAGCACATGAAACACTCAAGTTCTCATAAAGACCAGTTTCTGTACTTGAAAACAACATCAGAATGTTCTTCCCCATTTTTTGTTCCTATTTTCACTAGTACATTAAATTACTTCATTTCAGAAGTGAGACAGGAGGAGTGTTAGAAGGAATGAACAAAAATTCACCTGTGTGGTGATCCTGACCAGGAGGCTGCTGTGCCTCAAGGACTCAATCACTCACTCCACAGCAAACCTGAGCAGCCCCAGGTCTGTGCTGTGCCATTTGCACATCCAGCATGGCCTTCAGCCTCAGCTGTGCTACACAGATTGACTCTTTGACCATGGGACAAACTTGGCCACCTCATAATTCAGAGAGGAGCCTGTGGGCAGCACCCCCTTGTTACCAGCAATTACAGCATCCCATTTGGCCTTGGCCTCATCTGAAAGTGCAGTGAGAGCTCTCATGAAGGCATCCTTCAGGAAAAGAGTTGGTTTTTTATAAGGAAATTATTTACTGGCTCAAGGACCATAATGGAGGAACCTTTCCTCTGCCCTGAGAAAATACCTATGGGGCCTGTCTGATGCTGTGGGGATGTAATAATTACTTACTGTGTTTCTCTCTTTATTCATTTATTAAAATGGCTATATTATTAATCTACTTGTTGTCAGCCATTCTTTCTGAAATCCAGAAAGAGTTCTGCACTGTATTTCTCTCTGTCTCTCTTTCTTACCTTATCACTAACCCAGTGCAAAACCATGCCTTACATGGATTTTTAAAAATCTTCTTGCTCTAATAGTGGAAAACGAAGTCTGACAAGAAAAATATTTGGAAAGCAACTAAATGAAAGCTTAGATGATACTATCATTTGCACCATTACATCAGTAAAAGAGATGTTCCAGTCAAGACTGGCTTAGTGGTGCATAATTGAACAAATTCAAAGGAACAATATTTGCTCTGGAGATTTTCCACCAAAAAAAGCCCTGGTGCTACCTAGAAAGCCATAGGGGTAGGATCTGTGATCAGATGCCTTAGTGAGAACATTTTCTGGGGTTTATGGGCTGAGAATTCAAGAGGTTGTTTAGTCTACCCATTATGCAAAGATGGAGATATTTTGCAGTATAACAGGTAGGGTTATGTTGCTTGAGCATACCCTAGAGATACAAATTCCAACAAAAGAAAATAGATACCTGTAAAATGGACTGCTGGTGGTACATAAGCTTTACCTTCTCCAACAAGTGCAGAGATAGTCACCCTTTTGGAGAGTCACCCAAAAGGCACATTTCAGGGGTGGGAGGTGGAGGGCATCATGCCCACTCCTCAGACTATGGACCTCCAGGTGAGGAGGAGGTACATCGCTGTATCCACAGTAGAGAAAATTGTGTCTCTGGAGCAGAGCCTCTTCTCATAACCATGGGCAAGGCTGGGCAGAGCACCCAGTGGAACCTCAGTTTTTCTCAGAAGTTTCATCCCGGGTTTCTCCTCCAGGCGTGCTGCCTTCCAGCAACCAGGTGACCAGATCACCCAGCAGCCTTCACAGCTGTACCACCCCAGTGAACCTTTAAACTTGAAACACATCTCATACCAGGTATATTTTTTTAAACAGTAATGGTAATGGGTTGATCTGGTAATGTAAATCTTTCTCATGAGACAAATCTGTCTAGAGTATGATTTTATGTCCAAGCTGTGGCCTTGGTACCATCTGGTTTAAAGGTATGGTAGCCCCAAATACTGTGGTTGTGAAGCCACAGGATCGTGGTGTGAGCATGAGTGGCTCACACACTACCTGTTCTGCAGATGGGAACGTGCATAGGTAGTGAGTGCAGGAATAAAATTCATGATTTTCACATTGATTGATTTTTTGCTTCTATAGCCACAGCCTAATACATGGCTTGATCCCATGCTAACTGCCCCACTGACGTCCAGGTATTCACAAAAATTAAGATCCTATAAAATACAGAAGCATTCTTAGAAATTTGATGTAAAAAAAATAAAAATATTTGTTTTGTGGCCTCAACTTAGCCATAAAATACCCTCAAGATTTTAGATTTAATGAAAACATTACTCTTGTACTGCAGACAGCAGCTTGGAAATATGATCAGAAAAGTAAGGAAGGCAACGAAAAGCACCTCAAGCATTCTTTAAGAAAGAACTTTCCAAAATCTAATTTTTGCATCAGCCTCTTGATATTCTTGCTGCCTGACTCATAAAATGCTGAGTGTGTGTGGGAGAGGCAGAGGGGGAGTGAAAGGATGGCGCTGCCATTTAAAAAAATATTATAAATGGATAAAATGCCAGCTGTCTGCATTTTACCCTCTAGACATCATTAACCGGCCAAGATTATTGCCATCATCTGTAACTAACAATGCAAAGATGATTAGTTTTGTTTCTTAAATTTAAGGGAGTGTCATGAGACTTGACAGCAACACATGCAACTTGCAAGAAACAGCTCAAGTCAGGAGTTTTCTAGACAGTTTTAGTGATGTTTCTTTTTTTGTTCGAAACATAGCAATTTAAAATATGTGCTTGCATGATCATGAGTAGTCTGGACTGCCATTAAGCAAAAATTTGCAGTATCATTTAGCTTGCTCTGTTTGTGCCGTTTACTCCCTCTTGCTTCTGCTGACATGAACTGGTTTTGTTTTCTTTTCTGCAGAAGGGTTTCACCCCTGGCTTTCACCCGCCACAACATCCTGCTGGCGCGCGGGCTGCAGACCGCAGAGAGGAAGGTTTGACTTTTACATCCAAATGCAAACCCTGCAGTCTTTGGCTGCTTTAAAAATGTTGGGAAGCACTTTGAGTACAGGCCTAAACTTAGTAAATGCAGTAGGACTCTGTATTGCCATGTTTTAACTCTTAATTTTCTGGGCCACATATTGTTATACTTTAAAGATGTGTTCAGTAATGTCCACAAAGCTGTAAAGACCCATACTAGGGTGCACATGTAGGAATGGGGTCCCAAGAATGACTAGGAGCTCTTTTCTCACTATATGAGAAAAGCTGATGTGTGCTGCAAGCTAATGGGTGCCTTCCAACTTGAAATATTCTATGACTTTATAAACTGCCAAAAGTGTTCATGGAGAAGAAACAGATTCTGAGAAGTCCCATACAGCAGTTCCCTGCTATTGGGCCAGCTGGCTGGGCGTGCTTGAATGGAACACAATGCAAGTGTAAGCACACAGATGGACATTGTTTTCCATGGCACAAAGGCACAGGTTAGGGAATCCCCCTCTTGGCTCTGAGCAAACCGTTCAGCCTCAGTGTTGCTTCACACAGAAGCACAGACCAGCTTCCCAAGGAGCCCAAGGCACAGCTTTTCACACAGCAATTTCCCTTCACTTGCTGACATGTTTTTGGCACACCATGTGCCATGCAGGGGCCTGGCAGCATCCTGCATTTACCTGCTGCTGATGCTCCCACCCCCTTCTGGCCAGAACCATTCATCAGGATAATTAAAGGTGGCTTAGTGGGTGCTTAATGAGAAAATTACAGATATTTTTGTATAAAGCTAAGGACTACTCATTGTCCCTGCTTCCCAGCACACATCCTGGGGGACTTCAGGCCATGTCTCCCTGTGATTATGTGTCTGAGATGGCACTTTGGTGTTCAGTGGAGACTAGATGGCAATGCCTTCAGGTACAGGAGGGTTTGCATGATTTTTAGGCTCCCAGCAAAGTTTTCCAGTCAAACCTTAGATGTCTGTGGCCTTGGAGCTACCAGAGTACCTGGCAGATATCTCATACTTGAATTTAAATATTCCAGTGCCACTGAAGCTACCTGCAGCACAGTTATTTCCATGTTTGTATCTTGATTTCTTTGAACTGCTACATAGTGCTGAAGTCTTGACAAATGGTGGTGAGCACCTTCAACTGCTGTTGAGCTTGTTTTTTTCCCCCCGGAAAACTGAAAGCAGATCTCCAAGAAAATCATACTATGTTCCAAAATACAAGTTTATAAAGGAAGCTTTTTAGAACATTAGCTGCAGAGATGGACCAAGGCCTCTTGACTAATAAAGACCTGGCAGTAATATGTCTTCTATTACCAAAACTTGGCAAAAGACCTAATTCAGTGAGATACAGTCTATCAATTTTACTAACATGATCTTCTGTGGCATTTCGCAGACTTAGCAAAGACCAGGAAGTGCAGATCACTATATTATCATTCAAACATAATTGTCATTTTGCTGAGTGTTTCCCCTCTGAGAAAAAAAACAGTCAGGTTTGAGTACCTGTTGTACCAATAAGTATGCATAGTGTGCATATACAGTTACATGGTATGTACCATTGTCCTCTCTGGAGAAGAGCTCTAATCATGGCTTTAAGCTTTTAAACCCTTAGTGACACTCAGCTTTCAGTGGTTGTGCAGGAAGAAGCTTCAAAAAGGAGCAAGGTCATGGACATAACATTGCTATATTTGTGAAATGCTGTAGTGGAAAATGCCCAGGTCTGACTCTAAGCATTTCTCTGAAAGGAGTTTTGATGTGGATCTGATCTGACAAGACTCAGGAGAGCATTTGTAGGTCAAATGACTCCCTCTCTAGGTTACCAGGCTGATATTTGAGTCACTCAGGTGCTCTGGCAGAGATAAGCATAATCTGCTATGACATCTAGGCTACACCAGAAGATAATGCTGCTTCTGGTGTGTTATTCAAAATATATGCCAGCAAACTGGCTTTGGCTGCTTAAATATGCACTGCAGTGCATTTGTGGCTAAAGCTGTACTCAGTGTGGCAGAACTAAACTGAACTGCCACCCTCAGGAAAACTTTATTAGAATAATTCCACATTCAGCAGTTTATGTAACTGGATGTTTAAAACACTGCTTTCTAGAAATACTGTCAAGCACTTATCCTCAAATAACCCATTCAACTTATTTTTAAACCAGAGGTACCTGGAAATACTGACTACACAGATTTCCTGGAAATTATTGCACTGGAGCAGCTCTTCAACCTCCTCTTGGTTTTCTTTGAGAATGCCATTTCAGGTCAAAATGCTCTAGATATCTTGCACTGAAAATCAAATCTTTAGGAGATCTGAACTGGTATGGGTTTTGCTGCCGGGAGAAAAGGCAGATCACATGAATTTTGCAAAATTACTTACTTTGCCAGTTTCCAAAAGGAACACATTGTGCTTTTTTAAAGTCCTTGAAAGCATGATTTCCATCATACAGTTATCAGACAAAGGATTTTCAAGTAATGCCAAACATAATTTACGCTGCAGACTGTGGGACAAACTTTTAGGACTGTTTTTTATACTAGGTGGAGATGATACAAGATATCCTTAAGGTTTAGTGGTTTGGTATGGAGCCATAAGGCCAGTCCTGTGACAATCATTGGTTCATGTGGTGTCATCTTAGCAAAGGCTCTGCAACTGTTTAAACATACTTAATATTTTGTGCTGCTGGAGTAGAGGAGAATCTCAGCCTATTTCTAAAACATCCAACTAATTAAAAATAAAACCACTAAGTATCAGGGACAATATAATAAGTTTTCAGTATGTAAGAACTTCCTGCTTCTCTTCCTCTTGTTCTTTCCTTCAAGTGGTTTTTTTTTGTGGCAAAGCTTTACACTGATATGAATGGCAAAAGTGACATTGCTGTCATCAAGAGAAATCCCTTGGAGCAGAAAGAATACCTCCAGTAACGCTTTGGAGGGAGCATAAGAAATAAGTAAAACACAACATGCATTTTCAAAATTCATCTCAACATGACAGGCACATAAAAGATAGTATTGCATGTATTTCAACCCTAACTTTGCTCATGCTCCCAGGGAAAAAACAAAAAAAACAAAAACAAAAAAACAAAACAAAAACAAAACCCTAAAAACGATGTTCACAAGAGAAATAACTGCAAAGCTTAAGATGTCACCACCCCTCACAAGATGTTATGGAGACCTGCACCTCAGGACCTTCACAGCTTAGTTAAAACTCCTTTGAAATGCACTCTTTTCTCCAGTCGCTGGATTTTTTACAGAAACAGCTGAGATAAGTGAGTGTGAGCACACACACTCCATCAGCTACTCTAACAGTCTAACAGAAGACATGCATTGGTGGCATCCATCTCAAATTATATCAGCTATATTTTCCTGGAGCTCACTCATCTAACATCTCTTCAAGGTTCCACCATGCTCTCAGATCTTATGAAGATGGACACTGAATTAGCCAAGCTACACTTTCGCTAATTTCTCAGCATTGTGTTGTCAAAAATCTATGCTTCTTCCTACTTCCCCACAGTCAGAATTACTTTCTCTTTTGGAATGACTGGGCTCCTGGCTGACCTGCAACCTTCCTTCAGACCCATACCTGGTAAGATCATGAACCTATCACAGAAGAGTGCTGATTGTGCTACTGTGCATAGAAATAGGTAATTCCTCCCCCCAACTTTCTATTATTGTGTCCAGTGCTCCAGGAACTACATCTCCTGTCCAGGCCATTTGCTGTGGTAATTATTTCCTCAACAGGTATGTTTTCCCATGCATGGGAAGAAATGTTAGTATTTGATTTTCTTGGAGGAAAAAAAATTAGAAAGTCAAAAGTGCTTGTACATAACCTAAAGTTAAAATCTTACACAGTTCCAAGGCCAGTAGATACTGGATTAAACTTTGCACTGGAGGCAAATTCCTGGATATACATCCTTGTTCCTGTTGTTGCTCTCCTGCTTTCAGAAGCAGAGAGAAAATGAAACTCAACTGCCCCAGGCAGTACACAAGTCACATTCTCCTCTGATTGTTACAGATTTATTTTTAATTCGGAGTTTGTCTCTCTCTACATGGTGTTCCCAGAAGCCTTGAGCACTTCTATTAGTATTAAGATAAATCTAAAATAAAAGAGATATAAAGGTCTCTTCATAGTCCTGTCTTGGCTCCAGCTCCGCACTTAGCCTTACATTTACTGATTTGGTTGGGGTTTTTTACTACATTTTCAAGGCTGAGCCCTTAAAGAGCTGTCACAAGCTTGCACAGAGAACTGCTTCCTAAGGTGGGATAGGTTGGGGCCCTCTGTACCAAAAGTGGCATCTCAGACAATCACAAAGCACTTGGTATCTGTCAGCATACTCAGGCTATTCTGTGAATCCAGACAGTCCAGACTCAGGCTTGCTGCAAAATAGAAGCAGAAGAAAATCCACTGTGGTTATCCGGCAACACAGAGCTGTGTGGTCTCACTCCTCTGGCAGATCTCTGTACCCCTTCTTTCTGCCTGAGGAGCACAGGGGTGCTTGCCAGCTCAGGTCTGGGAGCAGAAGAGCTGCACCCAAGTGACAGAGCACTGGAGACAGTGAGCTGTGCTGAGCTCCTGCTCTGCTCCTCCACTCCAGCTGGCTTGGTCCCAGACAGCTCAAGTTTCTCTGCCTATCACTTCCCTGCTCTCCAGATTCTGGGGCCAGCACAGGCAGAGGCAGCCCAGATCTGTTTGCACACAGGACCTAAGTTGTTTTTCTGTTGCACAAAGCAGAACAAAACAAGATGAAAGGGGTAGCAGCTGGAACTACACAGCTTTGTAGAGATTCCATAACCATGTACGTGTTTGCTGGATCTGGAAATGAGGGGACGCTTTTCAAGCATTTTGTACTTGCCCTTGGCTGCTAAAGGAAATTCACCCATCCTGCAAATTTAAGAGCTGCAGCTGTAGAGCGTAAGCACAGAGCAGTAAGCAGTTTGCTTACCCATGGCTGCTTTCCTCATGCAGCAACTATTTCTTTCCTACTGGAGGGTGCACTTCTACCTGATAAAAAGAATTGGCAGCAATCAAAAGGGCTTTTTTTTTTCCCCTTCCTTCCCAGTTTCTGCCTGGAGAGATTTAGAGAAAGTGGGACTTCTGTGAGGAAAAGAATCACAGCCTGAAGCTGTCATACTAACATCCAGTTAACAGTCCATGAAAGCATTCAGGGAGTTCCTCACCCACTTCCTTCACAAGTCTAGAGGACAAGAAAACGAAAGCATATGACACTGCCACAGATGAATGAGGTACATTTAACATTCATGCATTTTTGTGCACAATCTGGCCAACCCAAAGGTCAGTCATTCTTCTATTGGATCACGCTGAAAATTATTTCTATCTCCATGTCATACTTTCTGAACAGTTGCCTAAATATCCTCCTTGCAGGGATTCAGCTTGCTTCCATTATAGATTGCAAATAAAAAGAGAAACCGAAGCAGTAAGAATAACAAGAAATTTAAGTATGTGCTTTTATTTTATACTTTCATGGCACATTTTCATTTGTAAACATTAAATTACCAGTCCTCTTCTTCATATGTTGAAAATAACCACCAGACATTTGAGAGAATTACCTGAGATTTAAAAAAAAAAAAAGGAAAAAAAATAGAGAAAAAGATCTGGCACCTTTCACATTACTCACATACAGTACCATTTCAGGAAGACTTACAAAAGGGAATGTTTTCCAAAATACGACAGTTTTCTTTTGACTATAAAGATATACAAAACACATCAAAACGCCTTGGAATGATCAGCCTTATTAAGAGGATATGGCAAATCACTGTTTCAAACGATTCCATTGATGCATAGATGAAACTTTGCATCAGTCCTGCAACAGCATGATATCCACATTGTCATGAACCCCTTGCAAGAGCAGCTCTCCTTGGTAAGTGACAATCTTCCGTCGTTTCGCCGCCTTAAGCGTTCCCACCAGGGCTTCAAAGAGGTTGGCACACTTCTCATCAGCAAACAGCACACCAAATTTCACGCTCACTTGGCCATCAGCATCTAAATAAAAGACATAATTTTGATTTCCTTCAAGTTAGGAGGTTACTGGGGAAATGAGGTGACACAGAGAACATTGAGAGTAAACCAAATTTATTTGGGATCATATTATGAATGCTGATGATAAACAGTAGGCAGAACTCCTGCATAATTTAACTTTGCCTTTCCTTCCAGAGATTTGTATCAAGGACCATATATCTGCTATGTTTACTTTTATTGATGACTTCCTGAAATCTATGACAAGCTATTCAACCTCTTCACAGCATTTGGAGGAAATTAATTTTAAATAATTAAAATTCTAGAACATCTCAAATTGAGGGAGACCCATAAGGATCAAGTCCAACCCCTTGGTCCTCCAACCTAAATCTAAACCATACATTAAAATATTTTTTTTCACGATTTTTTCATTCATTCATGTTTGAGGTTCACATTGAAAAGGCTGCCCTTTGCATTTTCACACAAAGCAAGAATTTCAAAATATATGTTAAAGTTATGTTATTCCTAAAAAGCAGGTACAGTCATACAAAATGTAAGATGTACATATCCGTTTAGGTTTTTAAAAACAAGTGGAACTGAACAAATAGCACCAGAACTCACATACAGGAGCAGGTAGCACATCTACAAACTGCATAAATATTTGTAAAGATAGAGGAGTTTTAGTAATGAAAGACAATCTTAAGAAAAACTTCTAAGCAAGTTTAAAGAAATTTGGAACTACATATCTAACTCCTGGATTAGTTTTAGGCATACAGACCAACTTCTTCCAAATAATACAATCATGAACAGAAGTGAATGCATGAATTTCAAAGTACAGAAGTCACCAAGGAAGAAGGCAGAAGGAAAAGATGAAATTTTCTTCTGTGGTGACTGCAGCAAGTATTGAAAGCCTAAAGAAAAGGTGACTCTGGCAGCTGATTCAGGATTCAGGGAGCAGGATTTCAGGCTTACACCCTCTCTTCTGCAGAGGCTTAAATGTTTAACTTTATAACAGAACTGCTTTAAAGGATGGGACACAGGCAGTACCGTACAGTCCAACATTAAGTGCATATGCAGGTTTTCATCTTACCTGAGCCAACTTATTTAAATTTGCCAAGTTCTTAGTTTGATATAACATGACTACATCTGTATGATAGGCATGCATGGTGAGATGTATGTGCATACACATATCTATAACATGACTGCATCTGTACACAGATGTTACAATACTTACTTTTGGTTCCCAGCCGCCGAATCTCCTCAACTAAGAGGCTGATTTCATGTTCCACATTCATTGTGGTCTGAAAGTAAAATAAATTTTTACAAAGTTATTAGGAATCCTGTAAATCCTTTTCACCGTTCTGGCATGACCTCAGTTCTTCAGGAATGTCTCAACACTTCATAAATCCCAGTAGCCTACAGACGCATGACTACAGGATAATCTAGGATTTTAGTCCTGAACAGATAAAGGGTCTCTGCACCTCCACATTTGAAGGGAAGAGAACAGAAGTTAAAATCTTGTTACATTCTATACACAAATGTAAGGAGCCAATTCAAAATATGACAGATGTGGGAAGGTCAAGGAAGAGGAGGGATGTTTGATTTAAAGAATGAGCTTAAGCTGCCAGAGAATCAGAGCAACTCACTGACATCACAGGTCTTCAGGGGCTTTGCAATTTTCCATCAATGGCCTCAATTAAAACGGAACATCTGCCTTTAAATTTCTCTCTGGGATATGTGGTAGATTTGGTTTCTTAAACCACACCACAGCTTTCTACATATGCTGGGAAGATATTGCAGACATCCCACATGGTGTCTGAAAGAACAGCAGCTGCTGCATACCAGCTACTGAGTGCAGAACGGATCCAAACTACGCAACGGACCTAAGGCAGTCAACATTTTTGCCATTCCCAGTGACCCCGAGAATCTACTACACTGCCAAACATATGCTGGGCACCTCTTTGCCCAGAAAGAGTTTGCACAATGCCTTCCAACAGTTTAGCCACATGCAGCACAGCATAGGGCAACAGTACAGCCACACCAACACTATCTGGCTACAAAGCGTACAAGGTTAACAACTGCAGACACCTGAACGGTGTTTTATGGCCTGTGCTGTGCAAAGCAGCATCAACATAATGAAACCTTCAGATGTTGAACTCCTGAAGTAAAAACTGGCATTGAGGTAAGCACAAGAAACTGGGCATCACAGACAAAGCAAAGCATCAAATGCAGCTTCCACGGGTGCCAACAATACAGCCTGGAACAAAAGGCACTGAGAGCTTCTGGAGCTGAGCGCTAGCTAAAAAGGGCTCAGTGAGCACTGAGACCCACCCTGTTGTTCAAGAAACCAGGATTTCTGAACTAGTATGTAAGTGAAGTTAAAAAATAGACATCTGAATTCATCACAAACTCTTCCTAAGAGAAAAGCTTCCCCCTCCTTTCTTTTTTTACCGAGTTAAAACAGGTAAGACTGACACAGTTCCACCTCCTGACCCCTTATGATTTATCCAAGAGGCAAAAACCCCTTTGCAACAGAGTCTGATTTTTAGATCCAAAATTCACGTGAAAAAAAAAAAAAAATTAAATCTGTCTTTTTAGCACGCAAAACTGAGCAAGCTCAATCGTCAGCCTGGGTTCCGGGCAAAGTCCCAGCCAAACCACAGACTCGTTCCTTGTGCACGGTCACAGCAGCACTGCAGCGGATATGTCACCGACAGGTGACATTGCAACTGGGACCTGCCCTGGGACCTGCAAAGGGCAGGGCAGCAAGGCTGCACAGCTGCAGCTGCCTCAGGTGAATTCTACAAACTTCCCGATTTTGTTTGACTCGGCACTAAATAGATCGAGTCAGCAAGGAAAATATGACCCATCTATTAGAAAGCTTACACCCTCCCTGTTTGTCAGACTGCCAGTTTTGATATTGGTCATCACAAAGGCATAGTTATCTTCCCTTTAAAGACGCTCTTCTCACTTTAAAGGCTCCTTTTTACTTTCAGCTCTTTAAAGTCACGTTGATTTCTCGTTATTTTCATACATGCACACCATCGATACAAACAGCAGTATTTAGAATGAAAAGAAGTTAAATTCTACATCATTAGGCAAGACTTTCGAGACCAGAGAAGCGTGGCTGAGCAAGGAACAGGAACGCTCGGCATTCCAAAACTTAAATATTCGCTTTTATACTGTAGATGCTCAACACACCAACTATCAGAAGCGCACGCCGCTATCAGACGGGTAATACTCCTGATCCCAACACACTGCTGGAGTGCAGTACGCGGTACAGGAAACTAAACTTCTCCTTATTTGGTGGAAGCGCTGCGAGCCGAGCCGCGCACCGCTGCGAGCGCACACACACACACACACACACACACAGAGGCACATCTGTCTGTGTGTGTGCATCAGGACAATTAGAAAAAGCATACCACCGAGCTGATAGCGGCGTGCGCTTCT
>JAHLSL010000012.1:16674038-16690827 GCA_025920805.1 Petroica traversi | reverse complement strand
GTTGTGCCCTGCCGTGTCCTGCCCTGTGGTGTTGTGCCCTGCCCTGCCGGAGCCCTCTCCCCGAGCCGTGCCAGGGCGTGAGTGAGTTTGTTCGGTAAAACGCCCTCCGAGGCCCGCGCTCCAGCAGCTCCCCCTCAGCCCGTGCTCAGCTCTCAGTAATTCACCGTGTTGCTTCAGTCGCTCTCTGCCACTGTAGCATTCCACCGACTTCCCATCTCCGCTGGTTTTCCCGGTGACATCGTGCCACATTAGGCACCCCATATGTATTTTCTCCTAGAAAATGAGTTCTCATTCCAAAGAAAATGGACGAGCTAGAGTAACACCACTTACCTGCGATAAAGTTGCGTTGCGGTGTATCTGTGTTTCCATTCCACACCCATGTCCTACGCTGCAGAAAGAATGCAATTTAATTTTTCCTGCCTTGTATCATGGCATTCACTACTACTCTTGTCTCTCATGCTTCCTCTTCACCTCACAAAAACGTCCCTCTCAAGAACTCGGGTGTTAAAAGTGAGAGCCTCATTAACTCCTACAAAGCAATAAAGCTGCCGCCACTCCCCCCAGTCAGAGTCCCAAGTTCCCACCAAGGCTGTCAGAAAAACTCCGGCACAGCTGAAGGCATTGCCCTTCCCGGCTGTCTCTCCCACCTCCTCATCAAGCATGACTGCCCCTAAAGCATAGGGGATACAAGAAACTATCTCCAGCCCTTGCAATTCACATTTTCATGCACTAGTTTCTGAAGGTGAGGCTGAGATTCTTTCTCAGACTGTGACCTGTGCCAGTTCAGGCTGGTCCGTTATTACATTCTCCCATCCCAGGTGTAAGGAGGAATAAATAGGTGATGGCACCTCAAACTACTGCAGCAAGCGCTGCTAGAGCACAAACCTGCAGCTAGATACATTGATTTGCTCAGTGGAAATGATGCCAAGAAGATCACATTTTTATCCCTCCAGGGATTATAGTCCAAGACCATTCCTTTTCCAAGCGATTTTTTGAATGGTGTTTTCATGGAAAGATTAACTTTTCCACAGAATAATCACTATTTATCTACCAGTTGCAGAATATTTGGTTAGTTAATAAAAACCAAATAGTGTTTTCTGGTTTTGATATGCTATCAAAACATTTCCCAGAACAGATTAGATGTATTTTACATCAGTAAGGAGTGCTCTTTGCAAAAAGCAAGCCTCGATAGGTAGGAAAACAAGACAAAAAAGGCTACGTTCCTAAGTCTCTAATGAAATAAATGAAATTGAAATCTATCTGAATTGAATCAAAAGACAGGAGAGTGTAGTATCTGAAGAGCACTGATGCTCTGTGCATATGATGTGCATACTGCTTTTTCTAAGGTCTTTGTTATATTGGCTGACAAAATGCTAAACACTACAGTAAAAAAAGGTAGTTTTTTAAGACAGGTCTGAGATAAAGATTTTAAAAGTGAATCTGATTACTATGTTAGCAAATACCCTGAAGATTCCAGTTATTTAGCAGTATAGAAAAAAAGTGCTTCTGGTTTTATTGTTAACAACATGCTTTCAGTTGCACATACTCTTAACCATCAAAAAACATCATTACATTTGCACAAATAACTTAGGCCTTTGCATAATGTCATTATTATTGTGGATAATTTATGTTTGATCGAGTAATAGTTTGTGACTTTTCAGACTAAAGGTGTTATTATGCTGCTGATGAAATCTATGTTAAAAATTCTTTTCAGTTTTGACTCATAGACCCAAATTTATAAGAAGTGTCAACTATGTATCTGGGAAAGATAAACAAAAATCTGTAATTCCTCATCTTATTTTCTTTTAACACATTTTTTGAGTAAATGTAATATATTCTTTAATTCTGTCTTTTGAAAAGAAATTGTTATACCCAAGTATTTGTCTCCAGGCATCGGGAGAGCATTGAAAGACTTTCATTACTATTCTTTTCATGGCCCATCCTATTCATGTAATGTTAAAATAGGTTAATAAGAAATCAGACCCATCTGTTACCACGACAATTAAGGTAACAGATAGTGCCAAAGTACAAAAATTAGCTGGGCAGCATCAGAACTGAGTGACTGATTATATCCTTACAGGGGCACCAGCAGTGAGCAGGAAAAACATGATAATTATGGAGACGGTGATTTCCCAGCATTCTGTTTCCACAAATTGATGCTGTTTTAAAAATGAAAGAAGTGCAGAATTGTCCTTTACAAGCTCAGAGGACAGACATGGAAGTGTTGCTCATACATATTTCATGTAACTGGTGAAGGTCATCATCAGACTCATAATTCATCATGCATTTTAGCTGCATAAGAGTGCTCCTTAAAACTCATGAGATTCTGCCTTAAAACAGACTATTCTGACTTGACCTTCCTTGGCATCTCACTTTATTGTTACTGTCCCCACAGATGCCCATTGGAATTATGCACGATGTAGAAACCACAGCTTGAGAACAAGTAGACAATACTGCATCTGATCAAACTATCAATTTAACTGGACATTTTGCCTCCAGCAGGCACCAAGAGCAGGCATTTGGAAAACAATGCGATCAATGAAAACTATCGGTTTTTCTCCTGGCTCCTGGCACTTACTGGAGCAAGTAATTATTCCATCTTGTCCTTTCTCCATCACATTCCCTAATTTATTCTCATATAAGATGAATGTGTCTCCATGTTGCTGATCATTCTTGTTTCTCTTTATAATTTTTCAAACAATTCTATGTTATTTTCTGTTTTGGAGTAGCAGAACTGTCAGTATTGCTCACCATGTGGGTATAGTATATACAAAAGACATGAAGATGTTTTCTGTTTTGTTCTCACTCCCAATAATAATTCCCAACATTTTGCTTGAATTTTTGCAAAGTTTTAAGCGTTATGCACAATGGTTTCAAAAACTATTTCCAAAGTGGTAGTAATTAATAGTTCTGTTACAGATAATTAGGATTACTCTCCCCCCAGTACACTATTTTGCACTTTCCAGTACCATCAGGTGTTTTACTGTGTAATTTTAAATAGGATTGCACAAACTTCTTCACCTCTTTCCCCAGGTCTTCAATGACAGCTTTGAACAGCACGGGAGGTCAAAACAGAAATGCTATTTAGTGCAGACCAGTAATTAGTAACCTCTCTCCCTCACGACCGTCAGGTGGCCATCAGCTTTACCTCTGTGTCTCCTCCTACCTTTCAGCTGTTTATTGATTCTGAATGGAATCTCAATATCTTCTTACCTAATGAGAAATTCGTTTTATAAAAGTACTTAATGTTTACAGTAAACATGTGGTGAACATATTTGTTGTTAGAGGTTTCTTCAGACACAAGTGTGTAACAGCATAATGACCAAGTCTGGAAAATTCAGGGGAAAGTTGCAAGGTCATTTGCTATGTATTCGCCATTTTTCTTGTTTTCCAGCATGTATTAACTAGAGATTCTCATTTTACTAATATATGTTGATAACCCATGCTGTTCCTGTTTAGTGTAATACTGTTTTCTTGAATTTTTGTTGTATTATATGTGCCTATGCATAGGCAGACATAAGCATCACGTGTGCATACACAGGGTTTTCTGTTGAGATCCTCCCCAGCTAAAAACCATTAGAACTGATACCATGATTTGCAGATTTCACTGTTAGATGGGATCATCTTAACAGCCTTCTTTACATAATCCAGGTCTTATTTTTGTTTTCCAACATGT
Source organism: Petroica traversi (assembly GCA_025920805.1). Lineage (NCBI taxonomy): Eukaryota > Metazoa > Chordata > Aves > Passeriformes > Petroicidae > Petroica > Petroica traversi. Next base: position 16,687,151 of record JAHLSL010000012.1, on the reverse strand, counting down.
TTTTTATTTTTCTTCCAACACATGTTGATCTAGTAGAGACAGCAATTCCTGCTGCAAATGCCTGTGTCCCATCCCCTTGCTTTAACACCAGTAACTTGTACCTGTTCAAAGCGCCAGATTCTCCTTACTGTCTCCAAAGCTGGATGGAAACTGAGGTGCTGTGATTCAAACAGGAGTGTGTGGATGTTTCTTGTCTTAGCCCAGCCCCATCAGGTATCTGTGCCATGGACCTGCCCTGAGTCACTTCTCACCATGGGTTTATTGCAGTCATTGCATGGGTGTGCTGCAGGGTTATGACTCAACATGAACTCATAAAGCCACTTCAGCCCAGGCTAAAACAGGTATTAAAAGTCTTCATAGGATTTAAAGATTTCAAGTGGTAGAGGATCTACTACCTTCCTTATTCCTGTGATCTTTTTAACACTACAGAAAAAATAAGATAGCTTTTCTTAAAGCACGACAGGGTCCTTGGGTGCAATGAGAAATTAAAATTGAAGTTACAGAAACCTGAGAGGATTAAGTAATATTCAGACAATATGGATACTAAGGGCAGTCAAAAGAATGGCTGTATTTTTTGAGCCAAACCAATCAATGAGGAAAACAGCACTCTTTTGTGAACTCCATATCCAACTTCATAGTTTTTGGTCCAATCATTGTGTTTCTTGGCCACTCTCTCTGTCTTAAATCAGCAGTTGTTTCAAGGGAGAAAATAATTTCACCAAAATGAAAAGCATAGTGATGCTCTGGAAAACTTTCCACAAATTTGCATGTAGAGCTATATTTAAAAATATTATTTGTATGGGCTCTTAGCTTTACTTTTCATCTAATGACCAAAAAAGCTCAAACCAAAAGGGAGCAACAGAAAAATGACCCCAACACTTTCTCTTTTTTACTCTTTAAGTGAGTTGAAAAAATAACTTAGCAAAACATTTACATTTCTTTTAATGTAAAAGCAAATATGCCAGAGCAGCCTCAGAACAAGAGAGATTACAAATACAAACACAGTGAATGCTGACAGTCTTGGTTCTTGAATGAGCACTTCAATTGACGTAGGTGGAATGATTCACTTATTCACTGGTGTCTATCCAGCAGAGGACTTATTTCAGGAATGGCCTCAGTGCATCACAGCCTTCTTGTTATTCGCTAGGTGCCTCAAACAATATAATGCTGCTGCTTCCTAATTTAGCATGTAAACCTTTACTGCAGTGGAATATAAAAGATAAGGAGTATTAAAAATCTTGAAGTAAATCACTGAAATTACTTGCTCCACCCCTAAGCCAAGAGTAAACATCTGCATGAAATGACAAAAAGATGCTGTATCAATATAGGCTAAAAGACAGGGCCCATGACATTAGTTATACAGCACACACTGTAAGAAAAACTGTGGGGTGACACTAAATGTGTCTGAGAGCAGTTACTTGAAAACTGTAACATTGAACCCAAAGCCTTTCTCAACAGGCACAAAGTCAGAATTAGTCAGGGAGTGATGTGTTTCTGCACAAAAGGGTGTGAAGTAAAGAGGATGTGTATGAATCTTTTGAGAGAGCAGAGCAGCACTGTATGGAGACAGTTTACAAAAAGAAAAAAAATGTATGAAAAGCTGATTGCATGTAGATGTGTTTTACATTGTTCTTGGTTATAAGAGCTGAATATTTGAGAGAGAGCATAATGAAGACTAATTGCTTTCTCATATTCCCGATGTCAAAAAATCTTATGTGGCAAGGAAACAGCAGTACATCTCCTGATCTCCAGACAGCGTGGGAACAGTTGAATCATCCAGTCCCTCTGTCCTCTTGTTTGGTATGCATCATGAAAAAATATCACATCCCCTTCTCCTTTCCCTCAACACATATACATACACATCCTGATATTATGGGGGCTTTTTCAGAAAACCAAAAATACAGGCTTTGCATAAAAGATGTCAAATAATGGTAGCAGAGATGAGTTACATTAATATGAACTTACTTTTCACATCCATGTCAAATACAGTTGTAGGTGTAATGTCTTTATTTATTGGTTTCATATAAATTTCCTTCTTAAAGCTCAGGCATTTATAATGAATCATGACAGAAGTACATAAAATCTTTTCCTGAAGGAAATCTTATTGAAATGGAACTGTGGATTTGCATTTGTCAGAATGCATTTGCTTAGCATATGAAATCGTGTCATGGCAAAAGTCATCACAGTAATTTTTTTTTATTGGTGAAATATCAAGACCTCCTGACCATGCAATCATGGTTCACAGAAGTTTAAAGTTTGCTAAAAAAAATGGAAGAAAACTTTCTTTATCACTGGAATCATGTCAGTTAAGGATCACTTAATTAAAGACTCCCGTTCATAATTTTTATGGATAAATTTTGTCTCTAATTATGCTCATCTGCATTCCAGGTTCTTAGCTGAAAAACAGTGCTTATGGTGCATATCATACCATTTGAATCTGATAATATTTGCAATTGCACTGAATTTATACTGTATTTTTAAGTCACATATAGAAATACCTTATTTCCTGCATATGGGAAAGTGTATTTTTTAGGATAAGATTTGTATAAAAACTGCCTTTTAGGAATTCTTTTCTGGGTTCAAGATACAATGCCAGCACTGAAATCCAAATGAGGTTCAAATTCACGTGTCATCAAATTTTATTAATTTCATTGGCACTGCAGCCACAAGTCATTTGATGCTAAATAATTTGATTTCATTATTTCGTAGTGTGAAACTATGAGAGAACAACAATCAGACTCCCAACATAGCTTCCCATGCAGCACTGGCAGTGGTCTTGCATATTGACCTAATAGCCTAGGAGGATTTCTGTCATGAAGAAGGTTAAACTGTGTGTTGATTTCAAAGAGTAGACAAATAACTACTAGGGAAGTACTATGAGAATATCAAACTAATTTGTGCTTTTAACTATGCCACATGGTTTGATTACAAATGGGCCAATTTTCTCCTTCTTCTGACACCTAAGTTTTATGAATTTTTCATCTGCAAAGTTAATTGCAATTGTGTGTCCCAAGCTTCTGGGACAAGTCTTACCCTTTCTTATTTTTCCTTGAAGAAATTATGTCCAAGGATCTCTGACATGTTGGAGAAGCTTAGATTTTAAAATATAGTTATGAAAAATATGTAACCATCTTTTTGTTCGATTTATAGTTTTCCTATGTGATTGGGTAACATGTATATGAATAATATTCGCGTCTGAAGGTATTGTGATGTCATATTCTGAAGCAGATTTTTTCTCTGTCACACAACACAGGTGAGTCCCACTTCCTTTATTTTTATTGAAAGAAGCACACAAGCTCTCTTGCACACAAGCATTTTCTCTTTGAACAATTACAGAAACTTCCCAATACACTTCCTCTGAATCCAAGTCTTCCTTAAGTAAGTTTACACCAACTTGTTCTTACAGTTTCCTGCCTCCTTTTTCACAATGCATCATTCAAAAAACCAAGGGTTTGCCACTTTGTGGGCATCATGACTGGGAACCAGCATGTTACTCCATTGTAAACAGTTAATCTCCATTTTGCTTTTAGTGGAATCTTATAAAACAATATTAGATGACATGAAAGTAGGCTTCTGCTGATCCGCAAATTTGGCAGAAATTATGTGGGTGAGGAGGGGGCTGATGATTCCAGAATTTGTGCATCTATTTCTGTTCTAAAATCCAGAAATAAGTGCAATTACAGTGCTAACAGGAAACAGAAATTGGAGGGGTAGTTTTATTTTTTTTCCCCTCAGACAATTTATTGTATCAGAGACCAAGCAAAGTAAGTCAGTGTTAACAGTTAACAGTGTTAACTCATACAAAGGCTCAGTATTAACTGCTTCTCATATAGCAAGTAGTCACCAATAAAGGCTGGGTGCATTGTTTAACTGGTTACTGCTGATCAAAATGTTTCCATCACAGAGGCAAGCAGAAGAGACTAGAATCTCACAGCAGAAGAAAATTAAGGCGTTGTTTTTTGTTTACTCACTTTCTAAGGAATACATATCCTTTATTTCATTACTGGGAAATAGAGCTTGTATGTGTTCCCAAGCTAAAACTGACTGCACAGGCTATTTTTCTCACAGGTCAGATGTGAGGAAACAGAACCATTTCACTTCCTTCATAATCTCTATATAAAGAGAAGAGGAAAATGGGACCAGACCTATTGTTCTTACAGTTTCCTGCATCCTTTTCCACTAAGCCTCATTCAAAAGAGCAACAGTTTGCCACTTTGAGTGCATCATCAAGATTTAGTGCATTTGGATAATTAATAATACATATATGGCTTTTGCAGTACACAGACAATATCAGAAAAACCCTTATTGATAAAAAGGTTGTATTTGAAAGGTAGCTTCTGAGTTTGGGGGGGAGGGGTTTCATATAAAATATTGTAGCTCCTCATTAAAAGAGTCCTTTTTCTTTCAAGTTAATAAGATCAAACTACACAAATAAATAATCAGCCCAAAATTCTCAATAAACTATTGTTGGGTTTCCTTTTCTCAGCTCTTTTTCCTAAGTCTTCAGTCAATTGAGTGGCTATGATCAAATATAAACAAGAAAAGGTTTGAGTTACAGAATCATAGAATCATTTAGGTTGAAAAAGTCCATCATTACATCTTGGCCATCCTTGTCCCAGGCTTTTGCTAAGGCTGCAACAACTCTTATTGAAATGGACTGGGAAGTGGGACCGGAAATTTATTTTCTCACTCATCAGTGAACTGTAGATGGAGATGTGGTAAAGCAAGCATGAGCCCACTGTGAGCTCCTGGCAAGCCCTGCTTTGCTCTCCGGTGCTATTCCTTCATCTGTCTCTACCACATCCTCTGCAAAGGAATTGCAGGAATCATGCCTGAGGCTTGCCCTCACTATCTCTCAGCCACCTGTAAGTACCCTATAAAAAGAAGCACTACCCAGACATTTCCCATGAAGAAACCTCCTAGTACATCACTTCCTGCGTCAGGAGAGGATGAGGAGGCTGAGATAGCCTGCAACCTTTTGGTTCCTGTTCAGCCTAAGAGATATAGACTGCTACCTTAGCCAGGTAGCAGCAGTGCTTAGGTTCTTGAAAAGCATCAGCATTGCCTTTTATCACAACTGTTTTTTGATCTACTGCGGAGTACAGAAGAGATAAGAATTCAGGACACAGTCCTTCAGTCAGAGAGGTGACTGTGCATTCTGTCGCCTTCCTGATTAAATTTTCTATAAGAGAGTCAAACTGCTCTTAGCCTGAAAGAAAAGGCACATGGGAAGAGTAATGATGCAAAATGCTGCTTTTCTTCACTTTTTACTTCGTATTCCAGTATAAGAGAGATATGTGCTTCATGCACTCAAGAGTATTCTCTCTCCTCTGTCAAAGACACAAATCCTGGTAAATTACTATGGTGGAAAGCACACACAAGTTGACAGTTCAATGAAAAAATGCGTGGATAGCAAAAGATGCAATCATCTCTCTGTATTTATGCACATATATCCACTCCATCCTGCCAGCCTATAACACACTCATTTTATGATTAAAGAACTACAAGATCTGAACTTCTTTTTTCCTAAAGGAACAGGGAGAAATAAAGTGCTTGGCAATGATTCCACTTAAACTCAGAAAGTTGTAGCACTATGTAGGCTTAGCCCAAATTCTACCAAATATAGCCCCGCTAAAATGACTGGAACAGAACATGATGTTTCAAAAATAAAGAAATTACATTTATTTAGAACACTTGAATGCGTGTTAATTAAATGTATTTCCACTCTGCTCAAATCATGGGTTTAGTTCAAATAACTTTTATTGATTTTACATTACAGGACTGTCATTAGCATTTGCTAACTGAGTCAAGTTCCGATGGTAATAGCTTTTCTTCAGGAATTATTTATACACTGACAGGAAAACTACATCCTTCTTCTCTGACATCTTGAGACTCTCAATGCAAACAGAAGAAGTTTCAGTTCCACATACATTTTATATATCTTACTGTCAAATTCAAAAAATGTGGTCTATGAATGGTTTCTGTGAATAGAAATGGTAGTATGCTGAAAATGCTACTGCATTTTGAAAGTTCTGCTGTCAAATACAAAGTTATGCTACTCACTGTGATGGAATTATCCTAGCTTTTGTAAGAATACATGTGAGTGGGACGTGTAGGTGAGGTCAATGATCAAAGGAGGTGGGGATTTGGCTGTGGGAACCAGGGTCAGCTGCAAAGCACCTGCTGGACAGGCAGCCAGAGCCAGGGCCAACATTGTCCCAAGGGAGCTGCCTTCATCCCAGGTTCTCCTGCAGTGGGGCAGCGCTGCAGCCCCACTGCATTGCAGCCCCACTGCATTGCTGCCCTGTGTATGACTGTGGACTGCTGGTCCAGACAAGGTGGTCCTGCCCACTGTCCGGGCTGCGGGGGCAGGGCAGCAGGATGGGGCTTTTGCCAGCAAAGATGACCCCACTGCCTGTCTTGTCATCAAGTGCAGATCCCAGCTTTCCTTGCTAATCCCTCACAATAAATGTGGATAAAGAGATGCAATTGAAATAGATCTTCAAAATAAGTCAAGATGTGCAGAAGGGAAAAAAAAATAAGACGGGGACAGAAAAAATAACATAAAAATTAGAAAGTGCAAAGATATGAGAGTCTGTAAAACATATTAAAGCAAAGCTATATATAGAGAGGAAGACCTTTAATTACCAGACTCCTTCCCAGAGCCACCACAGATGGAGCACACAGCATCTTAGTATTCCTCCTATACCTGACTGAAACATCACAGCAATGCCACAACCATGTTGCTTTTAACAAATGAAGCATATTTGAAAGCACATGGGGCTGTTTTTGCTCTAGAGGAATTTAAGAAAAATAAATAAACTAGATATTGCTAAAATATATAAGACACAGAGGGGGTTTTATATTTTATTTATCTTAACATACCAAGAACATCACTGTGGACAAAAAGGGAACAAATTAAAATCCTTGGGAAACTGATATTAATGGAAAACAGCTAAAAGAACAGGCTGAATCAAATTCTGACCAAGAGGGAGAGCCACTCTGCGAAATACCAAACTTATGAATCCACAATACAGAAGGTACCAAAGCACAAGGAAAAGGCCAAGCTCGAATGCAGACCCCATGACTATCAATATTATGCAGGATCTGTATGTTGTGAGGAAAAAATATGCAGAAAGAAAGATTAAAGAGGCAAATTTAAAATCTTGCATAACTGATTATAACTGAAAACTCTTTAGGTAAAAAATAGTAAGATGGAAACAAAAATATAAGTGAAGAGGAAAAGGACAGAGACATTTTTATATACAGCTAAAAGCAGGGAATATAAAAAGAAAGGAGGGTTGAGTATGTGTATAATATGGGAGAGATGTGAAATTTTGCTTTCAGCACTTCTTCCCACCTCATAACCAATTTCTGACAAATTCAGTAATGTGCCCTAAGTTTCCTGAAGTGGCTATAAACAACCCTCCCAGATGGAGATCATTATTCAGTGGAATAATGAGGAATAATCAGGAAGGAATAATGAGGAATAATCCCATCAGGAAGGGATAACATCCTATTTCATCATCAAGTTACACTGCACGTCCACATGCAGGGAGCAAGAGGAAAAAGCAAAAGGTAGGAGAACAAAGAGAACTGCTCAAGAATCCAGGGTGATGGAAGCTGAATAAATAAAGGTAATGAAGGGAGGTTAAGACTGTTTTCAGACTAGCTGGGACTTCAGTAATAAAAATTCCAGGGCTTCAAAAGGAAAAAAAAATATTGAAGGACTACAAAGGTAAACAAAATAATTTTTAAAAAGTAATTTCAATATAGCCTTATAATACTTATAACAGTCGTTATCAATATATAAATAATTTTATGAATAAATATGTATATTAGTGTCAAAAAGTACAAAGAAAAGTTCATCTTACCCCTCCTGACTCTACAAAATTATAGAGGATATATTTATAAAACTGTAGACATTGTCATGAATAAACTGTAAATAAAAATGTCAGCAAGACCAGGTGAATTTATAGTTAAATATTGTAAGGATCTAAAAGGAATCTTAATTTCAGTAAGAGACATATTTGATAGTATCATGCAAGCAAGAGACATTCTTTTCTTTTCAAAGAAACAGGGATAGTTTTAAAATCTAAAAAGAGGTGGTATTCAATCAGCTACTCAGGCAGGTAAATATCAAAAAATCACTCTACCTTCAATATATTTTGTAAAGGAATGCCTCTCTGGAAACGACCAAATAGCTCTGCCAGGGTAAGGGTAGGGAGCTCCTCACCTTTTGAGATGCAGAGATGAAATCTGCTGTAGAAATCTGCCAAAATCATAAGGAGTAAACATTGCTCTTTTCCAGGATCTTCCACTTGATTGCTTTAAAGGCTTTCATTTGACTGCTTGCTCTTTTTCAATGTCTTCAGCCAGGATCCCATACATATTCCAGTGCTGACACAGCACGCTAGGGAGGCTGCTGAGAAAGAAGTTACTATTTTCCCTTCTAGGATGTGCCTGCACAGATGTGAGTAACCATGTTTTGGTGAGTAACCACATTGCTTTAGAGCCACTGTTTGTGTGATAAATGCTCCTTGCAAAGGTGCTCTCCTTGTGTAGAAGAAAAAGAACAAAACACCCATTGTTACTGTCTGCCACCTGGCTCTGTGTGAAAAGGATTTTTATATCCACCATGTAAAACCTTATAGCCTTAAATGTAGGATGCCCCTTTGATGGAGAAACAATCCCAACAGGATTGGAACTGGTAGGTTCTTTGAAATATGGATGCCATTTCAAAGAAGGTAAAAACAGCACATGACAAAACAGATGTTTTCCAAAATTGCAAAAATGTAAGGCTGGAAAGAGGTTCTAAACTGTAACACAGAACACACATGTAGAAATTTACAAAAGTATGGGTACAATATCTGTAAAATGGTGATATTCCTACTAAAATGGTGCTTCTATACAAAGAAAACACATATGCTTTTAGAAAGGCAGAAAACAAACTTTTTTTTGTTTGTTTGCTGTTTTTTGTTTTTGCAATTGTTAACACTGTTCTTCTGTCTTCACTCTTCTTCTGTCTGGAATAAAGTACCTTATGTCCAAAGGTATCTTCTTCTTTGAAAAAAATCAGGCAGTAACAACAAACCACTTCTAAAGTCGGAGACAGCAAATATTTTTAAACATCCCCCATTCATTTCTAACCCTAATCTACTTGTCTTTATACTAAAGAATCAGGATAGAACAAGTTCTCAGATCTCCTGATGAGCTGCAAATAATGGAGTATATTGACAGAGATTGTAAAACCTGCTCCACAGCATTATGTATGCGGAAGAATTTAGAAAGGCAATGACAAATAACCCCAGGGCCATTTTTCTAAACTTGGAGAACCAGATGCAAAATGGAAACTGGACCTGAATACATACTTTATAAGGCTTGAAAGTTATTCAAAGGTGTTTTAACAAAAAAAAAAATATTAAATCTGAGCATATATCTTACTTTAGTGCAAATAAGGTGATATATGAGACCCCACTGCCTGAAATAAGAACATCAAAAGCAGGTAGACTGTAGACATGGCACACCCTCATCACCTGATGAACACCAGACCCTGCAACTGCTTATGAGTTATGTTAATTTTTAGAAAGGATTCTCAATATGTGTAGCAACTAGTTTTCAGAAAATAGTAAGTTCACAGTTGATAAAAGACACTGAAACGAGTTTTGAGTGGTACTCCCTTTAAATAAATAAAATTCTTTTTGGTTTTTAGTACCAATGAATGTACATCTTTCTGATCATATATCAAATTGGTAAAGTATGCCTTTGCTAAGAATAATGTATTATTGATGTATAATTTAGTTCTGATTCTAAGTGTTATGGGCAGCAAAATAACCTTACGCTTGAATCCCCTTGGGTCATTAGAATCATCCTATGACAATGATGATTTTCTCTAATTCTGATCTCTTAAAAGGATGAATGCTTTGATATCAATATATGTGATCTAACAGTTTCTTCACAGAAACTAAAATACAGTAAAATTTGGCACCATGTGGAGAATAGTTTAAGTCTTAGCTTTTCAGAGCTCTGATTTCTAAGAAGGTACATTAAAAAGAGAGAATAATACCTAAAAATCCAGGGGGAAAAAAGTCCTCTTCTGGTTCTCTTTAAAACATATATCAAGGTACTTGATTCAAGTACTGTACTGAAGGCTGAATCTACTGTATCAAAAGTGTATCACTAATGATACATTTTGGTGCGTATTTTGCCAAAACCCTTCTTTGTATATCTAATATGAGCACTGAAAAATGCTGTGATACAAACCTTTCCAAACCAAAAGACCTAAAAGTCAAAACTGTTTGGATCAGTTGCACTGGCAAGTACAAGTACAGAGAAGTTATTAACTTCTTACTAACACACATGAATACTCTTTTCCTCAGTTCATCCTGTAGCAAACAGCATGTTCTCCAGACAAACAAAATGAATTGTCACTGAAAACATTTAATTTTTTTATCTCGATAGATCCTAAGTCTTGCATGATGGGCACCAGTAAAGTTCTGAACCAAAGATCCCTCCTCAGGCTGGGGGTGTGCAGGGGCTGATCAGGGGAAGAAGGGAGATCCCACATTCAAACACAGGAACCTTGTACTGGGACTCTCTGAGGTAAAGATGCTTTGTCCACATGTAGATTTTTAGAAGCAGAAATTAATTTTCTACATGTCATGTCATTTTTATTATTTCTGCTCAGTCTTTGAACTGGCACAAGAAGGTAAGTTTATGGTACAGGAGCTGGAAATGAGACCCAACCACTTGATTACCAAATTATCTACCTGAAGAGTGTCAGAGAGATGTTATACCACAGGGAAAAGCCTTCATTGCTCCAGTAAGGAACGATCTGACATTTTCACATGACATATAATGGGTGAGATGGTTATTGAACACATTTCAGAACTGTTTGACACTTGGATATGTGAGAATAGCCCATGCTAGGGAACTTCTTCCTTGTATTAGTTTTTGTGTCTTGTACAAACTACTGCAGCCAAGTGATCCCCGTTAATGTAAAAAGAGAGCCCTTACTGCAAAGATGCAAATAATAAAATAGCAATTCAATTAAAATAATAAAATGTCCAGATTACTCACTCAGTTAAAATCTTGAGATGTCCAGACTACTCATACACATAAACCTCAAATTTATTTTGATAATAAAAGTGTTTTGGGATCCTTACACTTATAGCTAAAGATATATACATATACCAATGTTTCAAACTCCAGTGACTGATCTAACACACAGTCACTGTAGGAAGCAAAGGCACTTGGAACACAATAACCTACTGATAAGTTATTTTAAAACATCTCCTACAAATGTCTCAGTATAACTAATAGAATTGCAACATGCAATTTAGCTGTGGAGGAGTGGTTACAATCATTTCACTTTCAGAGATCCTGATGTGACAGTAGCTCCATGTAAGTGACCTACAATGCTGAAGTTGCCTTATCTAAGTCTACAAAATCATAATTAGATACAATTATTGAAAAAAATATTTTATTGATATTCTTTAGGCTATTTTGAGAATGTGATCAATTCTGTGGTTTGATCATTAGTGTCATTTGGAGTTGCAAAAGCTTGAAAATGGTACATTTCTTGAAAGAACATTTTGTCTGTTATTTTAACTACAAGCTAACACATCTGTGATTTTCAGAAACTTTAGTTAGCAGCAAAAGGATATACTTCAAATAGCAAGGAAGACGAATGTTTTAAATTCAAAATGTAGCTATCTTAAGAGGCAGAAAGGATGAGATGCTTGAGGGAAGTAGAGCAGTCAGCCACAGCAATGTGGAACGAGAAATATTGGAAGAGCTGGAAAGGAAGGTGAAGTGGAAAAAGAGAAGAAACATAAATTAAGAATGATAGAAATATATGAAGTAGTGGACTGCCAACTCAGCAGGATTTAAATCAGACCAGGCAGTCAAAAGGTCAGCCAGGGGATGATGGCATCTGTTACACGCCCTCCAGAAGCAGTTTGGAGGCAATGTTTTAGTGTACTTCAGGAAAAGCACAGATCTGCCAGGGTGACCTAATTGCATCCTTCCAATACCTGAAGGGAGCCTACAAAAGAGACAGAGACTATTTACAAGGGCAAACAGTGATAGGACAAGGGGGAATGCCTTCAAGCTGAAAGAGAGTAAGTTTAGAATAGATATAAAGAAGAAATGCTTTACTGTGGGGGTGGTGAGGCACTGGAACAGATCACCCAGAAAAGTGTGGATCCATGGAAATAGTCAAAGCCAGGCTGGATGGGGCTTTAAGCAACCTCAGTTAGTGGAAAATGTCTCTGTTCATAGCAGGAGAGGTAGAACTAGATGATCTTTAATGTTCCTTCCAACCCAAACAATTCTATGACTCTACCCAAGGAAATTCACAGAAGCTGGGAATACACAGCCAAGAGAGACACATGGAGCAAGAGCTCTGGATGTGGAGATAGGTGAGCTCTTGCCTATTCTCCCTTGCAAGGCTGATACATGGAGCTATTATCCAGGCCACTTATTGTGTGCTGTGTGATGTCGATGCACGCAGTAGTGATGGTGGAAAGAGGAAGCATGTGGAGGAGGGCAGCCACTTATAGCCAGGCCTATAAGGCATAATGGGCTGTCACTCACCAGTTATCAGTAGAACCTGGACTGGGGATGATACCAAGTACCCCAAGCCCCACAGAAGTGATTATTCCCCTGTACCCAGCACTGATGATGCCACACCTTGAGTCCTGTGTCCTTCAATTCAGGACAGACACTGAGGAGCTGGAGCAAGTCCAGAGATGGCACCAGAGCTGGTGAAGGATCTGGAGCACACGTGTGGTGAGGCGCAGCTGAGGGAGTTGGGGGTGCTCAGCCTGGAGGAAGCCCAGAGGTGACCTTATCGATCTCTACAACCGCCAGAAAGAAGGCTGTAGCCAGGTGGGAGTTGGTCTCTTCTCCCAGGCAACCAGTGATAGGACAAGAGGACATTGTCTCAAGCTGCACCAGCAGTTGCAGGGTGGACATTAGGAGGGATTTCTTCCCAGAAAGGCTGATTAGACATTGGAATGTGCTGCCCATGGAGGTGCTGGAGTCACTGTCCCTGGAGGTGTGTAAGAAAAGACTGAATGGGACACTGAGTGTTGACATGGGCAGTCATAG
>JAHLSL010000012.1:16600703-16673638 GCA_025920805.1 Petroica traversi | reverse complement strand
CCCGGCCCTTCCCCTCCGCCCGGCCCTTGCGCGGGGGTCGTCCCGCCGGCGGGGAGCGGGGATCGCAGAATGGGTAGGGTTGGAAGGGACCTCTGGAGACCGACTCGTACAGCGCCATGCCCAGGCAGGGTCACCTGGAGCAGGTGACACGGAACGCGTCCAGGTGGGGTTTGAGTGTCTCCAGAGAGAGAGGAGACTCCACGAGCTCTCTGGGCAGCTTCTTCCAGTGCTCTGCTGCCTTCAGCGTAAGGAGGCTCTGTCTCATGTTGAGGTGAAACTTAACTGCGATTTAGTCTATGGCCATTGCTCCTCATGCTGTCGCTGGGCACCACTGAAAAGAATCTGGCATCATCCCCTCAATACCCGCCTTTGAGATATTTATACGCGTTAATGAGATCCTCTCTGTCTCCTGTAGACTAAACAGGCCTAACTCTGTCTGTCTGTCCTGACCAGAGAGCTCCAGATCCGTGATCGCCTTTGTGTCCCTCCGCTGGACCCCTCTCTCTTAGCTCCTTGTCATTCTTGTACTGAAGAGCCCAGCACTGGGCACAGTCGAGCTCCCCACACTGAGGACAGAGCTGTTGTCTGGCCGGCCACCTGAGCCCCTCTGGCTGCCAGGGAAGGGCAGGGGGCACAGGGGGTTCTGTGCCAGCACCCCCTCCCCTAATGTACCTCTGTCTGCAGGGCTGGAGGTGTCTCTGCTGGCAGCATCCAGCACCTGGTAGAAAAATATTCCGTGCCAGTAGAGGCCATCCACAGCGTGAGAACCCCGGAGTGTTTTGTGGGGGGCAGGAGAGATTGACCCCACGATCACAGATCTTCATAGAACACAGAAGGAAATCTAAGTTTGTGTCATTGGAAGCTACTGACAGTGGTCCACTTCGCCTAAGCCATGCAGTCTTTTTTGGACGTCACTTGCCGGCAGGAATTAACTTACCTGTAGTCAGCCAAATCTTTCTAACAACGAAAAATGTGGTGTTAAGACTGCCACGGGCCCATACTTGCAGTATGGATGTGCACAGTTTTAGCACTTCCTTGGCCAAGTTGTGTCTAAAAGGTGCAGCAGTATTGCAGAGGTGCCTGTGTAGCAAAGGGCAAGTCTGCTTTGGTGTGCCTATGTGATTGTTTGAAGAACGTGTTCCCAGTGAACCATTCTTATGAACAGCTATTTGTAATAATTTGCTGCTTCTGCAGTTCCCTCTGTCATTGTTCAGTGCTTTAAAGTTTACGTAGTCTTTTAAGCTGCTGTGCGTAAAGCTGTATTTAGAAAGCCGTGCCGCCTTTTATGCGGTTTCATCCTCAGCCTAGTGAGATAAGCAGCCCTTTTAACAAAGTATTAAACTTACCCTTGCTGGAAACACAAATTGCAGGATACTGAAATTCAGTGCCAGGAGAACACTTACTGACTAGGGTTACTGTTGGTGTATTTTGGCCTCCCAGCTTGGTTAGTTGAAATGAGTTTGAGACACAATGAAGTTGAAAAGAGCTGAATAAGAAAATGGTTCTTCCTGGTTAAACCAGTAATCTCTTATTTGATGACTTGCTAGACTGGACTTAATGGTAAGAGAGTCTGCATGCTCAGTATTATGAGTAAGGTTTCTCAGGGGCCACCCACTGCCGTTTTTTGTGTGCGGCCAACCAGTTTCAGAAACATCGTCCCAGGGAAAGTCAGTGTTTACGTCTTTGCTGTATTTAGTTTGGTTTCTTTTTTTTTACATAAAGCTTGTCTGAATCAGTGTATAGTAAGCTAGTGCTAGAGATTTTGTTTTCTGCAAGAATTTAGTGCAAGGACTTGGGAAGACTTGGAATTTTGAATACAAGTGTCCACAGATTATACCCTTATCTCTTGCAGAGGAGGTCAGATATTTTCCTGCAAAGTAGGCTGCATCTGAAGAACAGAGACTACTCGGGCGTCATTCCATGGGTCCTAAATAAATTAACTCAAGAAGCAGACCTGACTTATCACTGTAGTGATCTCAAGGAGAACCTTGCAGTTAAAATGGCAAACAAGATATTAGATTGCCTGAGGAATGAGTCTGTAAATAGTACAAAGAAAGTTGAAATGCCCTTAGCAGTTTGACCCATTATGAGTATCTTGTGCAATCACAGTTGGTCACCTGTAAAGTACCTTGTACTTCAAAAAGAATTTAGTTGTCTAGTTATTTTATCTTTCTAAAGTATGGCTCTCCCAGGTTAACAGAGGCATGAATATATTGGATTTGGGTTCTTCAAAGGGAAATTGCACCTGATGCTTTGGAAGCTGAGACTATGTAACTTAAACCTCAAGATGTAATAGCTTAAGAAATAAAGAAACCCTGTGAAGGAGATGGAATTTTCTTTTGACCACGTGGGTGCTGTGTTTTTACCTGTTCATTTAAAGCACCTGATGCTTGTGGGGAAATGAACTTGATTCAGTTACCCAATCCTTACATAATCTTGGAATGCAAGTGTAGTACTGGTCACATGAATGCTAAGTACGTTTGTGGGTGTGCAAAACACAGCGTAAAATTGTCACTCTTTGAGCTCAAGGGGACCAAGTAGTCTGAGAAACTATCTTAGAGTTTTTCCTCTTCAATACTACAGGTTGGTAGGTACCCTTGAATAGTTCAGAACTGATTCCATTGGAAATGAAAATGTCTGATAGTTGTGTTTTTAGACTCATAACTCTGAAAAATCTGTTGTCGAAAGGCTGGATGTATGTACAGCCTTTTTTTGCAAAGGGTTGCGTCCTTGTGAGAGATGTCTCACAGGAGCAAAAGTTAATACATGTGTCTCGTTGTTCCTAATCATTTTAATTTCTCCCTCCGAGGGACATTGTCAGCTGCCTGTTAAGGGGGGGATAAATGAACATATAGAAGACTGAAACCATTATGAGTGTTGTATACAAAGCTACAGCATCCTGGAAAAGAAAAGCTAGTTGTCTATTTTGCACACATCTACAAAAGAACAGCTTTATTATCAGAATAAAGGTACCACACCAGAGATGCATGTGTGAAAACACCAGTCTCTGTTAACTCACATTTCTTCTTTTTTATGCACATCCCTGAGATGAGCACTAAGGTAGAAGACTTGCATAAGAGCGAATAAAAGTATGTGTGTTGGGGTAAGAAGTCCAGCTACTTCACAACAGTTATGAGTCTTCAGATTGCTCTCAGGGTGTGGTTTCACATTGCAGCTGACAAAAATCTAATGGTAAGTTGGCACTGAAGAAGGTGGTTCTATCTTCCCTCGGCCATGTGTTCCTTCTCCTTGCAAAGACACTCGTGCCTTTCCAGTGCTGTTTTACACTGGCACCAGGGGCTCTGTAGGCAGAAAATTAATCACAGCTTTTTGTTGGTTATAACTCTATCAGGTGACCGTGGGGTTGAATGAATGTCCCTGCTAGCACAAGAAAGGAGGCAGGAAAACTCTTTGACAGAGGGGAAGTAGAGAACTTTCTTTGTTCTAGAGTGATTGGGTATTTTAGTTGTGACCTGGCCTGGCATTTGTGGTAGCTTAAGCCACTGGAAGATGGAGCTGGCTCTGACTTTTCTTAGAGCAGGTAGTGAGCAGGTCCAGGGAGCTTGCTCAGCCAAAAGTTTTGTCAAATGTAATTCTCACTTGCCTCAGCTTGTGGCTCAGTTGCATGTGTGTTTGTCCAAACAGTGTGACACAACACAAGTGATCCTGAGGAGCTGTCATCCTCTGTATTTGTGAACTTCATTCAGAAGCTTCCGTTTGCAAGAGTTCCAGCTCCGTCCTGTGAATGTGAGCTGGCATTCATCATGTGCCCTCCTAGGGTGTAACTTCTAAGATGGCTTGATACAAAAGAAACGTAGTTGCTTGTTCTGGAGTGGCTGTGCAGGGCAGCGTGCTCAGGAAATTGGCCAAAGGCGAGCTTCACATCTGACCTAAAATGCTCATGTATGTATGCTAATAAAGTCAGTTTTTGGTGTCTCTGCACTGGTGGTGAAATTGCTTGTAAAATCTACAGTTAGCCAAAAAATGTGTTGTGAAAGTCATTACTTGCGCGTGGAGTGAATATAGTAGCTGTTCCATTTGATTTGTAGAATTCTTACTTCAGTGAGTTAATCATAGAATGATTTCTGAATTTGTACTCTTGATTATGCATCACAGAAACTTCACCAGACAAGAAGCAAGTCAGTAGTACATACTCATCTGAAAATTAATGAGTCAAAGCATCTTGCTTTAAAATACAACATTACTGTAAAACTACAGTTCGTGAGTACTGGCTTGTATTTTCTCTAAAATGAATGGACTGTCATCTTCAGTGTCGGCATTGTACAGCAGTGTTACCCTAATTTAGTGTTAGAAAGTTTTTGAAATGACAGGTGAATCAAAAAATTACTTCAATTACAGTTACTTCAATTACAGTAGGATTTCATTAGTCCACTAAAAACCTAGTGTAAAGCTATTTTTGGCTCTTGTTAGCCATGTTCAAGCTTTTTGGTTGTTTCTAAGGAGTCTTTACAGGCAGATTATTTTTGCTTGTTCTTGTTTCATTGATGGGAAAAGTTGCTCTCTGGTTGTCTACCTCAACTCTCTGTCAGAGTTTGCTGCCACACATCAGAAGTTGTAGGAAAATGCGTACCAGTGATGCAGCTGCTTCGTTGGGAAGTCCAGACTGTGAGCTGCAGGCATATTCTGCCTTCTGTTGTTTTTGGGGTGGTGGTTTTTGGCAGCTAGAGGGAACAGCAGATGCAGTGGTTGTTTCCTCAAATGCCAGAGCTCATCTGCTGACAGGCAGCACAATTATAAATGGAATTGCAATCCATAGGCAGAAGATGGCAAAATGAAGTTGCAGGCTCTTTAAAATGGTGGCTTCTTTGCTGGAAAATCAAATCTCTCAGATCCCTGGATATAGAGAGAAAGGGATCTAAGAAAATAACAGCTTCTTCACAATTATTTTATTGTTTTAGTGACTTTTCCTACAGAAAGACTACCTGTTTGTCAAATCAGTAGAGTCTGCTAAATACCAACTTTGAATGGAAGCTGAGCCAGGGCACGCTTAGGGTTGCCAGTGTGGTAGAGACATGCAGAAGACTCAAACTCATTCTGGTTAATTTGCAGAATTTATTGTTCTTTCAGAACTGATGGGGTAAGAAATTAGGATTTCTTATACACGGCAAATTTCATGCCTTCCTTTCAGTCATATGAATTTGGATTATATTTAAAAAATAGCACTTTTAGATCTTTAAAAAATATATGCTGTGTAAAAAGCTTTCTCCTCTAATACTGACTTATAACTAGTCTGCAAGAAACCCAAATTTAAAAAAAAAAAACAACTTTATTTAATCCAACTCATACATTTTGTTTGGTTTTTTTAAAATTATTATTTTAAACCTTAGATTAAAATATCACATAGAAAAGATTTAAAGTTAATTTAGATTTCTTTTGAGGCAATATTCACAGCAGATCATTATCAATGTATTCTTCCAGTGTAGATACCTCTAACTATAGCAATTTTCTTACTAATCTGTAATATTTTTTTAGCCTGAGCACCATAAAGTGGATGAATCTGTAGACTTTTGATTATAATCTTACCTAATTTACATATAATTTTTGCATATTTATATATTTTCATATAAAAGACATTTGTATGCATCTATTATGCTGTATCCCAGACCTCATTTAGTAAACAAGAGTTGTTAAAAACCTGTTGTAAATAGAAACAGTGCCTGGATCTGTAGTTAAAAATACCTGATTTGTGAGTCACCTATTTTTTCCCTTCAAGTGTCACTGTAATATTCTCCTTTCATCTGAGCAGTAGGTTAGCTTTGATTCCCTGTATTGATGAGATAAATAAGAGGGTACTTTCTGTTAGTGTCAGGAATGGCTTTTAATCTGAAGTTTATCCTGTAACTTATGCCTTGAGTTTCTGCAGAATTCTGGTTAAAATGTTTATTTTAATGAATGTTACTTTCACAGAGACTGTAGTGGGCTAAGATTTAATTTCTTTTTACAATTTATTTGTTGGAATGGTCTCATATCTCAGCAGCATTTGGGAAGAGAACAGTCATTGTTTTTGAAACAAAAGGCAGGAAGTTAATGGCAAAACTTTAGGACTTTACATTAAGTCTTTTAGACTTATATTTGTTTTTAGCGAATTTCTTTGTGTAATTGGTTTTGAGCCTTTGAAATTGACTGGTATTCATGCTGTACAGTCACTTACATAGTAAATAATTCCTTCTTAATTCTATATGCCAACACAGCACTCAGATAATTTCAAGTATCACAGCCCAGCTTGGTTTGAAAACAGTTTATTCTTTTCTTTTTAAACATGCTGTCAGATGACAGCAGGGGTGATTAATATCCTTTCTGACATAACTGGATAGAATTCTAGAATCGGAAATATCAGGGCCTTTGGCAAATGCAGCTGTTTTAGAATCAAGTTGGCTGTACAAAATTATGAATTTTAAATTTGGTCTTTTACCACTAAAAGTGATTCTTTTGTGTTAGGAGTTTTAAGTACTTCACTGGTTATGAAAAATGGCAAATGTGCCTTCATCTTGGTCTAATCTTCAGTAAATGTTCCTGCAGATACTGTAAAATTGCAGGACTTTGCTGGCAGTCTCTAAGACTTTTCGATTGTATTTACTGGCTTTCAAAATAATAGTCCTTGCAGACAAGTTTCCTACCTATTAGGTCATAAATATTTGTTGCTTTAGGTTAGTCCTTCTTTTAGAATTCCTAGATGTCAGATTGGAATTCTGCTCTTCATTTAAATGAGTTTGAAGTCAGAAGTGAGTGTGGGAGAAATGTGTTGACTGTCAGATTTTTTCCACTGGAGTTCCAATAATGATTAATGTAAGAATATATCTCCCTCTTATTCTCTTTTCTTTAGCATGACTGTTGACCATAAGGATATTCTTAAGTCAGCAATGTCATTCTTTCTAATTAATGTACCAAATTGGTGATCATGTTCATGACTTGCTTGTTTTTCCACCTGGGGAAGTATCTGAAGAGTTAAATTATCCCTACACTTGTTATACAAAATATGCAGCATATGTATACTTAGGCATGTCTGACTATGTATAGGAACTGTGTTTTGATAGGTTAAAAGACTTGGAAAAGATGACAGTCTGACCTGAATTTCTGGAATGATTGACTTCTGACGTCTAAAATGCTTCTGAAGTATGGTAACAGGACAATGAGTAGGCTCAGTTTTGAATATATCTTTCAACTTCAGTAATCCCAGAAGAGGGTGACCAGGACTGAGCTGTGTAAAATTTAGCATTAGCTGCTGACATACTCCTGCTGCAGATTAGTTGAGAATTTTGTAGAAAAGCCTGTTATTATTACGGTAGTGTGAATGACTTGTTTTTTCTGATTGGAAACATCTTCAATCATTTAAGACCTAATGTTAACAATGGAGTCTCAAGTGTAGCTCTGTAAATGTGCAGTTTTTAGAACTTTAACCCAGGTTTGTTTAAACTTTGGTAGACATATCGTTAAGGCTTCTTGTCCTCAGTGGGAGGATGAGAGCAGTGCAAAGCTAAGTAACTAATTAACAGTGCTCAGATTGATGCTCAGAGGAAAAAAGACTGGGGTGGGAAGGACTGTAAAGTAATGGACACAGTTGCTTTGGATAAACTTAGATGGATGTGATCGGGAATAACAGGAACAGACCAGAACAGTCCTATTTGTGCGGGCCACAGCACGACCACTAATTCCGGGATCAGAGAATGCCTTAATCTTCATTTTACATTAGCAAAAACCCAGAAGCTTGTGCTCATTCTTTGGGGCTTTTCTCTGTTAGTATTATGATGGCATAATAATGGAAGGTGATGTGTGGGGAAAACGTTAAAACTGAAAAAGGAAGAAGTAAATTATTAGCAGAGAATATCAATCAGTGGAATGCTTCAATTATAGAGAAGGTCTGAAAAGAATGAAAATGTCTGTATAAATGCTCCTCTTTTCAGCATTTAGTATTGTGGGAAAAACAGACAACTTAATGCTACATGGTAGGAGTACCCACATAGAATATCTTGAAGTATCTCTTCAGTGCCTGCTGAAGCTAGATGCTTTCTTCATAATTATATGCAAGTAGTTCCATTCATTTGTTTATGTTATGGGAGATAAATTACATTTTGAGGATTGGTAGAGCTTCTGAAGTTATTTACTCACACAAACTTCAACCATAAGAACAGGCAAACAACATAAAGTAAGAGCAAACTTGTTTAGTCTTGATAAGTATTCAGTTGGACTTTTAATTATTGCAAGAATAAGACCAAGTGCCTCAAAAGATTACAGATGAAGAATGTCATTCTGTGTGTGCCAGCTGGGGCTTGTTTGCCATTTCTGCTTCAGGTTTTGCTTGTCAAAAACATGAACTGCAAACCTAAAAACAAGTTTTCGATATCTGATGTTCACTGCAGTTTGTTCATAAAAATAGTATTTTTCAATTGTAAATCAAGCCTGTGGGTAAATAACTTATGAAGCTCTGCTGAGGTGTTTGTTTGTTGTATAATAGACAGATTGAGTTTAATAAAAGAGAAAATAACTAGCACAGTAACTTTTTGTTGGCTTACTGAGTGGAGTAATCATATTGTGTGACCGGACAGATGAGCAGCAGTTGGTGCTCAGGAAGGGGGAACTGCAGCTGAGAGCAGAGGAGGGAGTAGCTATTTAGGTTAAGCAGTAATGCAAAAATACATAGTAAGAGAACACAGGTATGTGGAATATCTCAGTTTGAAAGTGCCTCTCTTTATGCATCAAAAATTAGAAATGGTTCTTGTAGTTCCCCAGGCTGTCTTTTGCTGTTTCAGGTTTGGTTTTTTTTTAATTTCCAGTTCTTCGGACTGCTGTATTACCATTTCTGCTTTTAAAGTGTCTTTCTCATGAATGTCTACTCTGCCAGAAAAACAGCCGTAGAGCAGAAAGTATTAATACAAGCAGAGAGCATCTCTGCCTTGAAGTCTTCCAGGTGTGACTTTTTACTTGGGAGGATGGTAGTTGCTTTCTAAGTGAGTGATCATTTGGCTGCCTGAAGTTTCCTTTGTTGGTGCTATTGAACATACCAGAAGGGGGTACAATTCTTGATTTTGCCCTCTCTTTGAGGGTATATGACAATATTTTCTTTGAGTTGTAGTCAAGATGGTCAGTCTGTTACTCCAGATATTTGGAAAACTGACCCCTCAAAGTCAGGATCTTGTAGTTACGTGTAGGGTGCATCAGCCTCACCTTTGTGGATTGATGGGTGGTGCTTGCCAAGTTCTACCAAATCAGAAGGGAATTGCTGTCCTCTGCAGAGCACGGAGCTCTGCATGGGCAGCTCTGCAGGTCAGATTCATATGTAGAGCTTGTAAAAGCTTTTGCAGAAGCTGTTAGTAAGACCACAAACTTTGATTGCAAATGGAAACATCAAAAAAGCTACTACTACGTTAGGAAGTGCCTTTAATAAATGAGGCTAATGCACTGTGAATCTCCATGCGACCAGAAACAACAAGAATTGTCACAGACCAGTTTTGGAATGCGTTGAGATCAGGAATTACCTAAAGTATAACTGGTTCAGAAAGCACCACCAGTAATAAAAGTTCTATGAGGTTTGTGTGTGTGTGTGGTGTTCAGCATATTCACTTGTTAAGAATTTATTATCTGTCATAAATCAGTTTTAAATTTCCAGTGCTTTTTGCTGCTTTTCTATTAACAAAGTGAAAGTATGACTGCAGATCTGGCAACCCATACTCAGGGAGTGGGCTTGCTTGTAAAATAGATCCCAGAGTGCAGGGGCAGAATAATTCCTCTGAGCCTTAAAATACTGGGTCATTTTTTGAACAGCTAATTATTTCTGATGTGATTAATTCTGAAATTTCATTTAACTGAAACAGATGTATGTTTGACCCTGAAATGACCTGTGGAATGGGAAATCTTGGTTCTAAGTATCTATAGAGAATTAATTGTCCAAGCTGATGAGTAGCTTTTCCTTCCCGATGGCATTTTAGCAGTCTGCTTCCACTGTGAATCTGCACAGTGTGAAAATCAAGGGCAGAGAAGTATTAGGAGAAGCTCAGACAGTAAGAGACTCTAAATAGTTCGCTGCAAGAGAGTGTGTATTGTCTTGGAAGTCCTCCAGAACTATGGGTTTTATTTCTGTCAAAGCTTATGTTCTGAAGCCAGGTTTGTGGAATTGACTGTGATGCACCTTCATGGAACAATCACTAAAGCCTTACTGTTTGTTGTGCAACAGAGAATAGGACTATCCTAAATATACTCTGTGCCTTGGAATTCTTAGTATCAACTGATTAACTGTATTTACTACAATGCCTAAGTACCTAATAAGATAAATGTACATATTAGATGTAAATTTACACTTGCTGTTAAGCACAGACTGAATATTAAATATAGCAGTATTTGTTATCCTTCATAGGTGCATTTTGCAAATGATCTTTGGGTAGTATAAGACTATTTAAATTTTCGCAATGTGCTGAAACATGGAATTCAGAGCAATACTTGAACTGTTTCTTTTAGTGGCATTCTTTTTTTGTCTGTGTCTACAATTTGGTTTTTTTATTTGTGTCCCACCTTGTGCCAGGCTTTGTGGAGCCATGTGGAGATCTGGGTCAGAGACTTGACTTGGTTAAAAATAACTCATCAAAAGAAGGATCTTTGTCAGTTCTCTGTCTTGTTCCTGTTGCACAGTGCTGTCAACAACTGTTTCATCTGTGAAGCTACCTGTCAAGTGAGGTTTTTGAAGAGAAGTAAAAATTCTAACTAGTATTAGCAGACTAATCAGTATTGCTTTGTCCAGTTGACAATAGGTGAGAGACTGTAGCTGGAAAACTGCCAGGCTGTGGTCAGCAATTAGTGAGGTAGATTGAGATAAATGAAGTGGCAGGAATTGATCTAACAGCAGTTGCAGAATAATGTGATTAGAAGATAACGAATTGGAAGGAAAGAAATGTATTCAAGCTGGGAAAAAACGAGTGAAAGAGGTTTTCAGAGTTCTTCTGTGTGTAGGGATGGTCAGGGGTTTTTTTTGGGCTACAATAGCAATGATTAGGAAACATTTTTTCAACTTACATTACCGATTCCTGAATCACAATAGAGATGTAGCTAATTTTTGTTGTAGCTGAGGTGAGTGGAGTACATGACTTCAGGAGAGCACTGTTGTAGGATGGTGTGTTCTAGTACTCAATTTGAGGTTGTATTCCAATAAACTTTTAAATTGGAAAACATTCTGTCGTGTTTTCAGTTTGCAGAGGGCTTTAGAAATCTCAATGAACTGCAACTTACGAGATACAGAAGTAACATTGTTGAGATAATAAATTTTTAAATTGTGAATTAAAATCCATTATCAGTTACATTTTTATTAACTAACTAAATAGAAGCAAGTTGTATTTAATTTTTTGTCTTTTTTGTATTTGAAGTAAACAACTTTTTTAATGTAATGCTTGTTTTTCATTTGAAGGTTATTGTTTATCTGCACTGTAAAACTCAAAATAGTTTTCTAAATACTGAAGCACAAGTATATTCATATGGTTTGGTTTAACTCGAGTTTGTATCAAATATTGTATAATGCATGTGAAAAGTTGTTTTGTATTTCTGGTGTGTGGTTTACATGGTATTGTTCATGGTCTTTGTTAATCTAGACATAAGAGAAAACTTTGTTACTGTAGAGGTGATCACTCAAAGAGGTTGTCTAGAGAGGTTGTAGAGTTTCCCTACTTGGATATACTCAAAATCCCAACTGGATACAGTCCAAAGCAACCTGCTGTAGCTGAGCCTGCTTTGAGCAGGGGGAGTGGAGCAAATAATCTCCAGAGGACCTTTCCAAGTTCAACTATTCTGTGATTCTGTGTAGGGTTTCTTTGTGTTTAACAATTTTCAAGTTAATATTCTTGGTTCAAGACTTCTTTTTAATCAACAGCATCCCAGTTTTGATGAGATGATACAAAAGCTCTTCCTCTAAGTTTGTTCACTCCCCCTCCCATTAGCACACACCATGTGTGTTGTAACTTCCAGCCTGCAAAAGTTGTCTGCAGGTCTTGCCTCTTGCCAGCCTCTGCTATGGAAGTAGCTACTTTAGTAGCTCTCTCCAAGCAGATGAAATATTTTTATCTTTACTGTGTAGGTGGCATGCATGTTGCTTCATTTATTGTTTTAGCATTGAAGTCATCCCTGTTTAAATACTGTTGTACTTCTGCATGAATAATATTTACAGATAATGGGCTTGATTTGCCTTGTAGAAGAACCTGGGGGCAGGGAGACTGATATTCTGGAAGACTCTCCCAGAGAGATTTTCTGAGTTCTGGGAAGTGTGTTTCACTGCATTTGATAGAGATACGATTTGTTCCACTTCACCTGGAATTTGTAAAGGTTCACAAACCTCTCCAAGTTCAAGGGCCTCTTATTTAAACCTGTAGGGGTTCTAGAAGGTATCTGCTTGAAACAGTGCCCTTTGACAACATACTCCTTCCCATCCATGTCTGGTTTGTGCCAGCTCCTGGTATTTCTGATGTTGTTGTTACATCTTTGCAGTATGACTGAGCATGCAATTTAATAATTTACAGCTACTGCACCAAGGTGTGTTTTTGTGGCTTTTTTGTTTGTTTGGGGCTTTTTGGTGATTTTTTACCAAGGGCTTCCAAGGATTCTGGAGCTTCACAGATTTGTTTGCCTTACTGTAGTTAATTGAAGTAGTGTGACCTCAGGTTCTTCATATCTAAGGAGATTATAAGGAGTTGTGAAGCATTTTGTCTTGAAGATAGCTCTACATTCCTTGAAGAGTTTAGGGAAATTCCTTATCCTGTCTTCTTAAGCAGATGAAAGCCCTAAACCTAAATCTCAGAGAAGCAGTCCTTTGATAGTTCTTTTATTATTATTCCCCACTTCAGTATAGCTTATTACCTGTTTCATGTTTAAATCCTGCTTCAAGGAATTTCCAGGTACACTGTTTTGAGTATGTTTGGGCATGATGTCACTCAGCAGAGGCGTCTATGCTGGATGTTTGCATCCAATGATTTTATTCAACCTTCAGTTAATGTTTCTAATTAGGTTGTATTCTGTATTTGAAATTAGGACTTCTTTAGCTAGCTGTGAGTGAATTTGACACCTACTTGTTCAGTAGCAGAAGAGCATTATTTTTTGGAGGGAGTGGGGAGGGTTGAGTGGAGATTTTTTTGTATCCTTAGCTTTTTGCTTTTTTTGATACTTACATCTGGTGTATTTATATATATTTACTTTGAATCCACATTTGCCTTTCCTTTCTCATATTTACCTGCCACAGTAGCTTAGTTAATAATTCAGTCTTTAAGTGAAGGGTTTTTTTTCTTTCTGGCAGTACTGACAAGCTCCGAAAGAAAGTAATTTGTAGTTCAGCAGTGGCTTTGAAATTGCACAAAGCCAGTACTGCTTAATGATTCCATAAGTTCAAAATGCCTATATCATTGCTTCTTTTAGTAAGGTTTATGAGAGTCTGGTTAGCTCCCCTGTTGGTGCTAGGCCACTGAATCCACAAGTGTTTTCTGATTTGCTTATAGTCAACTATGTGGATGTTCCATCAGTCTTCCAGCATACAATGCTTTAAAAAATAATTACTTTTGCTGTCACACTGGTTTTGATTGCTCTCTCTCTGTTGAATCTCCACTGCTTTAGCTCTACTAGTTATTTAAACTCAA
The DNA here is from genome assembly GCA_025920805.1 of Petroica traversi. Classification (NCBI taxonomy): domain Eukaryota; kingdom Metazoa; phylum Chordata; class Aves; order Passeriformes; family Petroicidae; genus Petroica; species Petroica traversi. The sequence goes on along the minus strand of JAHLSL010000012.1, from coordinate 16,660,019 downwards.
TATAATTATTTTTGGCAGTAGGTTGAATAAAGGTTTAGATGCTTCAGTTTTTGTTTGAATTGTCATCTGTCAGTTTACCCTGTCACTTCTTTCCTGATGGCACTTTTTGTACTCCAACCAGCCTGTTGAAATTAGTGTATTGCATTCAGCTGAATTATTTTTTTATTTAATGGATTTTGGAAAGTGCCCTGTTATCCCCTGACTTCTTTCCAGACATCATTCTGCAGAAAAGCTACAATGGGAAAATACAAATAGCAGAGGAGCTGTGGGACAATGTATGCAGAGTGATGCAGACACAGACAACTGATTTAATGCAGTAGTTTTTGTCCAGCAGATTTGAGCTGCATGTACAGCCCTAAACCTGCTGATCCTCTTGTGACTTTTTTGGAATTAAGTGTTTGTCAACTTCCTGCACCTTCCTGTGACAGGTTTTACAGCAGCTTATCTTCATGAGGTTCCAGAATCCTGGTGCATGGCAAGGAGACACCCAAGTAGTTTTTTGCTGAGCTGTATCTATTTTTGCTGAGCTCAGCTGCAGTTGATAAACTCATCTGATTCATTGGATGGAGTTACTGAAGTCTTGTTTTCTGATCTAGTGGTGCTCAGGCTAACATCTTGTGCATTGAGAGGCTCAGTTATAGCTATGTGAAAATGTAGTTCACTTCATCTGGAACTTGCCTGCAAGCCGGGCTCCTCTGCACTCAGAACTGTGTCCCCTGAAAGCTGGGAAACTTTTCAGGACAGCTTTCTCTAAATCCAGTACATCCCAGTAGCTAGGAAAATGAGCAGATGTGACATGAGACCAGGTTTGCCAGCAAGGGAACATGACTGAGCTCAGGTGGGAAGAGTGAGGAGAGAAATTAATACCCATGGATATAAATTAGTTTGAGGTTCTCTGCACTCATGGTCAGAGGCAAAGGTTCATAAACTTTTGTGCCCGAGATGAGATGGAAGGAGAGGAACTAGTACTACAAAAATATGATGGGTCTCTAGAGAAATATCAAATCCATGGGACTAGATGGGATCCTTCTGAGTGTATTGAGAGAGCTAGCTAATGTTGTTGCAAGCCATCTTTCTCTTTGAATAGTTGTGGAGATCAGAACTTTCTTGACGACTGGAGAAAGATGTTACAGTCTTCTTCAGGAATGCTAAGGAAGATTTATTTGGGGAACTGTATGCTGGTAGGTTGCAGTTTGGTGCCTGGGGAATTGTGGAGCCAGTCTGCTTAGAAGCCGTTGCTAGACATATGAAGGTAAAAACAGTAATTAGGATTACCAAGAGTACTTGTCCACCTGATTGTCTGGAACTGTGGTTGAGGAGAGATAAGCAGTGATGCCATCTACATTGGCTTCAACAAGTGTTTCACTGTGGTATTCCAAGAGCATCCTTGTGTCTCCTTTGGGACATTGCAGTCTAGATGAGACTGCTCAGTAGATGAAAAGGCAGCCTGGATCATTCAGCTCTGAGAGTCTGATTTGGAATGTGTCATGCTTAGTTTCTTATCAGTGACTTGTCACAAGCCCTTCAATAAGCCTGCAGGTCATCCTTGTGGAGGGGGATGCAGTCAGTAGGTTTGAAAACATGGCATGCTACTCTGAAATGTATGAAATCTGTATAGCCATTGCTTAAAATTTTTAGATTATATATATAAATAACTGTGTTTCATTTCAGATTATGGAGCTCTGTGGTGCAACAAGACTTGGCTATTTCGGAAGAAGTCAATTTTACATTGCTTTGAAACTTGTTGCTGTGGCCCAGTCTGGTCTCCCTCTAAGAGTGGAAAGCTTAAATACAGGTAAATCACAGGATCAGGGGAGTGGGGATTGAGTCACTCAGTGCAACTATTGGTAGTTGGCTCACAGATTCTTACAGAGTAACCTTGTAAATTAGTGTGATGTGTCTTTTTATTCATGTTGCTTATTTAAAAATGTGGGGAGACTGAGAGTGTTTTCTTACTGTGCAGTAAATACAAGTTGAAATACCTTATTCATTGAATAAGTATTGCATCCACCATAGGACAAATGAACATTTTGTACCTACTATGTAAGAGCAAGTTAATGCTATAGATTACTGATGTGAGAAATTGTGTGCTGTGTCCTCTGAATAAAGTCCTAAGAGGACTCATGTAAACTGGAAGGAGAAGAATGCATTTGCAGGCTTTTGTAGCTGCTGGGTTTCCGAAGCCTTGCTTGTGACAAATGGAAGGTTATCTTTTCTAACATTAACTTTTCTTTGCACTTGAATTTGACAGTTTTTTCCCTTCTAAGAGCAGATATGGAGATTAGTTTAAGATTTTTTCCTGGTGAAAAACCTGACCTGTAAAAGATCTGTGAAGTCTGTTATCAGTCCAATCATCTGTTACCCTACTTTTTAAAGGTCAGCTGTGGTGTGGGTGGTGAAATAGGTGAAACAGGAAAAAGATTTACTCTAGGAAGATGGTTTAGAGCTGCAGGAAGAGCTTTGATGTGAGACTCTCCTGTAGCCTGAATGAGATAAGTGGATCCATGTCTTTGTTGCTCTGTAAGATGAAAAGAGATTTAGGAAGATGAAGTAATGAGTTTAATGAGGCACTACAGCCCTTGCATTATAGTACACAACTCACAAGTTAAAAATATCTTTGGAGCACAGTTTTGCCTTAGAGTGACCTTCCTAGTAGATTTCATGTCTGTAGAATAATGTTACAATTTTTATATGCTAGTGAATAAAAGAAGTCTTAGGAGGTTTTTGTGTCTAAAGGATATAGATTAAACAGCAGTTAAGGAGACAGATAAAAACAATCTGATATGACTGAAGTATTTGACAAAGCTATAAAAAAAAGGAATCACTGTGTATACTTTCACAGTTATGTTTATTCTAGGCTCATACAAACTGTTTATACTGCTTTCATGGGGTTTTGTAGCTTTTTGGAAAAGTGCATTGTTTTAGTCAACGTTTTGCTAGTATTCAAGTCCCTTTCTGTTTATAAACCACTCTTTGTTTATAAACCATTTCCCTAGTTTTCCCGATGTGTTCCCAAATCTAAAGCTTTAGCGAGTTGTAGCAGAATACCTTAAAATCAGAAGGCTGGAAAAAGAACCTTCAGCTCTTAATAATGACAAAACTGGAACTTGATCAAACAATAGTGGAATTTCTCATCAATTCCTATTGGAGAAGGGAAAGACAAATCTGTATGTAGGCTTTTTCCAGGGATTTTATAAGCTTGGTTTTATTTAATGAGAGGTACCTTAACCAGAAGGAGCTCTTCTATTAAAAAAAAGAAAAAAGAGAGAAATCACAATAATTTTGAATGAAAGAACTGAATGAAGATACAGAGTTAATTCCAAAATACAAAATATGTTGATATAAAGTTAACAGCAATTGTAACTTTAATTTCACATTGATATTTTCCTTGGTTCATGACAATATTAGAAATACTGGTAATAATTTCTGGACTTCTAGGAATAATTTTCTGCAACTGGTTCCAAGCCTACAAAATACATCGAGTACAATAGAGAGAACATTTATTTTTACCCTAACTGTTTTTAGCTATGGTCTGTTGCCTTGGTTGCAGTGGTTCCAGTCTTATCTATGAATTTCCTGCTTCTAGAATGATTCAAGTGTTGTTGTAACAGCAAACTCAACAACTAGAATGCAGCAGGCTGAAGATTCATAAAATTATTCTGAGCTTTGCAAACTTAGTTCTGCCCACATTCCAACTCCGAGACGTCTTGAAAAGGAACTGTTAAAACCATCCCAAACTAAGCTGTATACTCTCTCTCTATGAACATTTTAAATTAGCTAAAGCTTATATTTTTGGGCATCTATTTTTTTAGCTCTCCATTTTATGCAGGTTTCATTGATTTTCTTAATTTTATTAATTCTTTTATCTTGATAATTTCTTTCACCTTCCTCCTTGTTCCTTTTGCTTTTTAGTATGAGTCTTCAGTCATCAAGAAGTTTGCATTATCTGAGTTGCTGAGTGGAAACTCAGCCAGATTTTGAATACTAAGTCTAGCACAAGTGAGGTCCAACTTATTCTTAAGTGCTGTTTTGGTTACTCAGATGGGCAATAGAGTAAGAATACTGTCATTAGTTATTATACTACAAGCCTCCAAAGCTGTTGTTCCTTTTCCCAGAAAATTTTCCTTCCAGGAGGCTAAAAATTGAGACATGAGTGAGCAGTGTCTATTTCGAAGCGATATTTATTTAAAAAGTATGGAATGCCCAGGTTTTGGTGAAAGAAAATGTTAGGAAGGATGTGGGCATAAAAAGTACAGAGAACTCTTTAATATATTCAATATCAAGGGTTAGTTCCACTCATGAGAGCTCTCACATTTATAATTGAGGGATTTCTGAATGGTAACAAATGTTACCATCAAATGTAGTGTTGAAATGAGATTTTCTGCTGTTACTGGAAAAAGTCAGAGGAAAGATGTAAAAATAGCAGGTTAGTCACGTAGGAACTTGGTACAGCTAAACAAACCTATATTTATCTAGTGTTGCTTTTAAAGAAGACACAGTATTTTGTGTTTCTTTTGAGTCCACTATTATTTTGTGACTCGTGCTGGCACAGCTGATTGCACAGACTTCCCCTCTGTCAGTTGGATCATCTGGTCTATTTTTCTGGTTTTGCAAACATTCACATTTTCACTTGTATGCAATGGCTTTTTCACTTTCGGGCTGGCTGTGGTTTGCTGTTTAGTTATGTTACTTTCCTGCTGCAGCATGGGGTGCAATGCTCATGTAATAAACAGCATGCAATTTCATCTCATTTTAATATAGTTGTAGTGCCACTGACTCATTCCCAGTACCAGAAGTAATTTACGTAAGCAGTCAGCAAGAGAAATTAAATTTGAGCCATGCTTGTAATTTTGTTTTGTGTTGGAGACATAATTTCCAAGTAAGCTGTACAGCAAATTCACAATTTATGTTTATTCACAGTGGAGCACTAAGAAGATTGCAATTGGGAGAAAAATGGTAGAAATCTTGCAGTGGGAAATTGAAGGTTTACATAGCCTCATTTTTATGTTGGGCTACTCTGAACTGTGGTACATAAAGCTAATATGCTTCCTAGCATTTTGTAGAAACTTCGCATTTTAGTTGCTCATATCAAAGTGAGGTGACATTAGAATGTTTCCAGTTGTATCCCAAGTCTCTAATTTAGCTTTTGTTGTAGAAAGTATGCAGATATGTTTAAGCAATAGTCACACTCTGTGATATGACTAGATTATATTATCTGTTGTAAATATGAACATGATACTAGCTCACCAAAAGATGATAGTGAATGTACTGCAGTATTTTAGCATTTGTTTTGCTGATGAACCATTCTGTATGAAGACACTAATTCTTTGTATGTACTAGAAGTGGTAGATAAATTTTGAAAATCACACTTCAGTAATGAAATGTTGACAAAACTAACAAAAAATTAGCTGACTCCAGGTTATCTGATTACTGCTGCATTTAGTTCACCGTTGTAGTGTAAAGCTGTAGTGGAGCAATGTGAAGTTATCTTTGTGTACCAAAGTCAGAAGCCGGGTAGCAGAATCATGAAGTCTAGTGCAGAATAGGTATTTGCTTTTTCCAGCTGCCAGGTGTTGGCTTGACTATAACAGCAGTCTCACTGTGTAGGGAGTTGAGTCACGTGTGAAATTTTAACTTCAAAACAGAGCAGTGTTTTTATTTTTAATCATCATACTTATGTATAGTAAATGTCCTGCTGTATTTTTTTTAACAGTAAAGGACCTCCCTCTTCCCAGATTTGTTGTGTCAAAGAATGAACAAGAGTCAAGACACACAGCCTTGTATTCTTCAGATGCTGATAATGCAGCTTCATATTCGGGTGTGATTCCTCCTCCTCCACCTGGCAGGATACAAGTCAAAAAAGGCTCTGTGAGCCATGATGCAGTTCAGCAGCGTACATCAACTGATCAACAGGTAAATTAACTTAAAAGATTAAATGGGATTCTTAATCACTGCTTTGCTGTGTAGATGTCAATTTAATGGGGTTTCTAAGCTAGATTACTTTCAATATAGATTCTTTAAAAATTATACTGATATATATTATACACAAAGAACATATCTGCTTCTGAAATACTCGCATGTGGGAGAGATTTTTTATCGAGTCTTAAAATCAGTGCTTAAAAAATATTTTCAGTAATGGACAAAGAATTGAGACAGAAAAGTAATTCGGTGTCTAAGTTAGGAATGCAGATAAAGTTGTAGTCATTATGATATTAATAACTCATTTATTAAATAGTTCCTGTCAGTTTCCTGGTTATTGGAACAGTGTTATTGAGTGCCATGGAAGACTGAATTTCTAGTCTTTCAATATGCTCCAATACATGGTCCAATCTGAAATACAGTATTTTGAAAAAAAATATGTAAATTTTCACAGTTGATTTTCTCTGCCTCACGTTTTATTGTCAGTGGTTTAACTGTTAAGGAGAGTCAATGAGAACCAGAAAAGCAGACAGAAGATTTCACGTAGCTTTTTCGCGGGTTTTAATAACCAGAGAACTGATTTCTTTTTGTCCATTGGTTCTTTCATCTTCAATGGCAAGATGTCTGAATTAATGAAAACTGTAAAGACTTACAATTCTGTGCCTTCTCATACATAATTCCTTGGGTTTACAGTCTTTCTTTTTCCATGGGGAAATCCTTTCTAATTGTCTTTACTATCAAACTGAGCTGAGTACAAAATCTAAATTTTGCTGGGTTTATGTATTGATTGACCTGATTTTTCCCCTGTGGTATGCTTTTTTCCTGGGCTTATTTTGTGAGGACTTGAGGAACTTGCAAATATCCCATAGTCACTGTGGGAATCAAGGAATCACCTATAAATATACATTAGTCTCTACAGAAATAGCCCAGACTGATGGAATATAAAGAAAAATTAAATTAATAGAGGAAATCCATAATCAGTGTTTGTCTGCCACTTCCTTTTTTCCAAAGGGAAAACGGGGAATTTAATGAAAAAAAGAGGCAGCAGTAGATCTCAAGATAGCCTTTTGCTGTCTGGTTTTGGGCAGGTGTGTTTCAGAGATCTGCCAAGTGCTTCACACAGTTGAGATTTCCTTGATCTGATGTGGAGTTTTAGTTGGGTTCAAACTGTGTTTTATATGCTTCCATCATGATGTTGAGTCTATTTAGTGAACAATTCTAATTTGATACAGGAATCTGTAGTGGCATAATGTTAAAATGACAAAAAGAAAAATAAATCTGGTGTTTGAGGTCTTCGAGTTTATATTCACAAAAGTGTCTGTGCATCCCAATTTCACTTCTCTGTCTAGGCTGATTAGAAGCAACTTAGTATCTCTTTTACACCAGTCTGTCTGGATCATCAGAATAAAGAAACTCTGTATCTAAGTTCTTTGAGGGGTCTGGCCCAGAAAACAGGCTTAGAACAAATGTAACAGACAATACAGCGTTTAGTCTAGCCATTTGTAGTTGTATTCACGGTCTAGAACATTGGGGAAGTATTGTCTAATTTTGCATTCTTGTAAACCTGAGTGTTCTGTGGCTGATGCTACATTTCTGACTGTACAATGAACTCATTCAAACAGCCTTCTTGTACCAGTCTAATACTTATTGATTCAGATACCAGGTTAGAAATAAGCTGAGAAAGGGACTTACTTTCTCACTTAACCACATAACCAGGTTTCTCACTTAACTAAATAAATACTCTAGTTGGGTTATTTTATAAAAGATGGGTACAGCTGTTTTCCATGTTTTTATGGAAGTTGCCGATGAAGTTGTCTTCACCTGGAGATACCATTCAGATTTATAAAATTCAGGTTCTGAATTCTCATGCCACCTTTTGGAGCAATGAGTATGAAAAGAGATGGAGTCTGACAAGTAAATCACAATGTGTCATCTTCATAGGCATCACTCTTCTTTCTGGAGGAATGTGTCAGTTAAACTTGGATGTTTTACTCAGGGAGCTTATCATGTACTTGTTAGATACTCCAGTAGCAAATTCAGGGTTTTGTTTTTTCTTAAACTGTTTGCAGCTTTGAGAATGTTCCCAGCACTTAAAAATACTTTGATTTCTTAAAATGCTATGGCTGAAGTATTGTATGAAATCAAAAGGTGTCTTCATCTTATAGAAACTAGGCTCGTTTTTGTGCAGCTTTCCATATTAGTGAGATTTGTCATGCGTAGTGTAATAGCTCATTTGACAAATAATTTATGTAGAAGAATTTCACTTAGTATATTGCCTACTGACATGTCTTAACTACAACCATTTCTTTATCAATGCATTATTTTGGCGATTCCCTCAATGAACATTTCTTGGAGGCAGGGAATCAGGAAGTAGCAGTCAGGTTGTGTTTGCAAAGAATAGCTATAAATGATTTTGCGGTAGCTTTTGTAGTTTATACATACAGCACTGGACAAAAGTTTTTATCTTTTTAACACTATTATAAGATGACAAAAGTCATGCCCAGTTGTCATGGAAGCTGCCAAACTGATTTTAGGAGTCTTGCTGAATAATGAAAGGTGCCTTCACTCACTGGATAGCATGTTAACTGCACGTCCTAGAAGGGATAAAACACTGGGTGAAAATACTTTTATTTTCTTCTAACAGAATTTCTTATTCCTATAAAATAGAGGCTAAGTAGAGTTGAGCACTTCTGCTGACAATGTGACATCTATATGAGCACTTTGATGACGTAGGTATGCTACCACAGTGTATATACCTATCTATACCTTGATAGTACCTGACATGTTACTGAAAATGTTAGTGTATTGAAAAGTTTCTTAGAAGAAGCAGCAATGTTGAGATTAGGAAGGATTTTGCATCTTCTGAAGGTAGCTAAATGTTCCCAGTGTTGGAGACATTTTGTGTTTTGCTATTAAAGTCAAAAAGCAAATACTTTTCCCAGTTTTGTTAAGTATGATCCAGATGTGGATCAGGTACTGCTTAAGGATACTTTTACCTCTTTTCCAGGAAAGGGGTTATCTAGCTTCAATAGATATTGAGACTTTAGCATCTGAGAAACATGTATCTGACAAACATTTACAGGCTGACCCTTGCTAGAGGGAGGTGAAAATAAAAGGTAAAGCTGAAGGTACTCTTCTGCTTATGGGTGCATATTACTGGCACTCCAGGTCAGATTGATTTATTGCTATGTCAATACAGCTGTAGAAGCAGCTCAAATTTGGTACCTGTAGTAGACAGAATTTGATAATTTCAATTCTTGCAACTGTATGAACATAGTGTGGCTTCATTTTAAAGTTTTGCCAGTAGTTCATTTCTGTGCACTTCTGTTTTGTAGATTGAAAAGGTAATTTCAGGTAAAATGTAGCAGGCATTATATTGATTGCAGACACAGAGCTAGAAAAGATCTAATATGTCATTTACATGTAACACTTTATTATTATGAGAAATTGTATTGGATTGCAGTTTTTAAAAAAATCAGAGCTCTCTGTTGAAACTGCAAAGCCTTTGTTCCACACTGGCTTTGTTGGGGAACACTATTTCAGAGTCTTAGTAGGAATATTCATGGGAATATGGTGGAAATTCCCACTTAGCTCAATCTGTTCACTTTACAACTTTGTCATTAGTATTTGCTGCAGGGCACTACCAGTATTTACTGGAAAACTATTACATTCCACTTCAGCTCTGTTTTTCTTTACCAAACAATCCATAGTCTCAGTTTCATTAAATTTCATAGTTCCCAGTAATCCTTAATCCTTCTCTGCCCATGATCCACTTTGAATTCGCACTTATTGAAAATATTTTGCTACATTTGTATTTCTTGTTCCAAATGATATTTCACCAGTATTAATACTGTTTTGTAGGGCTCTTTCCTGCTTCTGCTTGATATATCTCACCTCATATACCTTGGCAGCTGTGAATAAAGCAAATCTGTCATACTTGGCATACTGTAGGTGTCTGATAGTTGGCCTGTGCATCCAATCTTCTCATTATGGCCTTTGGTGTTAACTTTCATTATGCACTGTATTTTATGTTTTAAAATTTTATAGCTGACTGTTACCTATGTCCTGAAAGGGATCCATCTGTCTACTGCCTTACATTTGTTGTCACAATTCATAAGCATGCTATGTAGTGTGCATAATCAGTTACCTAAAGTATCAAATTAGGTTATTGTCCAAATCAATCATTCAGAAGCATTATTAGAAATTTCCCTTCAGTCTCATAATTCCCATTCCAATACAATCCAGCTTTGCCCCTTCTATAGCCAGTTCTTTTACACCTTAGATCCTTGTCTTAATATCCACACTGTTAGAACTATCTTGTATGATACCCTGCTGAGGTATGCTCAGCTTAAGGTTAAATGTAGTGCACATATTTTTGTGTGTATATATATAAATATATATAAAAAACCAACTAAGGTTTTTAGCTCTATTAAGACTGCAGTAAGCTAGCTGAGTGAATGCCACGAGTGGTAATAGTGAGTGACTAGGATTGCACAAGGGAAAGATGGTGCTGCAGTAATGCCATCTAAATTTGGTTTAAACTGGTTTGGGATTGTGTGCCTTGTAATGACAGTAAAGCTGAAGATGTGGGTTGTCCCCCTTCAAGAAGTTTTTGACATCAGAGCTGGTGACATGCTTTTGCTGTTTAATAATTTTGGAGTCTGCAAGCTCCAAATCAGTTGTGGGAAATCTGTACATGTTCAAAATTCTGATATAATGTTGTCTTGCACACAAAGTTAATTTTTTCCTATGTTTGTGCTTCTGATGATATGATTACTGTTATTGCACGCTTTACAGAATCACATGAACCACATGTGAAGTAAAGATTTAGGATAATTGAAGTTGAGTATCATATTTATAATTTCTTTCTGTGCTGGCAGCATAAGACCAACTGTTAGGCAGAGGCTTGCTGCAGAGTCACCATTCTCAGCCTAGGGCAGGGCTGCTTCATGAGCGCTGTGTGTCAAGTTTTAATGTTCACATGTAGTCACTAGAAACAGTGAGTGGTTTCCTCTAGTACACTGTCATACATTTGTCTGCCTCAGGTTTTCTGTGTCTTTCTGGACCATCTGATTTGTAAGAGTATCCATATATATTAAATGAATATTGTCTGTGTCCAAGCGTAGCTTTCTTTAGGTTTACTCCATGATGTTTTGTCTAAAAAATTCAAAAATCCTTCAAATCTTGTTAGATAAAAAATGGCTTGTATAAAGTCCAATGGAAGAGGAAGCTTTTCATTGATTTAAGTGATGGAGTGTCATGGTTTTCCTATCACCTGTTGCACTGATGCCTTTTTCCTGGTGTTAGGCAAATGAAACTAGACACGGTTAGAGGGATTGGGGTCTTTACCTCGGTATTTTAATCAGGATCCTGTTTGATGTATCCACTTCACCCAGGTGACAGTGTTGCAATGCACACCCCCATCAATCACACACACCAGTTCTAGACTTTACACATTAGCATATCTAACAAGGGAGCCCAATAATGGGGCTGGGGTGGGCTAAGCTCAGTTTACAGAATCTGTCCTTCTAGGAGACCTTGGCTTCCTGAGATAGTAGGGTGTTTGGTCTCCCTGGCTCTGCAGTTCTGGGGTGTTCAGTCTCAGGGCCTGCAGAACACTTACAAAGCACTAAGCACTAAACTAAGTAAAGGGTTACAAGTCTGCATGCTAATACTTGTGGATACACAGAACTGTGTAAAAGGTATATAAAAGATAAGGAAAAAATCATTCTGGCATCAGCACAATGCTAAGCACAGCAGCCATTCAACCTCGGTTCCATTTTCCAGCCTGCAAGTGGCACTCTGGATGCCCTGGCTCCTTCCCCTCTTGCCCCCGTGTGCCAGTGAGGATAAGAATGTCCTGCCATTGAAAAGAAATTTGTCAACTAAACGCAATAAGGAGAAATCTTCAGGCAAATTTCAGAGAGGCATGTAGCTCCAACAGAAGAATATGTCTTGAGTTGGTGGAGGTGCTGTGGAGGAACACTAACACAGGCTGTTCAGTCAGCTGATCCCTCAATTAAAAGCTGAAGTGAATTAGTATTGCTCCCAGCCACTTTGTAAAACTCTTCGCCAGTATGTATGAGCATGATTTAAATACTTGGAATGGAAACTTTGAAGTCTTGTGGCCTAGAAACTTGGTAGAGGAAATCTGACTTGATGGTCAGAACTTCCAGAAAATACCTCATCTGCAGAACCAACCTAAGTGGCTTCACTTCACAGGAATCAGGAAAATTAGAGGGCCAAGAAAGGCAAAAGTTGACATCAATACATTGTAAATTTACAGTCATTGTGGGTCTAAAGCTTTTTTGTTAGGACGCATGTACTTTTAACTGTACCTAGAATATTAGGCAGAGTAAATCAGTTTGGGTAATTTTGGTGAAGTCTACATCCAGTCTACCTGTTGGTCCTTGATAGTATGTTAACATCTGTTAGTGTAGAGTACCAAACTTTCTGTGTACTGATGAAACAGATTTTGAGATTTTTGGCTTTGTTACTACTTTTCAGGATATTTGGGGTTCAAGATTTGCTTTCTTGTACTTGTTTTCACTAATGCAGTTCAGTTCAAATTGGGAGATCTGGCAAACAAAAATTTCAAAAAATAAATATACAGATAAGAAATCACTACATAAATACTTTGTATAATATAAATTATTTTTCCTTTTTATTTTATTTGAAATTAAATAAAGTGGCAATCTGAATGTCTCATGAGAACTGATTCCATGTAGAAATTGCACACGTGGTTCTCTTTTTTCCCACCTTTTCAGGAAGAATAATACAATATGGGATTAAAGAGAAGTGTGAGCCTTAGCATCAGGGCAACATTACCTTGTATAGCAGAGATGTACATCCTAGATGGCATAGTTTGTTTTTTTGAATTGCATCTATGTTTTTGCATACTAAAAAACCAAGTGTCATAGCTGGTGAATTTTTTTTTTCACCAATCCTTAAATCTGGTGTGCTTGAAATAAGAGTAAATGATTGTGAATCATTTGATGAACATTTGGTATGTTAATAAATTGTACAGTAAGTATTTTTTTTTTGAGACCTGGTTTCAAATGTAACTTCTATCACAAGTGAAAGTGAGTCTTATAATCTAGTTTCCTTTGAAGCTAAGTAATTTAACTCAGCATTGCTGCCATTTTAAGAATGCCAAGTTAAAAGTGTATTAGATGACATTGTTTGATGTAAATGTGAACAATCCTATTCATACTGTACCTGACTCATTTTAATAAGTGCTAAAATTTTCACTCTCTAAAATGAGATTTTACCTTCAGTGATGGTTGTTTCTAGAAATAATGGTTTTAGATAGGCTTTTATGTATTTATTATGTAGTAAAAAAACTTAAAAGATTGCTTTGTTTTATTAGGAGTCCACATCTCCAGTTGTTTCACCACAGCAATCCCCACCAACCTCTCCACATACATGGAGGAAGCACAACCGCCATCCCAGCGGAGGGAATAATGAGCGACCTCTTGCTGGACCTGGGCCTTTTTGGGCTCCATTTAGTGAAGTACAACCAGGTATAAACGTCTTGTTATGCTTCAGCTGTAACCCAAAGTTGTGGAATTCTTAAATAAGCATAATAAATGAGCTTAGGGCAGTTTATCTTTGTGTTTTTCTGTCCTGGAAATTTTCTTGCGGATTCAAGCGTCTTTGTTGATAACAGCACTGTAGAATCTGTGGTCTTGTGTACAGCAGATCCATTTATTAGTGTCACGTGGGAGATGTTAAAGGCTTGGGGGAAGGGAAAGAGATTGTTTAAGTTTTCCAGTGGAAAGTTTTAAAAAACAAAACTGATAATCCCGTTGAAATTGTGCAGAAGCTGTCAGTATACCTGAAAATGTGGGGAGCTCAAGGGAAAGCAGCAGATAATATATTGTTTGCTTCAATTATATTTCTGGTAGGTTAGCTGAATTGCCAGAACTATTAGTTTGAATTCTTTAAAGTTGATGTAAGCAACTGAAGCTTCTGCATTTCCAATCTGTCAAGGTAGAACCATTTGTTTCAGTGAAGCTTTTCATCCTTTAATGTTCTTGATTTAATATGAAAGCCCTCCCTGTTGTTGTATCACTGTATTCAGTTTTAAAAGCTTTCCCCCTTATTATATCTTATTTTTAGAAGTTCTGTTTTCTTTTCTGATACCTGGTAGTCTTAATAAATTTGGGAGCAATTGTAATTCAGGTTTTGATTTTGATGGTACTGCTAAATACTGGATTGCATTTTGTAGGCTGAGATTGAACTGTGATTGCTTAGTTTATTTCAGTTATGATATTCCAAAATTGGTCAAATTGGTCTGTTACCCTTCAGTTATTGTCATTGTGTAGTTCTAAGCATCCATGGAGGAACAGGGATTCTATTAGAATTGGTTGGATAAGAAAATAAAGTGAAGTGGGTTGTATACAGAGGTTTAATGGCAGTGTCTTGAATGTTGTTTCCTAGCAAGACCCAGTCAATTTACAATTAAAAAAAAAATTCATCTGCTCATTGCATAAATAATCCCTTCTAAGGGTTCAGTCCAAGCACTGTCAGCACTCAGTTTTTCAAGGCTTTTTCTCCTATAGTTCAGTTGATTTGTGTTTCTCTAAAGCTGAAATACAAGTACGTCTGATTTCTAACTTGTAAAGTTTTTCTAACTTAAAAGTCATGGACTCCAGGACAGTATGCAGACTCTTCCAAGTGTTGAAGAGTTCAGCATTGTTATCTTAAAAATAAGGCTGTAATACCATGTTAATATTTCAGTTTGGTAGTGGTTTCCATGGATGTTTAATGGGTAAATTTTTCAGAAGCTGTCTGAGCATATTTCTGAACTAGCTCAGTATTCCCAGATTTTATATTCCATACTGGAATGCATTCATAGTTTATTTAAAGTAATTTCAAGGTGTTGTTATAGAAGGATTGTCTATTCTGGCAATGCTAAAGATAAAGTGTTTTTTCATATATTAGTTTAAGGAATTTGTCATAATTTACTGTGGATGATACTTTTTCTCTGCAGATGATTAACTGTTGCTTTGAATTTCAGCTGTTGTAGGCAGTTCATAGTTTCCCCCCACCCCGATCCTACATTTTGAAGACACTGTTTATTAAAATTATGTTCTCATGACATTTAGATAGAACCAGATAGACTGCTGGTTAGCTTTCTTAAGATCAGCATGATAAGCTCATCTTGATTCCAGTGCAAGATGGTTTTGAGAAATCAGGTGAAGGATTATAGTTTCAGTAGGACTGTGCCATTTCACTTGTGATCCAAGCAAAATGAGAACCCAGGTCTCTCTGCTTGTACTTCACTTCATTCTCAAACATTATTTCACATATTGAGGTTGCCAGCTGGAATCATGGAACCTCAAGTGCGGAAATGTGTCTGGTGGGTCAGATAATAAATAGCATGCTGCCTTAAACCAGAAGGGCAAAAATCAAATCTAATTTTTTGTTGGAGAAGGATGTATTTAAACAGAAATATTCTGACTTACATGTAGTAAAGGTTCCATTGCATCCTCATATTCCCACCATGAACAAAGTTAAACAGTGCTTTCTCTATTGACTTGGTCTGTAGAATAATTATTAGATAATTCAGTTGTTTTAAAAATCCTACACCTTTTCTTGCATTAGAAATCTAAAGCATAACTTACAGCTGTAGTTGTCAATGTCTTAAGGAAGAAAACCTTTTCTCATCTCAACAGCGCAAAATAATTTGGATTTTACAATTTTCTGTTACTGTGTTGTCTAGTAATTCAGTTTGGATAGTTTTAATGATGCTTTGTATATTACTGATTTCTGAGGCACTGTCATGACTCAGTGTTTTTACAAATATGAAATCAGAAGTCAAGGCTTGTAACCATCTCTCTTCAAGAATTTTGTAAAGAGAGCCCCAAAGGTTGCATCTACTTTACTTTAATATTAGGAATTAAAATTCAGTGGCAGACCTCAATTACCTGTGTAGAATATTTATAGTTAGCTCAGGTCTCATCCTGAAATGTAAGAGTTGAGTCTCTTAAAACCTGAGTCTCTTAAGTCTTTCAGGTGCCTTTGATTTAGCAGTTTAGGATAACATCATGATTTTTTAACAGCTTTATATCCTTGCTCTGGCTTGCATCTCCAATCTGGAAAAGTCTTCACAGAATAATTCTGTGGATATCAGAACTCCTTGTAGGAAGCAGAACTGTTATGAGATGTGAGCTTCCTGTTCCTATAGTTACAAGAGAGCAAAAACTAACAGCCCTTACTTTAACCTTTTCATCTCATTTTGCACTAGAGCTCCAACTGCTAGAATGTTGCTGATGTTGACAAATTTGGGAGAAAGAACCCTTCCCTGCTTCAAATGATAGTTGAGGGGCATGTCAGAATGTGAAAATTATTTTTTTATTACCTTGTAGTCTGTTGTGACTGGAAGCAAAGCAGAACATTTATGTTGTTAGCCTCCAAATAATAATCTAAAACAAAACAAAAAAAAAAATCTGAGACCTTCTGTCCTAGGACATTTGTTAACTTTCTTTGGCATGACATCAGAGTTCTGTATTGATATGTGAATATGTATGAGAAATTGCAGCCCTAATACACTTTTCTTTTTTTTCTCTTTGGGAGGGGTTTTGAAGCAGTTGGTGAACCCTTCAGGGACAGAAGTGGAACTCGTTTACTGAGCTAACAGGTCCCTTACATCTTTAGGGTCCTAAGATATTTACTGGGCTTGCAGGGACTGAAGAGTCCTTTGTCCCTTTGAAGCTGGTTAATGCTTCAGTAACTGATATAATTGGCCTTGTTGCAAGCTGTGGATTACTCTTACCTGGGCATAAGAGCTCTTCAGCCTTTTATCTTATTGTCAAAATTGTATTCAGCTTCTGTTTTTGTTTTACCACAGACTGATGATAAAGAAAGCTGTTCTTAGTTTACAGAGTTAGTTGAAAATTTAGTTCTAGTAAACCCATATTTGTCTAGCTATTGAAAAGTACGTGTTAACTAGATAGAACATTTCTTACATTTCCATTTATATCTCAAAGGGGGTAGCTTTTATTCCACAGGAAATGAGGTAATTTTCCATAAGTTATCAATGTGTAGGTATGATATTCAAGCTAGAGGAGAATATAGAGCAGCTACAGGAATTTGTTCTGTCTTTGTACTAAACATACAGCATTAGACTTCACCAGCTTGTTCAAATATATTTTCCATTCAAAGTTGTGTTACAGGTGTTTTCACTGATAAAGATGCACAGAGACCATTGAAGGTTTCCTTCATTGGGTTACAAATCATAAAATAAAAATAGACTGATGGCTTTCAGCCTTCTCTGGGACCCAGTTTTCTTTCAATTTCTCTTCCACCGCTCTGTTTCTGGTTTGGTTTTGTCAAACAGAATTTTTGGTTGGGGGCAGTCCATGAGTATGTGTGTAGATACAGGTCTCCATGGTTTCTGGTAATCTTTCTCCAGTGTTCTCCAGCCATCCCATCCTGTGTCCTAAAACATTGCACTGGAGAGTAAATAACAGGAACAGTAAAGCATGTTCCTTGCTGGTATTATTTGAATAGAGGAGAAAGGAAACTGTTCTTGCAATACTTGTAAGTACTCTGAAGGTATCACAGTTTGGTGCTACTGGCATCTCATTGCTGTCAGAGTACAGCTTTGGAACAGATACTGTGCTAAGTGGGATATGAATTGAACTGTACCGAGACCACTTGTTGAGAGACATGAAGGAGGTGGTTAGTGGTAATAATGTCAGTGTCTGAGGCAAAGAAGGGGAAAACCAGTGTATCAAAAATAAAATCTGCGTGTGGTTTATCAGTAGGACTGATGGGAAGGTCTTGTCTGCCTCTGGTTGTCAGTCCTGAAAGAGACAAGGTGGAAAGAGACTGAGCTTTTCTCGAGTTTCTTTCTAATGTTTAAAAGTTAGGTGAACCACTGAAGAACTGCAAAGCAAATAAGCATTGTCAGACATTAACTCATTTATTCTCAGCACTTTTGGATAAAGTCATTAGAAGCTTCAAGCCACCTCAGGAGCTTCCAAAAGAGGAGGATGAATTTGGAATAAAATGAGTAGTTAATAGTGCCTTTTCATCATTTTAAAGCTAACTTAAAAAGAAAAAATGCCCCACCAAAAAATAATTTGATGAAATTCTCTTGCTGCCAATACTGCTTTTTACTCAATCTAATATAAGATTAAATGTGTTCTGTGCAATTATGACTACTGTTTGTAAGAAAAGAGCAAAGATAAACCAGTTCTAAGTATTTTTCTTATTACTTTTCATTTGTGGAATGAAAGAGTAATTGCATGTTGCCAGATATTAGATAGCAGTATTGTATACTAACAATTATACTGTCACTTAAGATGTTAGTCCTCAGCGTGCCTCCCAGATTATATCAGTGTCCTATTTCTTATTGTGTGGAGGACTTACAGAAAGTCACAAGAAGCTGACCTGTCTTTTAAAAGGAAGTCTGTTTCTGCATACAAGGCAAAAATTCTTTTCTAAGAATGACTTTATTTGGCATATTTCAAGAGAAAGCATTTAATTGTGCAAGAATTAAACTGAACATTCATCTGTTCACAAATGTTTAGATTTAAGGAGTTCAGCATTTCTTTCAGGAATCAAGGAGTAGAATGGAGTCCTGGGATTCTTTTAGACTTGTTCTAAATATTTATTTTCTCTCTGATCTGAGTCCCTTAAATTTTTAATTTGCAACTGCAATTTTAAATAATTTGATGATTTTATATGTAGAGCAGTGGATGGCCATATCTTTCTGTAGTTGCTTCATCCTTATTTCAATATTAAGGCATGGAACATTGGCAGTTCTTCAGAAGCAGATTATAGCAGGGCACTGAGTGAATCTCAACTGGTGTGTTCCAGATAGTAAACAGATAGCAGATATCAGCATTCTATGTGGATGCCTTTTGTTATTCTTGGCCTGTTTTTAAGCAACTGAGTTAAGATAGTGTAGAAATGGTATAGAGGAAAAGGATTACCTATGCAAAGAATCCAGATTTTTAAAAGGAATTTCAAGACTTTGTTCTCTGAATGACAAACTAAAATATAAAAAAGAAAAAAGTTCATTAATGATAATGAAGTCAAATGCTAATATAATATGCCACTTTTAAACAGTATTTGTCCATACAAGTGTCACTTATTTCAATTAAATGGAAATGTGGAGTGTTTATTAATTCATTCAAAACCCATTAAATGGGTAAAGCCAATTTACATTTTACATGTTTTGCAATAAACTCATTCCTGAGTTCTGTCTTTTTAGTGCAGATTGAAGCTTAACCTAATGTAAAAACCTACAGGAGTGAGATGTCAGGAAGTGAACTTTGTCACCTTGGTGCAATTTGGTTTTCATTTTTCTCATCATTCTAAAGTATATCTCCCTGACAGGAGATATTTCCATATCCATAGTTCTTTCTCAGTTTTCAAGGTTGACTTTTGAAAAGAAATGTTTCTTCTACTTTCAGGCTCATCTACTTCTAGTGATCCCATATGGTCTGGCCATTCACCACCACCCCATCAAGAAAACTGGGTCAGTTTTGCAGATACCCCACCAACCAGTGCTCTTTTAGCCATGCATCCTGCTTCTGTCCAGGTGTGACACTTTATTGGTATTTGATTTGCTTCATTCAGATTGATGTTGCAGTCCTTAGTTTTTTTTTCTTTCATAATTTTCATTGCAGATGTTTACTGTGTATCTGTGCTGTAGTCTATTCAGTGCTATTTGCCCAACAGATACTTGTTTCATTGAGTTGCCTTAATTTGGAATGATTAAATGAAAGCTACTAATTTAAAAAAATGTCAACAACTGCGACTATAAAACATTTGTATTTAGCTTTTTATGCATATGTGCCATACTTTTTTTTTTCTGCTTACATACCTGCAGTCATTTCACATGTATCAGTGTGCAAAAATACCCTGTCATTATCCTGGAAATGCCATCTGCTGATAGTTTCCTGCAGTTTTTAATCTACTTTGAGATTTAACTATGCTTTGTATTTTGAAGGCAAGAAGTTGAGAATTCATAGAAGCATTTTAGGTAGATAATACTGAGGAAAAATATTTCATTTCAGGACCAGACAACAGTACGAACTGTAGCATCAGCTACAACAGCAAATGAAATTCGTAGGCAATCAAGTAGTTATGATGACCCCTGGAAAATAACTGATGAACAAAGGCAGTATTATGTTAATCAGTTTAAAACCATTCAACCTGATCTAAATGGATTTATACCAGGTAAGTTATTCTTTACAAAATATAATTGTGGGTGCATTGGTTCTGTTACAAAGATTTTGTACTTAGACTGGCATACTATTTTGAAGGTAGTTCTGCATTTTGCTGATAATGTTCTTCTATAGTTCAGTGTAATTCAAGAAAGACTAGAAATTAATTTGCATTTTTCCTTCATTTAACCCTAGTAGTAAGTGCCATTTTCCCCAGAACCTTTGCTAAATAACTCATCACCTTTACAGTAGCTCTGAGTCTTCCAATGATTTCACTTGCCTTAAATATTAAAAATTACTGTTGCCATTTTTCAGGATCTGCAGCTAAAGAATTTTTCACTAAGTCAAAACTACCTATTCTTGAACTTTCTCATATTTGGTAAGTGTGATGATTACTTAAAATAATTATTGATGATAGCTGTTTAGAAAGATGACAGCTATCTAGTAGGCATTTAATAATTACTTCCTAGGAAGTGTTAAGTAAAACTTCACTGCTACACTAGTATGTTCAGTCCTGTTCATATTTATGCCAGTATTACTTCAGTGGATTTTAATGGGTGTAGGCTGGTACTACTTGCAAGGCAATTGGAGAGAATTTCAAACTCCTCAGAGTTTGAAAACCATTTATATGAGGGTTTTATTGTTAAAAATGCATTAAAATTTAAATAATTAATTCCATATTTGTATTTTATTTATTAATTTATGTCTAAGTAAATTTAAATGAAATGTACACATTCACGTACTTTTAAATACAATTTTAGTACATGACAAATGTAGCTTTGAGTTTGTGCAAATCTTCTGTTTCGTTGTATTCTGGAGTTGGTACTGCATCATTGCATTCTATCATTAAATGGCTTACTTTGACAGGTGCTATCTTTCTTTCAGTGTAATGATTTTTATTTTGGGTATTTTCCCATTAAAATAAATCATGTTGCCTCAGCACTACAATTTCAGTAGTATATTTTGCCAGAAAATCTGAGGCCAATAATATTGTGTAGTACTGTCTTAAATGAGTTAAAAACCAGGAAGATAAAAGTGTCTTTAAATGATCTGTAAGCTGTTATTAATGAAGGCTCATCACCTTGAAAATTAAAGCGTGTAGCACTAATATGAAGTGTTTCATAGGATAAAGTGAATGAGCAACTTTGCTCATTCAAGCAAAGCAGAAGCATGTCTTTTGGAAATAAAATAACCTTTAGAAATTGTATTTATACCAAGTTTTCCTTCTTAGGGAACTGTCAGATTTTGATAAAGATGGTGCACTGACATTGGACGAGTTCTGTGCTGCATTTCATCTGGTAGTTGCTAGGAAGAATGGGTATGATCTGCCAGAAAAGTTACCTGAAAGTTTAATGCCCAAACTGATTGATTTGGAAGACTCAACGGGTAAGATATGGGTTCAGCACAAATGTCAGTATTTTAAAGTTATTGTCTAATTGTTACAGTAGATATCTTTTTGTATGAGCGGAAAGAGTTTGTCAATATGAAGTAAAACACTGTGAAATTTTTAGAAGTCCTAGAGCTCAAAGCTAATTTGAGCATATACATTTTTCTGTAGCGGGCTGTTATTTAGAAACAGTACACATGCACTATTGCATTTGGAAATAGTGACTAGGTCCTTTAAAGGTTAAGGAAAACAAAATTGTCACGGTATGGATTTTATTCATGACAGCTATTTTATGCCAATTCCCAGTCCAGCTGTATTTTAGACTTGCTTTCAAATGAGTTTGCTTTCTGTTCACCCTCATATGTGAAAATATGGTATGAGTTTCTGAATATTGAAGGCACTTTGAAAATATTCCCAGATTCAATGCTAAGGCCAGCATAAGTGTTCAGAAGTGTGGAATCAGTACCACAGACTTTTTTTTAAAAATTCAACTCCTGACTTGAAAGCAGATTTATCCTTCGTTGTGTGGGCACCTAGTTGTTCTGTGCATTGTCCTTTACCCTTGGGTACTCCCAGAAAAACCACTGACTGTTTAAGTTCTGCTTGTTAATATGTGCCAAAAATGCAGTCCCATAACTGAAAAACGAACTACTATTCCATGTTAAAGTGGATTTAAAAACAGGATGTTTGTGGCCATCTTATTTTTTCTGTGTTAAAATAGATAAAGGAAATGGAGTTTTTAGAAGCTGCTTTAGATTGGTTTTTTGCAAGCAGCCTTTGCTTGTAAAGTCAGGTTATATTGTGAGAACACAGGTACTATGATTTGCTAATATTTTATTTCTTTTCACTAAATACTTCAAAGGGAGTCTCTTCATAATGTATTTTTAGGTTGTCAAAGCCTTTAATCTCAAAAATATTGATGAGTTCCTAAACTAGACACTGTGTTTCTTATTATCTCTGCTTTAATAATGAACCCATTTTTGTGGGAGTAGGTTGGCTCTTCAAAGAGCTGCTGCTGAAGTGTTTTCAGTATGAGTAAGCATTTTGCTATGATAAAGACATTTACAAATAGTAGCTGCAGCTAATTGGGCTAATACCTAGCAAATGCCTAAAACCTTCCCATTCTGTGTGTTTTTGTGTTGAAGTGGTAATCAAGCAAAAATCTGGGTAGGAAGTGAAATAACATTTATTTGTGTTAACAGTTGTTACTAAACCACCAAAAAAAAAACCCCAAAAAGACTCCACACCCAACAACTATATTTGTACTTGGTCTTGTATTGTCTTTATTGGTAATATATTTCAGCTGAAGATGTCTGAAAACTTCATATGTCAGACACTAAACCAAAAAGTGTTACGTGTTTGTTTATTGTTCTCAATTTACAGGCAGCTTCATTCATATGAAACTTCTGACTTATTTTCATGAGGTACAATGTGGTCTTTAATTTGAATGAAAATTACTGTTAAAAGTTCTTCCCTTTGGTATTAAAGGGAAGTTACCCTGTTTTAATGAATGTTACAAGATTACCTTGCTACATAAGCCATGCTTAAAAAATACAAAAATCTGATTCATACTTTATTCTGCAGATATTGAGAGCTACAATGAAACTAATCTTATCTCGCACATAACATGATTTATCACTAAAACTTCTACGTTGAATGAAATACTTTAGACAAAGTTATTGATGTGGCTATAGGTTTGAGTCACAACACTCAAAATCTCCAGCATACATTTAGTAGTAGGTGATAGGTTTGTCTACTGGACATGCTGGACTTACAAGAGTTCATCTTAAGGACTGTAAATCAGCTCAGAAAGATGAACCAGTTAAATTTTGGTAACAATTTTTCATTTTAGTTCCTGTAAAAGTTTTATTTCAATAAAGCTTTCTTCCAACAGTTGTTTCAGAGTAGAAACTATAAAGTATGATACCAGAGTGTCTTTGAGTGCACTTTTTGCATGGGATAAAACGTTCTGAAAGAAAGAAATGGCTGATGATCTTTTGCTCATGCATCAGTATGAATAATGTACAGGCAAACTGTTGAAGAAGATGAATTGCTTGAATGTCTTTTAAACCAATATGCAAGATGGCAAACTTTATTTTAGAAGTGTTAACAGCACCATTATTAAGCCTGTTCTTTTGTTAGAAAGTTTCCCATTAATCTTCTGCACTTGAAAAGTGCTGCTTTTTTCCATTTTGAGTTTTTGAACAAGTGGCCAGCAGAAGGAGGAGTTACAGAGGGCTCCCTGCACTCTCTGACTGCACTCAGGCAGGAAAGGGAGAAGTCTTGAGAGCTGCTCTTGCAGTCTCTGCCTCATCAGCCCCTGTGAATCCAGTATGTGACCAGCTGCAGGTGTTCCAAACCTGTTTGATATATGGTCTTGCTTTACATCAGGTTTCATGACTAGAGACATGCATTTCTCTCATATGGCACAGACTGATATGATGAAGCATATGTATAGTTGAACATTTTTCTAATACAGCAATACATCTTTACAGAATTGCAATTCCTTTGAACTCAGTCGTATCTCAATTACTAAAAGCTACCAATCTCTACAAAAGTTGAAAAGCAAGTTTTGCTTTTCTCTGAATTTTTGTTTGGGTTGCTGCCACAATGCCATTTCTTTGTAAGAAAAAGAATCTGCCATGCCTTATATCTTAAACAATTACTTTAACCCTTAACATTTTCAATCAAATGCCTCATGCATGTTTTATGTAGGGATTTGCAGAATTCTTTGTATTACGGGTAGTAATGTAGTCTATCCACAACAATTTTCAGCCTTCTCTTTTGGCTTCATGTTTAACCCTGGAAGTTAGTTCAGTTATGTTGAGTACCATCAGTGAAAGGAGAATTTTGAGGTTTTAACTTAATAGAAAATTTTAATTTTTATTATACTTCAGAGCAATTAACGTGCAATATGTATTTCCAAAATATTGCCACTGACACATTTTGGCCTTAGTATATTATTTTTTTACAATGACCACAGCATGTCAGCTTGACTACTTGGTGGCATTGCCACCTCAATGTAACCTATTGTTATTGCTTTCTCTAAAGGGAAACAATACAAGATGCAAGGTGCTGGTCATAATTTGGGAAACATTATGGAAACAGCCTCATGTCTGGCTATTTGAAGGAAGCTTATGTGAGCTTTGAAATTCTGATGAGTTACTTGTTCTGTATGTGGTTTTTTTTGTGTTAGTAGCCCCTCAGTTTCCCTGACCTGAAAGTGGCACAATTATTTGCTTTCTGTACTTCAGTGTTTTTGCTGTGCCTCTTGCTGTCCCTGGCAG
The DNA here is from genome assembly GCA_025920805.1 of Petroica traversi. Lineage (NCBI taxonomy): Eukaryota > Metazoa > Chordata > Aves > Passeriformes > Petroicidae > Petroica > Petroica traversi. Next base: position 16,635,240 of record JAHLSL010000012.1, on the reverse strand, counting down.
CTCTTTGGAGACAATAATGGGCTGTTACTTTTCAGAGGTACAGGTGGTCATCACTGACTATTCAGTATTCCAGTGTTTTCAGTTCAATTTGACATTGGATTTATTAGCTTCTTCTGAATGAAAATTAGCAGGCAGAATATTGAATTGCCTTAGCAGAAGAGAAGGCTGCAGAGTTCAGCTCTTTAGGAACCTGAAACCAGTCCATTTTATAAATTTCCATCAAGTTTTGGTGCAACATACTCTTGTGGCAGTCATCTTCAATCACATACCTATGAAGCAATCCTTTTTAATGGTAATTTATTTAAACCATTTTTTTCTTCAGTATTAGAGTTTTAATTCTGTGGACTGCTGATATCCTGTTAATATGTCTAGCTACTTATCAGTCACTCTTTCAACTGTTCCTGTTACTTATACACTGTACAGTTGTAATCTGAACTTTCAGGGTTTTTGAGGCTCTCAGTGCCTTGTTTTAGCTTGCATTGTGATGTCTAGAATAGGAGACATTGTGAGCAGGATTTCACTGTGTTAGGCAGAATGCCTGATCTGCTGTTCAGATTTACTTTGAAAGAAAACTAAACAGTGCCAAAGGACAGTTGCAATGTGACAGTACTAGAATGAATCAGTTTGCAAAATTTGAATGGAATCACCATTGTTTTAGTGAGGAGGTTTGAAACTAATATTCTTTAATTTAAGGGACTGGTTTTATTAATCTGTTTTAATTTTTTTGTGTGCTTGCATTGAGATACTGTATTTGCTCTGACCTTTCATATAGGGAAATGTTTTATTCTGTCAGATGAAATGCTCAGTGCAGGATATGATGTAATAAATGCTAGTTTGAAGTTATTTTCTCATACTGTAAGAAAAAAATGTTTAATTCTATAATTATATGTAATCAAAATCTGAAAACTACACTTAAAGGCTGAAGTAGTGGGAAATAGCATGCTAGAGTAATCTTCAAAGTCTGATTTTCAGAAATAATCCTTAAAATAAGAGTAGTACCTGATAAACATTGCTTTAACTTAATGAGAATTGTTGAGTTTTTTGATTTTGTCTGCTGCTAAGTATTTACTTGAAGAAAACAAAGGGTACTTCGCATTTTCCTTGAGATGTGAGCAAATCTTCTAAAAATAAGTTGAATGCAATTTATGATTTTTGTTTATAGTGATTCCTGTCGTTTCAGAAGTTGGGGAACAGACTGGTGAGGTAGGTTACTCTGGCTCTCCAGCAGAAGCTCCTCCAAGCAAGTCTCCATCAATGCCATCCCTAAACCAGACCTGGCCAGAATTGAATCAGAGCAGTGAGGTTAGCACTTTTATCTAAGAGTTATTTCACTGCCAGTCAATAACTGAATTGTGTGTGCATCCATAACTTGTTGTAAGTGAATTGTTGATCACAAACCATGGAACAGTTAGCAGGACAATGGACACAAGAAAGTTCTGTGTTAAAATGTAAAAAAAAAAGTTTTCATTCTGTTTTTTCTGTCTCATTGTGAGATGAGCTACCATTTAAAATGTTGTCATGAGTGGTAATTAGGCTTTATATTAATCACAAAATGTGTCTCATAGCATATTTTGGAAAAGTTGAATTAATTACTGATTTTTTTTTCATTTAGGGCATGCTTTTGGTTGAGTTCTGAAGAACTTTTTTAGCATAAACTTTTGCTAAACTACAGAATAAGTTTCTGACAGATCTGGACCTTGAAACTTATTGCTGGAGGTGATTTTAGCCTGAAATATCACCAGTATCAAAGAGAAGTCATGACCTGGGGTCTGTTTCAGAAGCAGAGACTCAGACTTGAATCTAAAGCCAGCCGTTGGCTAAATTTATTTAAATCTTGAATTTTTACTGTTATGTACTTCTGCTTAAGCATACATGTTTGCTATATAAGCAGTCTTCTGCAGTATCAGAGCTGTATTTTGTCAGAATTTAAAAGTAAATTAGCAAATAGTATATTTTATATTATTTTTTCCCCACAAATGTCCATTGCTTAAAAGGCCTGTAAGGGATTGATTCCTAGTTTTTTTCCGTTGCTCTTCAACATATTTGCCTCCTACATAGAATAAACCAATGTTTTATTTTAAGAGCTACTTCAGATCCTCAAATGAGTTTCTGACTCCAGCCATATACAAAGATGATGTAGGCTTACTTTTCATAATGAGCGGGGGGAAAAGGAAAAAATAATGAAATCATTTTTGAAGAACTATTCTTGATTATCTGGGACTCAAGAACAATTGAAAACTTGTTTTAACATGTAAGATAGTTCTGTCACTAGCTGAGCATTACCTTCTGTTAAAAGAGTTTTTTGTGCCTCTGTTTCTTTCTTCGTTAGACTTCAAGTGAATAGAAAATTGGTAGTAAAAGATTTAGACAAACAAAAGAAAAGTCAGCATGAAGCAGAAAATAAGCACATTTTTAGGATTAGAGTTAGGTGCAGAGCAAACTTCCTTCATTTCTTGGGAGGGAAGGACTTTATGAAGTCTGCTATTCCTTGTAAGGGCAAATGCTAGCCTCCTAGTCACTTCTCAAATTTAAAAATGTTGGAAATTATTTAGTGACTCTTTCTTGTTCTGTTTGACAGAGTGACTCAGACTGCCGATAGGAAGCTAGGTTTTAAGAGGGAGGTGGAGCAGATATTCATTCAGATGTTGCTAAAAAGCTGTAAACATCTGCATCTGTATTAAAATTTGCACAGATACATTCCCTTGTGTTAATAGAGATTTATTAAGCTAATTATTTGGTAATCTGCATCATAATTGCACAGATTCCTTCAATGACTAATGCAACTCAAACCCATTGAATAGGGTAATTCCACTAGTAGAACAAAGTGAATTACTTTTTTGTCAGCCAGAATCTTGTCTTTTGAAACTGACTGTCCATTCACATAAATGAGGTGGTATTTTCTTTTTGAAAGTCTACTAAAATTTAAGAGGTTTGGAAAAGTACTCACAGTAGCTAAACTACTGGATACTAACTATACTAAAATAAGAGTTGAACTAAATGTTTAGGGTTTTGTTCTAACACAAAGGAATTTCTGATTTTTCAGATGTGTTGCCGTGCATATTTCTTTCTTCTCAGCATTTTCTTTTCAGCATGAGTCAGGTCAAAGTCCTCAAGGTTTTAATTCCATGAAAAAATTTCTGGTATTGCTGCGGGCACCAGTCTAATTGTTTCCTCTTTCAGCCTCTTATAAGTGTCATCAACAAATGAATTGCTTATAAAAGCTCTGTATCTTTGTATTATCTGTCATTCTAGGCAGTCTCATTCTGTTAGTCTCAAAGCTGTTGGTTTCTCCTTGCTTTCTAGCTCATAATTAATTTATAGAATGCAGTTGCCAGGCTCAGTTACTGGAGGTTCCCAAGTATAGACAAGGCATCAGTTTAAAACTTCAGAATAAAGAGCAACATGAAAATCAACGCAACTTTGGATGCTACATGCTTCACTTTCTCATCTCTTCACTCATCATTTCTTTCTCACTCCAGACATCTTTTCCATCCAAGTCTCAAGGCTGAGCACTTAGTTCTGGAAGCTTTAAATAATTGAAAAGCCTACTATAATTTTTTGTTGAAAACTCTCTAGTGTCATGCAGTCATCGTATTGGCTTTAACACAGATACGGAGATATTTTTTTTAAGTTCACAAGTATTAAACCTTGTTTCAAATGTCTTGGTGTTCAATTCATAATGGTTTAGGTTGCTGTGAGTTTTAGTTTCTAGTAGTTAACCTTTTGAAAGTAATTTAAATAACAGTTTTGTAATTTTAGAAAACAAATACTTTAGAATTGATCTAGCATGAATTTTACCCTGTCAATGCCTTTAAATTTTACTGAGTTTGAGATGCAGTCCAGTAGACTGTTAATATGTTTAGCTTTCTGTTAATCAAGGAATTAGCAGTAGCTGGTTTCTGGTATTATTCAGGATGGAGCACAGCAGCATATTTCCTAGAGCTGTCAGAAGGTATTGGCCTTTTTCTGTCTGAGTCCAGCTAGGGAGCCCAAGGACAATTAATAAAGGTACCTGCAGTCTGGCTTCAGAGCAGTACAGTAAGATAGATTAAGCATCCATCTGTAATAAATAACATTTTACAATTTCTCTTAACTATATGTATGCCATATGGAATACTTCTGTAATCAAATGGTCAGTCTCACTAATAACTGAGAAGCCACTGGTCAAATCAAATTTAAAAAGGTAGTAGTAGACCTAAAATAAATATTTAATATGTTTAATGAAAATGAGCAGCTATACAAATGTAAGAGGCCAAATCAGGAGAAAGGCTGGCAGAACTTGACAATTAAATTTCTGACTTAGCAAAAACTGGCTCACTAATAGGTATGTATAGCTCCAAACTACTTGCAATGCTGCCTCTTCAATGAAGAGGTGGAGTGACACAGAGATGAAGTGTTTAATACAGGGAGTATTAAACAGGGACTGCGCAGTTGGGAATCCTTACTGAAAAGGTTTTTTTAGATGCTGTCCATGAAGAGGGTAGTTTTCTATGCTAAAAACAAATACAAGCAGAAACCTCAAACCAACAGAAAACCACAACAACAAATAATGGACAGAAAAAATACCCACCCCCCCATATTAATAGAATTCCATAATCATTGCCCTAATTTAAAGTTTGAAATGAGGAGATAAGCCTCTTTCTCTGCAAGAAGTTTTACCACACATGACAGCAATTACAAATTTAGTTAATATTTTTCTGAATTTCATTTCATCTGATTGTAAACAGTTATTTAGGAATTTTCTTAAGAAGTTCTTTCTGAAATAACTGTTTTTATATTTGGTTCACATACAGGCTGTTCACTCAATATAGTTAGGTGTAGAGGAGAACATGAGATTAGGGTGGCTAACACCATATAGTTTGCCCTATGTCTGAAATAATTTAGATTGATTTACCTGTAGAGATGGGACAAGAACATCACACACAGAATATTCCTATTCAGAAAGGATCCACAAGGGTCATGGAGTCCAACACCCAAATTGTTTCCATGGCTATAACAAACGTAGTTTTTGTCAAATTTCTTGAGCACTAAAAATTTTCTATTTTTAATTTTGGAATTTGTATTTGTAGTGTTTGAAACTTGTTTAATATTTACTTATTTTATCAAAATATAACAAGTGTAGCATTCCAGGTTGTGATTTTTAATCTGATTTCCAGATCACAGACTAATTTTACGTACTTCGGTGCTTTGTTGATCCAGTTGTGACTATAACTCAACTCAGTTTGCATGAGGATTCTTGACAGTCATGTATTGCTACAGCATGCCCATATCTTATAAAATTGTTCAGAGTTTGAGTTATTTGCTTTTAGCAATCAACAGTATGTTTGAATTTAATTCTTTCCCTTGTCAGTGATTTAGACTTGTGAAAATGCTCTTGTACAGTGTAGAATCACTTCTCAGGGGTTGCACTGGCAAGCTACACTGATGTGATTGGAGTGCTCTGCTCACATTTGTCTGGGATTTTGTCAGCATTTATTAAATATGTTTGAAACTTGGCAGCTACAAAGCTGAGGAACCTTTCTGTGGGTTTTATGACTACAAATGCATACAACGTGTCTCTGATTTTTATCTTTAAAGTATATTAATGGCTTAACCAGTTCTTTTACTTGTATGATGTTCATTGGCAAACATGAACTCTGAAGGTACTGCTGGGTTGCCTGTGCACCTGTATCTTCATTATAAAATGTGAATATAAAGATTAATATTGACAAATTATAAACTTGGTTCCACAACAATCTCAGACTGGAATAGAAATACTTAATATGTATTTGTGTGCATTCCAAGTGAAGTACTCTCCTGTGAAAATGTAGTTTTTTCCAGTGCAACCTCAGAACTACTATGCTAAATCTCCTCAGTGATCTTTTTCTCCCATCTTCCTCATCATGCTGATTTCTCTCCTCTGTCTGTTCAGCAGTGGGAGACATTTAGCGAACGCTCTTCAAGCTCACAAACTCTGACCCAATTTGATTCTAACATTGCACCAGCTGATCCTGTAAGTCAATCACTTAGCTTGCTTGTTTGAAATTAATTTTATTAACACTGAATTTCCATTCATTGTATTTAGCTGTTATGCATGATTCCATGGACTGCTTTTTGGGGAATGGTGGCAGGCTTCTTAGCTTGTTTGCTTATTTTCAGAATATAAATTTTCTAGTACTGCTCACGTTTAATCTCTGATTGCAAAGAATGCTTTTTCCTGTTGATTTTGACCTAATACAACACTTCTGTCATAATCTGTCATACACAAGGAATTTAAACATAATGTTTTGGGTTTTTTTAACGTGTAAGGTGATGCAAGGGCCACTCCCTATGATAAACCAGTTCTGTTGTAGATTTTGTCTTTGGTGTTGTTTTGGTTTTCTCAAGTTGCAGAGCCTGATTTGCACAAAAACTGTGCCAACTTCTGTAAAAAAAATGGGTGTGGTATTTCATATTCCAAATGTTTTACCAAGTTACTTATTAATAAGGCTTTTAGTATTTCTCAGCTAAACCTCTGGTGTTCTAAGGGCTTTACTCAGTGAGCAGTGCTCTGAAGGATTATGTAGTTAAATATCTTGCCAAGTTTGGGAGCCAGAAATACACTACAGTGTTTCAAGTTCTGCTGGTTTTAAGCTTTACAGCATGTGACATTAAAGCAGTTCTGAAAGGCATTAGAAATGCAGTATTTAGCTGCTGCTTTCATCCTGCTTTTTTACAAACTTAATTACCACTGAGTGTCCATTTTCATTTAATTAATTACAGTGTTGGTGTTCATTTGATTCTGTAACAGAATAGGTGTACATAATACACATTTAACTGCTTTTAGTATTAAACCTGTCACTTCTGAGAAGATACAATGCATAAATGGGCATATATTTTCAGTAAATCAGATCTCCAGTCTCAAAGTTCACACTGTTCATGTAGAAATAGCATTTCTAGATGCTGAAAGCTAGAACTCATGCTCAGAATTAACCTTTAGTAACATTTAAAACAAGTGAAAATATCCTTAAAGCAAAACTCAGCCCTCTTTCATATGAGATTGTTTTTGTTTTAAATATACTGTGTGTTTTAATGTAGTAATCATGATGCAAATGAGTTGTTACTTGCTGTGTATAATTGCTTGACAGTAAAGAGCTATTACTATCTTGTTTGAACAATAAAACAGTAATTTATTTTCACACATAATTAGCAAATGACAGAAATCTGAGGTTTGAATTTTTTCATACATTGGTAATCTAAAAAAGTAGAGCAGTGGTGATATATGAAAACTCTTATATAGAGTATATGTTTGTCTATATGTATCAAGAGAAATTCACTGGGTTTGCAAAATATTTTTATGTCTGATGACATTCTTGAGTCCTTTTCTTGCAATGCTTATAGGTTTAGAAGAGAATGGTGAACATCTTTGGTATACTTGCCAAGGTAACAGACTTTGGGGTTAGAGTCTTTGTTTTCCATATTAAAATAAGAACAAATTATGACAATTTTTAGTTAGCTGAAGGCAGACCTTTTGTTTTAGCAATCTCAGTCGTGATGCATAGGGATAATTTATGGAACAACTGCTTCCCCAGAGAGGAGAAAATCCGCTTTCTCAAGCAGTTGTTAATAACTATCTGAAGAGTAAATGCACAGACCAGTTCTTCTTTACTTGGAAAAGGATCTGCTTTTTAGGTAAAACGTAAGTGGAAAGAGTAAAACAGTACATTATCCCTTTGTATGGGAGCATAATATGCCTTTTGTAAGTCAAACTTGGTAACATGTTGTTTTATGTAAAATTAGGTTAATGACATAAATTAATGCATTATATAAAATCCACTTAACTATTTGATGCATGACTTCTGTACAGCTGCACATTAGATTACAACAGAGGTCTCAAGCTGCCACAGCAAAAATGATCTTTTGCTGTTATCTTGTTACCTTGCATGATAATCTCATTACAGAGGGGGGAAAAAAAAGCAGTGTATTTTAAAGTGGTAACAATTCCTAAGAGCTTCCTGCACCAAGAATGTTTGAGCTGTGACTAGAAAGTGGTTTTACGTTTGCTTGCAACAAGGATAGTGAAAGTAATTTAAATAGTTTCAGAAAATACCAGTGTAGATGTGCATACAATTACACCTAGTGAAACTGATCTACTTGAGTAGTCAGAACAGATTAGATTTCTGATACAAAGGTAGTTTTGAAATTTCTGGTTATTTCTAGGAAAGAATGGAATATAATCTGTGGGTGTTCTTGTGCTGTCATTGACCCACCCATTCATATATTCTGAATATAGATGACAGCAAAAAAACTTCAGACAGCCATGTCCATATTTTTAGGCTGCTTCTGAGTTTTGAAGTAATTTTTTTAAGCTGGCTGCAGTCAGTCTCCAAACCAAATGGAAAGGATTGCCTATAAAGTACTTTAAATGGAGCCCCTTGTCTGAACTACTAATGCCTAAGTGTCAGGCCAATGCTTGTCTAGAGGTATAGTCTATAGGGCTTATTATACTGAAGTTTAGAAGATTTTTGCCATTGTAAAGACTCCAGAAAATATCTGAAATTACTACAAAGTACCTATTTCATTGAGTATTACTCATACAATTTAGAGAGGCTGTTATTTTCTGAGGCATTATAAGTAAAGCTGAGGAGTCAGGGTTTAAATTACAATTTTTTTTTTTTTGTGCTCAGAGTACCAGGTGTCTGATATGCCAGAAATGGAAAGCTGGTAAAATTCAGGTCCTGCTTGCAGTTACCTATATTTACAGAAGCATATTCTATTGCCCTTTTAATTAGCTAAGTAAACATTACAGAGACTACTGCTTAGAGAGCTTTGTTTTTCTGCGTATATTCAATTCCCTGGAACTGTGCAAATAAACTAAATCATTAAATTCTGCTTGGAATTGACATAGCACATGATGTCAGAGACTCTTTTTAGAGTGATTTAAACTAGGTTAACATAACTATGATCTCTTCCACAGGACACTGCAATTGTGCACCCAGTTCCTATAAGAATGACTCCAAGCAAAATCCACATGCAGGAAATGGAGCTTAAAAGAACTGGAAGTGGTAGGATATTTTCTCTCGCTGTTTTGGGAAGTTTCATACAGTTAGAGTTGGCATTAGTTCCTTGAACATACTTACTTTTTTTTTCTTCACCAAAGATGAATATATTTGGAGTTGTAACAAGCATCATTACTGAGTTAAGAATTGCTGTTCAGATAAGTGCAGAGCTTGAATTGGCCATTTGCTACAGTGAAGATTTTACCATCTCTAGCAGAGTGTTTCTTGGAGAGTGGTTCAGGATGATCAAGATAAAGATTGGACCTCCAGGAGGACGTCTGGGTTTCCTTGTTAAATACTGAACAAAACTGAACATGGAGATCATAACCTGCATTTGTGAAGCTTGTTCTACTGTGGTCACAAATACTGCATTTATTATTTTGAAACTTGAAAGCATTTGGGAGTATTGGCAGGCCTTTTTCTAATACTCTGATCAATAATAAGCAAGGTGGTTTGATAAATTTTCTTGAGGAATAGAGAGGTTTTAATTTTCTGTTGTGTGCCAGTATTTCCTGAAGTTGTGGAACTCGTGTAGAGTTTTCAGCATAGGAGAATTAATAGTATCGATAACACATTTCTTTTAAAATTTCTTTGGTCTCGTAAATAGCTGGAGATTCACAGCTCTTAATGCTGAGAAATTGGTGTTTTATGTTGTAATAGTGTTATTTCTGAGTTAAAGTCCACCAGTTTTAGTCTTGAGTGCAGCACTTGGATAAGGGCAGGAAACCAGTGTAAAGCTTTGGTACCAGAAATAAAGGCTAGTTTGAATACATTCACTTATTTAGATTTGTTTTTCCATCTAGATCACGCTAACCCTACTAGCCCACTACTTGTGAAACCATCAGATCTCCCAGAAGAAAATAAAATGAGTTCATCTGTAAAATTTACAGCTGGAAATACAGTTAGTAAGTATCAAAGTGCTTTCTGGTCTCACTTCTTACATTACACAAAATGTTGATCTGATATATCCATCAGTGAATGAAAACTGTCTGGATAATAGCAGCTCTAAAATGAGGTAAACTTATCCTAAGAACAGAAACATTTCTGATATAAAGTATGTATTAGAAATTGTAATTAAGAAAGTTCTATTGATGTCACTGGGGTTGTTTTCCTACCCTATGTTATCAAGAAAGTTCATTTTTTTGTCAGCTTTTTTCCATCTTCCTCTTTCCTCTTAATCCTAGAATGAAAAATTTTATATGCGTAAAGTGGAATTGACTAAGTAGCATTTGATTGTTTTTCCTCAGAATCATGTAACAATGTGTTTTCTAAAGAGTGAAAATGTGTTGACCACAAAATTTTCAGACAATTCTCATCTGGTTTAGCTACTAAGAAAAAGCAACAGACTTCTACATTCAATTTTTAGTACAGCTTTTCAACTGTTTATTTCGTTCTAATAGCCTTTTCAGTTTTCATGCTGCAGTATTTTGATTTGATTAGTCCACTTGTCTAATACTGAGAGATGTCCAGGATTATATGTAGCCTGAATGAATCTCTGGAGTCTGAGATTGGTTGGTTTTTTTTTTGTTTGTTTTCTTCAAGATGGGAACTTTTCTTCAGTAAAAATAAAGTTTCAAGAACTCATTATTTTAAGTCCTTTACATTATTAAGCCCAGAAGTATTTTGATTGGTTTGTAATAGAAGAGGAATTTAGAAAGTACCTCCTTGCCATGTGTTTTGCTTTTCTTGTGACCTCTGTTTTAGTGGCACTCTTTGTTCTGACCAGTGCCATGACCATGTCTGAGTGTTGCTCTTCAAGCAACATTCTGTTTTTACTAAGCAGTTTTCTGAGGCAAAGAATGAGCAAACATGACCTTTTAATGTAGAACTACTACTGTATGCAGGATCTAAGTTCAGAGACCCTTTTGGTTCTCCCTTATCTGAGTGTAGCTTAATCTTTGATAAAGTGTTTTCCCTCGGAGGAAGAACATAGTGAAATAAAACAAACCACATTGCAGTGTAAGGTATAAGCACCCTGTGGTACTTGCAGTGTGAAGGACAAAAAGTATTAAAAAAGTAAGAGGTGTAAGAATGTGCCTTGCTGATTAGAAAAATCATCTCTGCAGGATTCTCATTTCTTGGGCCTGGTTAATGTATCTTACCACTTTTGAAAACTTCAGTATCCTAGGAGGTTAAAGTAATCCTTTGAGAGTGGGTAATTCAGAAGAATCTTGATGTTTTTGAGTAGAATTTTTCTCTTCAATGATAACAAATCAACTGAATCCCTTTGCTCCAATGACTTTTCACCTTGAATTTTGATTTACCTGGTGCTTTAGAATAATCCTTTGTGATAAATTATCCTGAGGGCAGTTTTTCTATCTACATTAGTTCCATATAAATTTTGTGATTTTTGTAAGGCTCCTTTTCTGGGGAAAATAAACTTCAAGCTTTGCAGAGCTTCTAAGGGTAAGGGTGTCCCTAGGAATCTGTCTATGATGCTTAAATAGCATCTTTTGTTTCTGTAGGTTTCCTTAATCAAAAGCTGAAAGTTTAAAAAATATTTAGTCCCAAACAAAGTTGACCACCAGCCTTGTAGGTACAGAAGTTACAGTGGTAGCAAAGAGACTTCATTAATCTGTGTAGTGTACATACCCTTTCCTTTTTCTGTTTTCTAACATTGGTGACAATCCTTCAACATTCTAAAACCAGACATGTCCTGCTCCTTGCTTTTTTTTCCTTGCATGTCCCTTACTCTTGTTCACTAGCTTGTCGAAGTGATGGAATGTCAAGTGTATAAAAATTACTGTTTATAAAACTTAAGTTTTTTATTTTAAGTACAACATTACTGTCATTACTGTTTGTTGTTCAGTACATGCCAGTAGTAACCAACAACTGATAGTGTTGGGTGAGTGGAGTTGGTTTGTATTGCATCCTTTGATTATTTAGACTCAAGGATTTTGAATCCTGACCAGATGATGTCTTACAGGGAAGCAATGCAAGGACATACACCACATACACCTGTTTTCTAACAATAGAATTTGGATATTTGAAATTATTTCTTACTTCTGCCTGTTAGGGTATGCTAATGTTGCAAAGCAAATATGAAACCATACTTTCTTTTCCCAGCAGATGGTTACAGCAGTTCGGACTCGTATACTTCAGATCCAGAGCAAATTGGAAATGCTGTAACACGGCAACGGTCAGTAGAATAGCAACTGAAAAATGAAGCAAAAAGTGTTTAAATAAGCCTGTTCTCAGATCCTGCTTATTTGACAACTAGCTTATAAAATGATAGCAAAATAGATTCCTAACTTTAACACTCAGGAATCTAGAGACAGTCTGTTTCCTAATGCCTTTACAATGTATGTTGCTTTTGTTAGTGTGTAAAGTAAAAATTAAAAAAGGAAAATTGTCTAAAAACTTGTTTGAGATTGGCCAATCAAGTGCTCCATGTGAAGCTCCACATTCAGTTGGAATCTTAATACTTTCTCTTTAAATTCAAGGGAATGTAGGCACATGAGACCATGCTGTTACTTGAAACCAATTTTTTGTATTTTTAAAAGTACCCGTTAGGCATTATTGGAGAAGAACCTTATGACACTGTAGTCTAATGAAGAATTAAGGACAATTTGGGAATACCATGGCAGTAACTCAATCTCTTTTAATAATAGACTTATATAAAATAAAGGGCAGTCATAGGCCCAGCGTAAATTAAGGGATTGGAGAAAGCTGTGCAAGCACAAAACCAACAACTGCAACATTTCACATAAGAGAATGTGCTGTACTAGCTGGTGCTAATTGTTCCCATTAAATCTGCCTGAATAGGATTAAAACCAGCTACGCCATTAACCATCTTACAATCAGTTTCAGAGGTAAGTTTCAAAACAAAAATAATTAGGGTGACTTCAATAGCAAAGAAAGATTTCCATTTGCCTGTCAGTACAGCAGCTTGAAAGATTCTTTCCTCCATTGTTTCTTAATGGAAAATGTGATTCTGTCATGCTTTTATGTATGTTTTTGCAATGTCAGCATGATGGTTTCAACATGTTCTTTTCCTCTTTGACTTTGGGTTGGGTTCTCATGCTGAACCTGTGTAGATGAGTAAAGTTTTCTGATGAGTTCCCACATTATGCACAGGGAGCTTCTGTCCTGACCTGGTAATTGTGGCAGTATGTGGCAGGAAATTTGTTGTCCCACTTACTCTTTTATTTCCTTCCACTGGCATCTCTTCTTCCAATTGCAGCTCAGTATAGAGATGACATTGTCTTTAATCCTACCATTAGTCAAGACTACTTCTTTGTCTTTTCAGAAAGCAAAACCTGACAAGGCTGAGGCAGTGACACTGCCAGTGATACTGTCAATGATACTTTAGAATTGTCCATAAATCACATTCTCCCATTTTTAATACTGCTTGTGGGTTTTCTTACTATAGTAGCTACAGGGATGACCCAAGGAGTCAGTAGAATTAGATTTTAATTTATTCAGCTGGAAAGTTACACAGTGTTACAGAAGCATTGCCATAGAGAATATATTAAGAAAATAAACTTTTCTATTATGATAACTCCATTTTCTGTCTTAATTTAAACATGCAGGAATCCAGGTTTCATGTGAGACTTTGGTACCTTATACCTCTTCTAGTTTACATCTTTAATAGGTATAGAAGAATGTTTCAGGGGTCAGTCATAGAAAAGATTTTATCACAAGTTGAATAACAAAGCAGCTGTATTCATGTCAGTGATTCAGTAAATCTCTCTTGTTCAAATTAGACTAGTTAGGAAGCTTCTGCAAACTATTTTTAAAAGGAAACTACAAAAATCCTGTATACAATAAATCCCACTTAAATGGCACTAAGTGCAGTAGTTTATTCTTCTATCCTTTCTGCATGTGTTCTCCATGAATTTGCAACAGGTATCCACTAGATGGTGATCCTACCTAAGAATGAGTCAAAATTTCTGAAGATTCTGTCAAATATATAGTTTTTGAACATTTCAGGCAGAGGATTAAATTGCTATCTCATACACTGAAACACATCTTGGGCTCAATATACTTGGAGGCAGGTCCAACAGAAACCCAGTATTCCTCTTTAATGAAATTGAACTTAGCCTATTTACCCTAACAAGATATTGTGACTACCATCTGGATGGAATTACCATATTTAGCATTCTCTGTTCATGCACATCACATTGTGATGTGCATCGAGCTGTTGGTATCCTAAAGACAAATTACATGTGATAATATAAGAATAATTTGAATAAGGGATATTTAAGTAAATGGAAACATAAAAACAGTTGTAAAATCAAAGAATACTGGAAGTTTAAAACTAATTTGGCAATCTTGAAAATGAATGGCAATCAGGTTTTTTTATCTCTGTCAGACTTGTTTCTTTAGTTGCATGCTTTGAAGAACTTTTGACTTTTAGTTCTGTTGTAGCCACCTAAAATCACTACAGAAGCTTATGTATTTTGCAGATCACATTCAGGAACATCTCCAGATAACACTGCACCACCACCACCCCCTCCAAGGCCTCATGCTTCTCATTCTCGGTCGTCATCTTTAGATCTGAACAGATCCTTTTCAGTTACCCCAGGTAGATATGCTGTGTTCTGAGTGTATGTTATTTTTCAGCACATGTATTCCTGAAGCAGACAATACTTCTTCTCTGGGGAACAATTTAGAGTATTGGTTTTTAAAGCACTACTTCTGAATAAAAAAAGTTGCAAATGTTGTTACTCTTATTGTATTGTTTGTATGAAAAATTATATTGCGCTTTATTTAAGTAGCTAATTTAAAGGTCAGTTCTGAATTCTGGCATTGTATTTTTTTTGATGAATGTAGGAAGCAAAGTCAGGAAAGAATATTCTGGTTGTATATCCACATCCAGAGAATTGCATTTGCACGTAAATTTTCAAGGAGAGTCTTTTTGGAATCAGATGTTTTAGAGATGGGTATTTAGTATTTGACTTCAGAGGAAATAATTAAAGATCACTTCTGCTATTCTGATTAAGGTGTTTTATTGGACTTCTGACTTGTCAGTACTTTTAAATTCAGGATCACAAAGTATAAGAAAATACTAAGAGTTTATAATGAGGGTAAAACAAAAGACTAAGATACTAAGACCAGAAAAGTATGACCATGTCTGTACAAGATCCATGTTTTAATTAATTCTGGTTTTGTCTTTTTGCTGGTTTGAAAGGAGGTGACATTACTATTATAAGCCCGAATTATGACAGGTTAATATGTGGGCAAAATGCAGCATTTCTTCATATTGACAGTTACGAAAATTTGATAGCACTGTAATGTACAAAGTAACAATTTTGGCCAAATGTGATGTGTCTTTTATAGGACAGCAACAGGCTGGAGTTGTTGCCTATCCCCCTGCAGTGCCTCCAAGACCACAGCCTTCACAGGTGATGTCACTTCTGAAAAATCATATTCTAACTTGGAGCATTATTTTTACATAACTGAATTTTAATATCTCTAAAATGAGTATCATTGTTTGATATAAATTTCAAAGCACCAGCATATGAATGATGGCAAAACCTAGACTGCAGCCAAATGTTAGTATTTCTGGAATAAAAAAATCCTTCTAGTGGAACCATGGATAGGGATTTAAGCAGATATTGAGGAGGAATGAGTGGCTGTGGAGCTCTGAACTGTAGGAAAGAGAGAAAAGTTACCCTTTCACATTTCATTATCTGTTCCTGTGTAGTGCATAGGCCATAAGACTGTGAGAGCCGTCTTCCAAAGTTTTGCAAAATAAGGGTTTGTTTTCCTTTCGTCTGGCACAGGGTAGAGTTTTACGTAATATGCTTGCCCCCAAAAGGAGTGATTCCAGTTCTTCACTTGTCACAGACTTGGTGATCTTGCAGTCCCAGTCTGAGTGATTTCAGTCAGCTGATTTGGTAGAAAGCATATCCTGCACAAGTTTTTTCTTTGTCTCAGCCAGCAGAATCCCTCAACTGCTATGCAGATCTGACATGGGACAGACAAAATTGCTTTTCAGTTGTTTCTCACCAGCAGCTACCATCAGCAGTTAGAATCTGGGTTACCAGCAATTGAAGTCAGTCAGTGATTCAGAAATCTTCTACAAGGATTCAGAAATTACTTGAAGAGATGAAGGGAGGCTACAAGGAGAGACATTCTACACAGTGTGATTTCATAAGCATGTTTCCCTCTGAAACTAGACTAGAAGTATCAAGCCCCGAGAGCCCAACTGGCTCTGTCACAGCAGAAATATCTGTTGTTCAAAGAGTCTAGCTAGTGCTCTAGCTACATCCCTCTTTGGTCTTATTCCCTGGATAATAGCATATCTGAACTTCCTTTTCTCTTAAATATTTCTCTGTGCATGTCCTGGTTGAGATTCACATTGTCCTACTGATAGGAAGTAAGTTTTTGTCCACTAAAAAGGCAAATAATCTTTAACATTCTGTCCCTAAATATTTTTCTTATTTTATTGCAGGGCACAGGTCCTCATGTGCATCGTTCAGTGGATGCTGATGGCCTAATAGCTCATACCAGTACCTCACCTCAACAAATACCAGAACAGCCAAATTTTGCAGACTTCAGCCAGTTTGAGGCTTTTGCTGTTTCAGGTGTAAACAAAGAGGAAGAAGATGAAATGGACACACACTCAGAAGTCTTGCAGGTCAGTAGAAAGGAAGATCTTGTCAATTACTTTAATACCACCAACAGTTATGAGACTTTATTAAAACCTGTTTGTGCTTTTCTCTGTCAGTGGTGTTTGTTGGGTTTTTTTGTTCTCTTTTGGTTTTTTATGATGTCTCAGTCAACTGCTAGAAAGCAATTACATTGCACACTGCTGCACTTATTTAGTGATTGCCAAACATCTAGACACAAGGAATTATTTTCATCTCAGTTCTTGATTGTAATTTAAAATATTTTTGTGCTTATTAGCATATGTGGGCACAAACATAATTGTGTTGGTGCATTTGAGATTTAGCACAGGCAAAGCCTTTCTTCCTTTCAAAAGACTTGCTGGTAATTTTTAAATCATGTCTTAATAAAGACATGCCTTAATAAAGGAGATGACTGTCATGTATTGTAAACATCTGCTAAAATTCCATTAAATTGCTTTTCTTCAAAGTCATTGGACAAACAGCTAAAGTGAATAGAGCTCTGGCATCCTTCTCTCATTAAAGATGTTTACAAAACCTTGTTTCCTACTACAGACATAGGACTTAAAAGTTTGGAAGCCTTAGTATTAAATTCATAGTTAGCTGCTGTTGCAGAAACTACTTCTTGTTCTCCTTTCATAATTTGTAGCTTTTATCCAGATTTTAAGTTCTCTGGAACACTTCTGCACCCTTGCTTGCAGAAGTCCCTGTGGTGCTTTAAAGTACTCCCAGCTGGCAGCAGCATGGTCTTGCTTCCCTTGTTCGGGATGGTCGGTGAGGTGGACCCATCTGAGCACTCTCCATGAACCTCATTGCAAACCAGCCATGGTAGCTTAAGCTGCCACTGGAAACTGCTTAAGTTAAGCTTGCTGATTGTTTTGCATTGAGGTGGATGGGGAACAGTCACAATGGGTTCCATTGGAGGGATTAACCTTTGGCAGTGCCAAATAGATAATGGTGGTACTGTAATAACAGAAACAGCAACAGCCGTTTGTGATCAGGCCACAGCCTCTTTTGTGCTATACAGTGCCTCATGACATTGGACTAATTGTTTTAAAATGAGAATTGAACTAGAATTTTAGGCATTAACTGTATTCATGTATGAGAACACAGCATACTCGTTTTTATTTCAATTGTTGCCAAATGAAGTATTTGTTAAGAAGTAGATTTCTAAATACACTTTATATTCCTTTAGGTTGAAAAGCCCTCTGATTCAGCAAGTTCTCTTAGAGTTGCCAAAGCAGATGGAAGAGTCGAAGACAAAGCACCTGCTACTGTCCCCACTAGTGCGGTATGCAGAGTACCCTTGGAACAAAGCAGAGTTGTCTGATGTATATGAAATTAAATGGGTTTTTTTATTTGTGACAGCAGCTTTATGTGCCCACTTGAACCCAGTTTTCTTAGGCCCAATAGGTGCTTCAAATAGGCATGTGTATGGTGAATTTTTGCAGCAGATGATGATGATTAGATTTATTCTACAGACAGCAGACAATTAATATACTTGCAAGTTTTCAAATTTTTTAAACAGGTAGAAATGCTTAGTGCAGAACTTGATTGCCAGTACCTTTTTATTTGGTTTCAGACATAAAATTACTGGGGGGAAAGTGCTCTTTGACTTGCTGTGTGTTTACAGTGCTCAGTTGTACCACGGTGTTTCTGCTTGCACAGTTCTTTGTCAGTGTGTAGCAACTTACTGGCCTTTCACCAGGCAGTAGGATTGAGTACTTCAGGTTTTTTCCAGACCATATGAGAATGCAGCTAGATGTCCATCAGAAAATACCTGATGGGTCGTAAATTCAGTTGCCTCAGTAACTGAATATGAACCACAAGGTTATAATCCAAATAAAATGTAGTTTCAGAGCATTAATAGGCTGTGTTTTCCTCCTCAGGGTAAAGGCACTACCCCACTTGCTCCACCACCGAAGCCTATTCGTAGAAGATTAAAATCAGAAGATGAGCTAAGACCTGAAGCTGAGGAACATACACAGAAAACAGGTGTCATAGCTGCTGTTCTTGCTTCACAGCCATCTATTCCTAGGTAACCCAAGAAGTATATAAATACATCTGTTACTGGAAAGTTTACATTTAAACATCATACACACTTTCTGTTCCAGGAGTTGCAAATAATTTCAGTGTGTTTAATTTAGGTTAATTCAAAAATTTAAAAAAATATTGGTTTTTAAAGAAGGTCATCCCATACTGGGAGACTTTTAAGAGATTTTGAATTTTGGAGTGTGAACTCTTTAACTTCTGCAAATGTGTTGGTAATAAATGGTGGAAGTATTAAGATGTAGCATTTAATTTTAAACAGTTGCTGTGAACAGTCCAAAATGTGCAGTCTGTGTGTCCTAGGATGAAAATAGTCTATTACAGTAGTCACTTGGAGGTAAATGAATGTGGTTTGCTGTGTTGGGCCTTCAGAAAGTTGATCATGACAAGTTTTTAAAATGTGCTGAGTGCTGTTTGATTGAAACCAACTATGTGTGCATATATGAATATGTCTGTATTTGTGTTTCTATGCAAATAAACGTGGTTAATCAAGCCAGACAGAAGAGGGAAAATTTAACAGTGTAACAAAAAAATTTTGAAAATATTATTCCACTCAATTAAAGAAGGGGAACTGTAAGTGAGATGTTCAGCTAAGTAGAAAAAATTACTTACTACAGTACTTCTAATGTATTCTCAGATCAGTGGGGAAAGACAAGAAGGCAATTCAGGCATCAATCAGACGTAACAAGGAAACCAACACTGTTTTGGCCAGATTGAACAGTGAACTACAGCAGCAGCTAAAGGTAATTCCTTAGTCTTTGTCTGTGTAAGAGAAGAGCCTCAGAGAGCAAGATGTTAGTTATTCACAGTGACAGGCATCCCTGCAAGCCAATGATAAATGTAGTAGAGGATATTGATAGGAAGTATTTAGCTATTTTTGTAGATCATAGAATGTAGCCATTTTTGACAGGCTTTGTGAAATTACAAATCACGCTTTTGCTACTACAGTGCTCATTTTTTAATGTATTGGTTTGCTTTTAGCTGCACTAAAATTTTACCTCACCTTATTAATACAAAGTTATCTGTTGTGATCATTCTGTATTTTAAAAGCAGTACCAAGAAGAGCAGCTGAAGTTGTGTTCTTCTGGATGAAAAAGCAAGCCTTGAAGTCTTAATAAAATTATAAATTATAATTATTTTTAAACAAATATAATAATCTGAAATACAAAATTTGCAGTTTAATAATTAGTGCAACAATAGTAATTTGTTTATCTAGGTCAGCTGTCATTATTTTGGACCATCTGTAGGCATCATCTTAATGTCTTTCGCCTGCCATCTTTCTCACCTAAGATATCTAATTTTAACTAGCAAGATAATTTTTTAAAAAACCTTAAATGTAAACATGAATTAATAAGATACTGTCTAGAATGGAAGTTAGGGCATTTTAAAAACTCATGCCTGGATTTCACTTGCTACTGTCCATGAGAGTCAATGTGCATAAAATTCAGATAAGAGGGAAAACTGGGGAAAAAATTCTGAGTTTCTAATACTCTTCATTCAGGTGAGAGCTTACCCCCTTAACATTTTAGACTTAATTTGAAAATATTGAAGCTGGGTTTGCGTCTGGTTACAAATTTGGGTTTGGGTGATTTGAAAGAAAGGAAAAACCACTAAATGGCATCACCTTGGAGCAAAGTACTAATTTCCAATTATAAGTAATTACTAGGCAACCAATCTTTTATTCAGATTATGGGAGGAGTTATTGAGATTCTAGAAAATAAATTAGTTCTTGAACTGAGGCGGATTTTGATTCCATGAGGAAATTTTTAGTGCTCATTCTCTGGAAAGTCAATAGAAAATCTTTCTTTTGTAGGATGTTCTTGAAGAGAGAATCTCCCTGGAAGTTCAACTGGAACAACTTCGACCCTTCTCTCACCTCTAAGCCTACTGCCGTTAACTGTGAATTTACTAATTTTGAAAGGGGTATTGGTTTCAAGGCCTATTTAAATATCCATGCATCTAGCTCAGTGCACTCTATTCTACATTAAATGTTGTGGTTCTGTTTTGTCAATTTGTCCACTTTTGTATTTTAAGTATTTTAATTTCAGTACAGAGAGAAAAAAAAACAAAACTACTTTTTCCTTGAATGTGACACTGCCTCTCACATCTTTTTCTGTGGGCATCCGAGATCTTTGTTGGACTTGAGTTTGCAGAGTTTGTCGCCAAAATTTCCAACTGGAATTTTTTCGTGTTTTTTTTCTTTTTGAAACATCTTTGCAGAAGAGGGTTGCTAATCTGTTGAGTTTAACCTTTAAGCACATAAACTCTTCATTCACCATGGCATTTGTTTTATTGTGCCAGAAAAGAGACAAACTACTAATCTGTCATCGGCCAATGTTACTTCCCAAGCTGCCTTTCACAATTGGAAAGTTGTTCACAATTCTAGAAAGCCTGCCTCTTTGCAATTCACCAGCTTACTCAGGCTGGGAGAGTTCTTGCAGGCTGTTTGCCATATCAACTGGATTGGATTTTATTGTTTTTGTTGCATACATTATAGAGTATGTAACCACAGATTGCCAGGTGTTCACATTTTATCCATTCATGATTCTGATTCAGCCGCATGCATAGAAACATTTATGGCACAATTGGTAGTCTGTCAAACAGGTCTTTTTTAGTTCTCCCTTTTGTGAGAAGAGTTGGGTGTAGATCCCAAACATTAATTGCACATTATCTAAGCACCACCTGTAATTGCATGTCTCACACCTTTTAATAGCAGATCACATCCACCGGTCTTCACTATAACAAATTGTATTGTCAAGTAATGTGTCAATACCTCTATAAACTTCTAATTCCCAGCAGAAAAAAAATAAAACAAAAAATGAACAGTTTTACTTCTTAGGAATTCTGGGGTACCTTCTGTCATCTTGTTTCCAGGCCTTACTTCTCTGGCATATAGACAGGCTTCACTATTAACAGAGTTCCTTGAGTGTATCTTGCTCTTCAGGTTGATGTACTGTATTAGGATTTTGTTGTATATTGTACGATACACACATTTTGATCTCATATGTAAATTTGCATTAATTGCTGACTAACAGCAGATATTCTATTTAATGGCTTCTTCTGGCTGTGGGATCATAGATGTTTAACTGCATGGATGTATCTCTGCAGAATCAGAACTAGCAATTGTGTGATTTTTACACCAATAAAACAGCACAATATTTTAATTTTGTTGATTCATCTTTACCTGGGAATGGAAACTCATTCAAATAAGGGGGAGGGTTTTATTACAGGTTTGCAGGGAATTTTTTGTAATTTTGTGGCATGTGCAAGAAGTGATTGATCGTAATCTTTTGGCCATTTTCTTCCATCATTTTTAGCTGATGATCAGAAGTGATTCTCTTGGTAATCTGTGGCTATACTCCTTTTGTATTCTCCTATAAACAAATTTAATACAAATGTAATTTCTAAAAGTAAATGTTAGTATTGATTTGGGTCAAATATATTTATAGTTCTTGAGTCTTAATATCTGGTTTGATTTTCTTGGAAAATTAAAGATAAATCATCACCTATTAGCAGTCCTTAATACCACTGTCTGTGCGTAAATGAAATTCTCTTTACATCTGCTTCCCTTCCAAAAGAATAGGTCAAGTCAGATTTACACTGGTTATGCTGTTACGATGAAAAACAAGTATTTCTCTTTTTGGTTATTATAAACAGACTGGATAATTGTGGAGAATTTTTACTACTACAACTATTCCAACATTTTTTCAAATATCATGAAAGTGTTGCAGATGGTTTATGTATATAATCCAAAGCAAAATTCTCTGTTATGAAAGAATGTCATAGTTGCATGAAAGATGGTAGTTTCTATTTGCATGTAAAGGGATTAAGAAATGATCGCTAAATGGGCACAAAGGTGGCTTATAAAGTATAGATAAAGTGCAAGGCTTTGACTTCAGAAAACTATATACAAACACGGAAATGTGAAGAGAAACCCAGCGAAACAAATTACCCCCAGAAAGCAAAGTATATAACTTTAAACTTGATGGATCGATCACTTCTATTGTAACTGACAAATAGAAGGAACAGACTGGGAAAAAGTTTTTCCCTTTCTTAAAAAGAGGGAAAAGTGAGTCACTGCAGTTAAAGAATGTTGATCTTTTGAACCAACTTCTTGTCCATAGTTTATTTTAAAGTTTAAAATACATTTTTAAAATAGCACTATTTTCATATTAATGTTTAAGTATTAAGCCTATGTTTATAGCAGCAGGATTCTTAAATCAGAATTTAACATTATAAGCTTAAATGTAAAAAGCCTTTTACATTCAGATGTTACATGTACATACGAATTTCTCTAACATCCATATCTTTCTAGCAGAATGACAGGTTAGTGTCTCAAATGAAGAACTTTGGCAATCTGAACATTTTTGTGTCTTGCCAACAAGTCTATTTTAAAGAATTTTTGTGGATTACTTTTAATGCATCGTTCTGTACATTTTAAACCAGTTTTTCATGATCAGAAGACCTAACAGAAAAACTACTTAATGTCTTAAGAACATCACTGCCAATGATGTTCAGAAGTTACCTCACTTAGTAATGTAACCCAACTTTAATCCCTTATAAAATTATCTCCCCGTCTTCTCCATTTCTTTGATCTTGATCCAGCTACTTGATGCATTCTTTTTTATGAACTTAGATTGTAAGCTCTTTGGGGCAAGGAATTATGTACAGTACAAAAGAGGTGCTCTCTCTATTGCAAGTATAAATGTAGACTACTAAATAGTATGGAGTGTGATTCATGTTCCCAGCTGGGATGGATGGACAGCAGCAGGCCTTCTGAAACATCTGGAAAATGTTTTTCTCTGGACTTTGTCACTGGAAGAGTCTCTTCTCGTTTGATTTGCGTTTCTTTTATGTTTCCTAATAATGTGCCTCTTTCTTCATTCCACCTGCTTTGGAGTTGCTTTTTGCTCCATTCATTGCCTGTCTTTGGACTGCAGAGAAGATTTCCAAAATGCAAAGGTAAAAAGCTGAAAAGCCGCTTTGTTTTGAGCAGTATTCTAAGTCTATCTAATGTAAGCGAATATTTTCAATTTTTTGTACTTCACATGCACCTCGTTTTCCTTGCAATTGTGATGAACTAGATGATCTCGTATTACTGAAAACGTCTTATGTGGGATAAACAAAGTTGAGGTTATAAAAACTTAAAACTAAAGAAAATAAATTTGCAGCATTGTTTCTTGTGTGACATGTCTCTCTGTCCCTTATGGATGGGGTGTGCTGTGTTTTTCTACATTTAGGGCAGAGTTGAGAATTACTCTTCTGGTTTCAGCTGTGCAGTTATTCTAAATGTCACTTTATGGGTGGCCTGGCCTTAATCACTTTTTCCTAAAATGGTAAAAAAAAGTAAATCGCTGTCTCCTGACTCCCACCGAGCTCATTCTAGTCTTAGCTTCTAGTGGAGTGTAGTTTCATGAAATTGTAATGTGTTGCAAAAGCACATTACTTCCAAGTGAGTAATACAAAGCAGTTCTTACTCTGTGGGGAAGACGAAAAAATAACTTTTATATTTTAAATATATTTGCATGCTTATGCAGCTTGTCTTGCCATTTTATATTGATGAACCACTCATTTATCGTACAGCTCTACAGAGGAAAACACATGAATAACAGGGACTTTATTATCTAATAACAAAATATATTAAAGGCTATGTTCTCTTAATAGTCTTAACAATGAATTAGGGATTGTATAGGAAAGATGTTAATAATGTCTACATACCAATAACCAAATGACATGATAGGGGTTGTCCTGATAGTTAGTACTCAAGCAAGATATCAACTTCACAGGAGTCTTTGAATTAATTGCTTGTGTTTGGGGATGGGATGGAGAGGGGGGAAGTTGAATACTGTGTAATTTCCTTTCAGTAATATTTCTTTCAATTGGCAAAATGGGCTTTAAAGGTGCAATTTCTGCTTTGAAGGTGGATTGTACATTATTTGTACCTAAAGCATATACTGATTGTACACTAGTTGTACCTGGTGGGTGTACACTATTAGTGTGTTTCAAAGTGATTTCACAGTACTTTTTTCCAATTTACTGGTATATAGGTATTCAATGTGTTGCATTTAAATTATTGTCCAAAACAGCTTTTGTTTAGTTATAATACTAAAAAATTTGGAATTGTGACTCTTTGGAATACAAAGTTTGTCATCACACAGCTTAAATCTAAAGCTTTACAAAGACTTAGTACTGTTTATCACGATTTACCAGCATACTGGGCTACAGAAAGCTAGATGAATTCTATTTCACCTCTGGTAGAATATATTCTTGACTCTTTCACTCTTACAAGTATGGATGCATTTAATCTGGAAGCAGCAGAAATTACTGTTTTGACTGGTCTTGTTTATAAGAGGCCAACAAAATTAGAAAAACACCATAAATAGTAAAGCAATTCAAGCTGACTTTCAGTGGTACATTGATGGAAACCCAAATTTTGGCAATACTGCTGTTGAACCATGTGTAATTGTATTGTTTCCCAGTGTGTGGAGGAGCTCATGGAGGTGGGAGATACCTCATACTCTGCAGGGCACCTACACTTTTCAGTGTATCCCCTAGAGATGCAGTGGTGCCTTTTGCTTTCTCTCACTTAACTTCAGAGGTCTGAGTGTTGCTCTTTCTTTGGCTCAAGTAAGGCTCCATTTAAACTGACAGAAGAGGGGATGGTCCATGGGGTGGGACACATAATTGTAAGAAACTGCACTCTGGATCAGGGCTGTCTTTTGCAAGCAGCCTGTGGGTTTTGGTATCCAACCAAAAGGCAAGTAAGGAACACTAGCATTTGAAAGACTGGTTGCATATTGAGAAAATAAATGGATTTTATGTTGAAAATCAATTATTTTCCTGACAGCTGGGGGAACAGGAATAGGCATTACAAACAGCTGCTGTGAACACTCACCCAAGGGTTTCTGAAGGCGTGGCATCCCTGACTGGCTGTGTCAGACTTAGCAAGAAAGTCAGGTATAGTAAGGAGCTTCAGCAATAGATGATTTCTCTGCAGAAGTCATAATCATCCCTATGTTAACTTAGGTGTGTGTTTCATTAAAATGCTGTGAAATTCAACGTTCTACCTGTTTTGTGCCTTATTTTGCATAGCTTGAGCTGATAAAAAGCTTGAGTTAGTCAAAGTATGAAAATGCAGAGTGTATTTCAAGAAAAAGACAATGAAGAGAATTTTGAAGGAAGTTGTAATTCAGTGTATTCTACCAGAAAATGCAGAAGTGCCATCCCTCGAGCATGTCACTTGTTTTTTTCTGTTACATATCATATCTTTGGAAGAAGAATGCTTCAATTTATAACAAACCTTTCTTCTAGAGCTTCAATCCATGTGTTTCACTGCCCTCATGAAGGAACTTAGTCACCTTCTCATCAGAAGGAACCAAGGATCATAGAAGAATCAAGAGGTCCTTTTGTTGTAGAAGGGTACCTAAAAGGAACATACTCCCTGGTTTACTCTGCACTTTGCCTTTTGGGATAAAGTAGTATTAAAGCAAGAATGTTCCTGTGGAAAAGCAGTGTTAATTCACATAATTTTTTTCAAAATTAAGAGGCTGGTAATTTTGATGGATTCTATGTTTTTTATCACATTGCTTCCATAGTAGACTTGCTAACCAAAAAACATGCTAAAATTGATAATGTCTCAGAACTTTTCGTGTCAGAAGTACCAGTTTTGTCAGTTTTTTATCCTTTTTTCCTGTAGCTTTTTAGAACATTGATCTCCTTTTAGATTTTAAAATTTCATTTTTGCAAATATCTCTTCATATAGAATAGTAGAATTTTTTTTCCCAGTTGAGGAAAATAATTTTACATATTGATTTAAGGGGGGTTGCATTTCACCTGTCACAGCTCAAAACTGTTCTGAATTAAACCAAAGTGAGTAGTGTCTAAAACTGAAAGTAGATGTAATTTGGATTATAAGGTAGGATTTTGGGTTTAAAATTTTCATCAAGATGGCATGGATTTTCATTTTAACATACACCTGTTTCTTTCATATATGCATTGCAGTTTTTAGAAATCTGTATAAATATTTCTTGTATTGGCACTTGCTTAACTGTTAGACTGTATTTCTTCTAGTATTTTGGCTTGATGCTGCAATATTGCAGTGATTGGGGTGATCAGGTAATTTGCAAACTACTCATTCACTCTGGCCCCAGCCTTTCAGTTTGTGGGCAATTGTTTGTACTTGGTTATTTCATGTTCTGGCTTTTGTTGGTTTAATATGATTGAGGTGTAAGCTGGAGGTCTCTTATTAATCTTAGTATTTTTTTAAATAGTGGGAGAATTATGGCCTATTATAATGACTGATTTTTAAGATGCAAAATTTATATCAGCTCCTAAAAATATATGGATTTCTTTTTTACTTAGGATAGAGAGATTTACAGCTATTGTGGATGTGTGCCACAAAAGTCTGTTTGTAAAGCTTTATTTCACCAAAGTTCAGTGCTGATACAGAAATCTGCCATGTCTTTTTTCATTGCAGAATCAATCCTTCCCAAAGGAATACTCTTTAATTTCTTTGTTTCCTTGGTGTTTTTCTGTTGGCTTTTGCTACCAGACAAGTCCCCGGGACTGCAGGTATGCTCCAGTGTGGCCAGCACAGCTGAGAGTGGCACAGGACCTTTGCCAGCACCCTCTGACCTTTGCATCTCACTGCACAGCTTGCCAGGGACAGGACTGTCCCCCTTGCCTGTCACATCCAGTGCAAACCTCTGCCGATGAGCCCTGCTGCTTCCTGAGCAAACTCTCCTCCCTTGCTGAGAAGGATGAGTCCCATCTGATGCCAGCGTGCCTGGTGCTGCATAGGCCATTGCATTTGTCAAAAACCCCAAAATATTGGCAGTGACACCAGCCATGAGCCATGTATTAATGGATTCAGCCCATCTGTTTCTTCCAATGTGCTGCCTTCAACTGGAAGTACAGAGAAGAATGTAACTCGTGCCCCAGGATTCCCCACAGGAATCAGGAAAGAGCATCTTCTTTCAAACACCAAACCCATTTATCAGTGTGTTTTTAAACCACAACACTGGCCTAAACTCACACTGGTAAATATATTAAACATTTCATGTTAATACACTTTTATCTCCATAAACAGCTCTTCAGGAAACATAACAGAAAGGAGCTCATTTTCTGCAGCCACTTACACACTTTTCTAACTACAAAAGACTTTCCACAAATTTATTACAGTAGATCAGTAGATTTTTTCTTTTCCTGCAGGAGCCCAGAAATGGGATTAGTTCATTACCACATAAAAGAGTTCAGTCCCTCAAAAGTCTTGCTACAAAATTTTCTTGTATGAATCCAGAAGTGAATCAGCACCCACCATAAATGAACTGTGTCAAACACACAAAGTTGTATCCAGGAGAAGGTAAGGGAAAAGTACTTCTTAATTCCTCAATTATTTGCAATTAATGCATTCTTTGTGACTTATAATTGCCCATGGGCTTAAAGTGATTGAAGGGGCTAATTTTTATATAATCCTAAACAGCTGCTTGAGAAAGGTATTTATGTCTGTATCTCAAATTATACGCTCCGTCCTTGCCTAAATTGCTACAGAAACAAGAATCGAGACATCCAACTTGAAAAAGTAAGCCTAAGCAGTTTGATGGCAGAGCCCAAAAAATGGAAAAGAGCTGCTTCTATGGTAGAATACTTAAACTCTGGGGTTAAAAGTGTGGTTTCGGATGAGTGTGAGTTACAGTGCTGCAATACACTGCACTCAGCAATAAGCTGAGCACAGAGCTCTGCTCCTGCATCCAAGTGAGCTGCAAGAATATAATTTTGTTTGTATAACTGCAGCTCTACTAGTGACTTTTGCCACACCCAGAATGAGGCGTGAGGCGAAAAGATGCTATTTTTTTTGCTTGTTGTTCAGAAGTCTGCCCAGAAACAGGCTGTAGTGCTGATATGAGAAGGTGCTGTGCAGAAATTACAATTGCCCAATTATTGGTCAGAGGTGTGGGGAAGAGAAACAAACAACCTTTGCTTCACTTTGTGAGAAGCCTGTTGTATTCTAGTTCTCTCAAGCCGAGTTTGGATTTCCCAACATTTCAGGTTCGTACCCAGCTGCAGGCAGGGACTCCTAGGTACATTTGCCAGCATGCAAACTCCTAGAGGATCTCAGCAATGAAGGAGATAAAGTGTTTTAAGAACAAGAACAACCTAAAGGGACAACCACTGGGACCCCTACTGGTTTGTAAACCATGGAGATTTGCATGGAAAGTGAGGCAGGGAATTTGAGGCTGAATCTGTAGCCAGAGCACTCAGTGGTGGTTAAATGATCCTTCTGTCCCCAGGGTGCTGCAGGCTTGGTGCTGTGCAACCCAAAACTACATCTTGTGGCTGAAGAAGCCTCTTCTCCAAAGATGCCAAACAGAAGCAATCTTCTGTTCCCTGGCCACTCACCCCACTCTGGGCTGATGAAAGCCTTGCACTAAGGTTGAAGGGTAAAGTTTCCATTCCTTGTTTGGTAAGTGCAAACAGTATGGAATCTCAATGTATTACCTAAAAACTGAGTATAAAATAAATCTAGAACCAAAGGCATGGTTTGATGGACCAAGATAGAAATTTTGGATCTGAAACCAGCCTGATTTTATACTAATACAGAATATTTTTTTTCTCTGACTGTGCACAGAAAGATACCAATTAATAGCAGCTTATTTACAACATTGGAGTAACTACAAAATTTAATATCCTGGATTTATTGAACAGTAATATTTACCCAATTTTGGAATTTCACAATACTTAATTGATTTATGTGGACTGCTAGCATGCATGTTTGTTTTAATTTGGTGACATTTTACAATTATTCACAGTAATGGAAAAAAACCAATCTCTGCAAACATTCAGACAATGCTAAAACTCATCTTTCTAACACAGCCA
Source organism: Petroica traversi (assembly GCA_025920805.1). Taxonomy (NCBI): domain Eukaryota; kingdom Metazoa; phylum Chordata; class Aves; order Passeriformes; family Petroicidae; genus Petroica; species Petroica traversi. The sequence continues at coordinate 16,605,725 of JAHLSL010000012.1, read as the reverse complement.
AACCAACAGCAACTTCTGGAAATGAAACATCATGTATTTAAAACTTTTCACTTTATTAACAATAAATTAATCCGTGATATCACCAATCAACAAAACACTTGAGTGTGCAGATTGTCTGTGTAATGATCAGAAAGGCAACACTATCACTACCTTCATAAAAACTGGAGAAATGCCAATGAACTTATATACATGTACCATATGCACACTAAGCAGAAGAAATATATTTCCAAGTTTCTCCAGTTTTTCTGTTAAGGCAATAATAAAAAGCACAGCATCACAATTAACTACAACTCTAGATACTGAGCCCTGACATAATGCACTGATCAGAGGAATGTGCAAAATAAACACCTAGATTCGCACTTCGAGTCTTTGTTGTGCAAAATTAAAAAACAACAAAAAGTCACAACTCTTCTGGATTCTATTGTCAGAAAAAACAAAAGCAAAGCTGGGAGAATCCAGATTGACAAAGATGTTCTCTCTCAGCCTGTGGTCCCATTTGGAATATCTTGAGCATCTGCTAAATGGAGTTTTTGGCTGAAGCAAATCATTAAGGAACAACACTTCCACATAGAGATGAAGCATAAACAAGAGAGCAGTGTTACATGGAACTCCACTTACTCTGGACTATACACCAGTCCAGACAAACTCTGTTCTGGTAAGTCCTATGCTAGTTCCCCACCAATAAATTAATATTTCTCAATGAGACTTGAGCATTACATACCTCCAGCATTAGCCTGTGGATCAAGAGTGATGCCAGATTATTTTTATCACTATTACACATTATTATCACATGGCACTTATCCTCTTTATGAAGTCTGCCATAAACAGCTTTCCATGGATATGCAGGGAATGTGGATACCAGTGCAGGATCTTAAGCCCCAAAAACCAGAGCCTCACCTCCTCAATGTGTATAAAGTGTGTAACAACGGAAATAATCAGACTGCAGAGTAAACTGTGCTACATCCCTGTACTGTCATCCTGCCTTATCAAAAGCACAGTGTAAAAAACAAGCTGAGACACTCAGCTTTATCTTCTTCTCTGTGAGCTAAGAGCACACATTTGTTCAGTTACCTGAGCTCTGCTGAAGTTATCTGACTCCAGAAATAAAAAACTAGGTCAGTTCACTCTGCGCAGTCAGATCACTGATAAACAACCATACACGTTTCTAGAAAAAAACTAAAAGGTAATAGAATTCACTTATCAGTGGGACAGATGCTTCTGAATATTGCTGAAGGAGTATGACTATCAATGTTTGTTCCAGAATGTCTCAACACCACACTTGTAGAAGCCCTGCTGATGGGCTTTGCCACTGACAACACATTGTGGTACATGGAAGCTAAATAAATCACCAGATGAAAGAAACAACCTGTAATTAGATGTATTAAGATACAAATTTTTACGTATTGGAAGAACCTAAAAAACTATGTTGTATTATAGCACTAATTTAAAAGAAAAGGCAATTCAAAATTATTGAAGCAATTTGACTCTTGTAAAGACATCAATTACTGGGGAAACACACTGCAAGTTGACTACAGTTAATAATTATAATGCAAAATAAACATTTTAGGAAAAGGATACATAGATGAATTTAGTTCTTCCAGCTGCAATATAAATTTAGAAATTATGAGAAATGGCACTTCTGTTAGTCAAAGAAGTGCAACAATTACGCTGGCATGCTGAAATAAATACATTAAAACAATGAAGGAAATAACTAATAGTTCGGGCTGAAATGTATTATTTATTACAAAAATAAAATCAAACCTACACTAAATTCTATACAAGGAGCTAACTTCCAAATTAAGTTTAAATCTGTTGATCTCAAGAAATCTAAAGAAATCTTAACTGGTTTGGTTTTTATGGTAATACACTAGACAAAGTGTAGAATATACAAATCTATTTTCCTTGTTTTGTGTCATCTTCCCCTGATGTAGGAGGATGGTCCACAGAGAAAGTGGTCGTGGCTCCCTAGTGCATGGGCTGTCCCTAAGCAGGCTGACGTGCAGCTAGCCTGCTCCCCTCCCCGAAGCAACCAGCAGCTGTAACAAATGAAAACAAGCCCTGTGTTTTCTCAAAACCAAGAGGAGGTCAGGGCTCACATCTTGGTTCAGTCAAGAGCTACATTCTCCTCAACTGTACATCACTGCACCCAGGAGTGGTGTTTTCCTGAACTGAGCTTTGCTGTGGGCTAAGTTCCATGATTTCTGCCCTCCCAGTACTTACATCTGACAGCAGCCTGTCCAGGTTGGAATCACTGGCTAGTTTTCTTTTATCTTCAGGGAGTTCTTCCATCTCCCCATAGAGTTCCAGGTTGAGGCGAGCGAGTTTCTCCTGCATGCTCCGCACGTGTTCCATCTGCTCTATGGAACACTCATTTCCTAAAAGGACAAGCAGTAACTTTATATAAAGAAACCCAAGAGAGCAAATGAAGGTGTGGAGATGCAGCTTTTTAAACATCAAATTTACAAGTAAATTTGCTTACTTAATTTCTCACTGTTTCACTACCGAAGTTTCTGTCATCCCATTTGATGTTGTGTTGTGCTGAATTTACAATGGCTATCCAATACCCAAAGAGTTCTTTACAATGCTCATGGTTTTTCTATATTTTTGAATTTTTCTCTGACTCAGAAAGGCCCTGGTTTTTAACTTAAAATATTACTAAAATAAACCTCCTTTCTAATTTTGATTTATCTGAGGGTTGACTTTCTTAAAACAGATGGTTTATATAACACAAACTTCTCAGGTTCTTTTGTAAAATCGGTGTGGAATTGACACGCTGACCTAACACTAAACTTGCAAAAGTACACGGGAATTTTTCTACTCAGTACAGGGGAAAAAAATAGCAAAAATGTGAAACATTTCTTCTAAAACATCTTCTAAAACCTCTGAGGCTGTAAAAATACTAGGAAGCTAAGACAGGAGAATAACCTCGGTAAAATGCAGTTTGCATTGAATTTCATAAAAGTTGTTACCAATAGTCTTAAATGTTCATATGCAGCAAAACTGGGTGCTAAATACAGTTCTTTCTTCACACACTATCATAAATAAGTGGCTTTAAAATTGGTATCTTAAGGACAGGTGCTTCCATGCTGGAAGGAGTAATGAAATGGCTCATGAATAATCTCAAAACATGACAACCTTACAATGGGACTGTAATTTAAAAATGCAGTAAGATGTATTATGTTAATCTCACATGGCAGAGTCCAACTGACAGCTGGCAATCTGTCCCTGCAGCACACTTGTTTGCAAATGTTACCACTGTACAGATCTAAAAACCAACTATTGTACACACACAATTCATGCATTTACCAAATGCCTGAAGTTTGCCAGAGTGGAAGTCATTCAGGAGACTCAGAAGTCCCCTTTCCATTTCCTGGACATCTGATACATCTGTCAGAAAAGAATGCTGGATTGGTGCTGCCTGTGCCCCTTTTGCTTCACCTCCTGCAGGTTTGGCTTTCTCTTTGATTACACTAAAAAAATAAAATTACACAAAACAAATATTACTTCCAGCTTTCAATTGCACTGTAAATTTGAAATGTAAGGAAGCATATATCTGGGCCTTGAAAAATTAAATGGGAACTATATCGTGCATATTTTCATCACTGCTTTTAAGATAAAAACTGGACCGCCAGCTTGTCTTAAAAATAAAGAACATCACCATCACAGCATTTCGATACTGCAAAATGAAGGGTTCCAACAATTTGCTTTTTCCTGCTAATAGTAGGAAACATCAATGGACCAGGTGCCTGCAATGGCCATCTTAATAAACTACAGCGGGCCAACATTACCCAGGAGTGACTTACAGGGCATTACCACTGAAAAGACCCTAGAGATCACTGGTTCCAACCACTAATCCAGCACAGCCATGTTCACCACTGACCCATGTCCCCAAGTGCCACACCCACGTTTTTTGAACATTTCCACAGATGGTGATTCCACCACTTCCCGAAGTAGACATTGTCTACATAAAGTCACACAAAAAGCATCTGCGAACTCTCTGCAAGTCAGAGAAAACCCCCTCAAAAATCATACTCTCCTCTTGTCACAAACATCCACAGACTGCAATTAATTTCTAGTAAATCCCAGGAGAACGTTGAGACTTGAGTACACTGTTCAGTCAACTGCAGAAGCCAACAATTTATAGCACATTAGTATTTACTAATATTTCCTTCAAAGTATTAACAGAATTTCCCTGAAAAATAATGTATAGGCTTTACATTGCAGAAATTCATTATTCATCAGGCCAGTACTGCATCCTTCAAACAGACTCTCTGTGATGATGCTGACAGTTCTGTATTTAATCTTCAGCTAAAACTCAGAAGTCAGTAAATTCTGCTGCACTTTTCCAGCTAACATTTCACTTTAAAATTCCTCTTTATTTATTTATCTACTGTTTCTGCCACAGCCAAGAAACACATTTTGTAACACGCAGGAAAATTAACGTTCTCAAACTGAAACAGACATGTCATCAACAAAACACAAACTATTCTGACATGGTACTTTCTGAAGAACTGAATGTCTCCCTTTATGCAAGATGCTGCCCCAACTGAGAGGTCCCCAATCACAATACACCTGGAAATTCCAGTTCTAGCTCATCCTGTTCAATTTATGTCCTTCATTTCCTGCTGTACTTGTCAGTTCCAACCTTGCAGTCATGAAACGCTATATGAAACATCTGGGGCTCTACTCTCTCCCATGCAATGCCCAAATCTGATCACCCACCTTGTGTCTTTCCCCAGACACATCAGGCTACACCCTGCTTCAGCTAAATTGTTATCAGTATGAGTCTACAGCACTGTGAACATTTCATTAAGCTTACAAGAAGTGTAAAACACCTTCCTTTTCTATAAATTAACCATTATATTGCATTAAACACGAATAATTTTGCTAAAAAAGACACATCATCAAAACCTTGCATAAGTCTGAAACTCTTCTGTCACAGCCAGTCTTAAACAACCTTTAGACTGTCTTAGCACTGCCAGGTTTGCGGCTCTCACTTCCTCTAAGTCTGCAAATGCCCCA
>JAHLSL010000012.1:16580476-16595703 GCA_025920805.1 Petroica traversi | reverse complement strand
GCCGGTCCCCGCCCGCAGGGGGCAGCCCCTCCCCGCGCTCCGCCGCTCCCTCCCCGGCTCTCCTGCGGGACAGGAATGTCGCATGGACAAGGAGGACCCGTCCTCATCCCCGCCACGGATGTGCCCAGGACGGCTATCGTCCCAGTTAAACAGGAGCCCTGCTGCCACGTTGAGTTGGCTGCAGCTCTCGGTGTCATTTCAGTCCTGAGTCGTTGGAGGAGGAACTTATTTTTCAAGGCAGGCGGTATAATTAGCAGGGTGTGCCTACCTAGCCGGAGTAATTAACGAGCTCAGCCCCACCAAGTCTATTTCCTGGTGCCGTCGCTATTGCATTTCTGGTCGTCGCTTCGCACCTCAGTGCTCTCTCAATGATGTCTTTGTGGACTTGAATGGTCGGCACATCTTTCCTACCTATGGCTGGTAGCCTGAGTTGTTTTTCCCCCATCTGACAGTAGAGAAATGAACGTATCAAATAGCTCTACAATTTGTCAGCTTGAATTTCTTCCACCTGCAACGAGATCTTACTTTTTACTTGAGAAGTGTGTTGTTCACAACTGTATGTTTTGTGATGAAGACTCTCAGATATTATTCACACTCCAGATGTGAAGGGTGGTATAATCGTCATAACCCTCAGAGAAAACATTGACCAAAAGCTTTACTGGTGTTTGCAAGTGTGTGTCTCAGTATGAAGCCACCTCCTGGGTTAACGGGTGTGCAGCACCTAGAATGCATCCCTACCTCTGTCTAAACTGTCCATGATACCAAGAGAATGATTCTCCAGTCATACCCTCGTCCTGAACCTTCTTATGGACCTTGGATTAGGCCTGAGAGGCTATTAAATAGCAGTGCCTTGTTAAGACATGGTTGGGATGTTACAGTTGTGAGACTCAGCAGCCACTTTGAGACCCAAAAGGGGCTCTGTCAAAAGGAGATTGCATTTGAAGTGATTCTCGGGTTAATGACAGGGACCAAATGTCCACTGAAGGTTACCCTATAGTCAAAGTAATTCCTTGCAGCAGGACACAGTTTGGGTCTGAGGAGCTGGATCAGTTCTGATACATAGGACCGGTGTTGCAAGAGGTCTGTGATAGACCAGTGATACACTGACAGCTCACTTGTGGGAATAAACAACGGAAGGGTGTTTCCATGTAGGCAACAGAAAGAAATTAATCTGCCTAATGCTGGAGATGTATTGCACAAAAAGGCAGTGGTACAAGACTTAAGGGACAGGTAGAGACGCTGAAACAGTTGATTCTGTAAGACAAAGGGCTTCTGAGATCTGTGTTACAGGGAAACAAGAGCTAGCAAAAATCACACAGGCTGTGAGCCAGACACAAATTCTCAGTCACAGGGCTGCCCAAGTAGAATCCTCATTTGCACACATACATATATGTGTAGATATAAATATGTAGGAGGCTGCAAAAAGTGGACAAATTGAGACTTACAGGCAGATTTATGCAGCCATTTGGGAGATCTGTATGAAATAAATACTGGTTCTCCATGGTAACTTTGGAAATGTTTGTGTTCATTCCGGTCATTTCTCACATGCTGTATGAGCAAGTAAATGCACCCACCTTGCAGTTGGTATATAGAGGTGTGGTTTGTTTTTCCCCGTATGATTAAAGGTGTTCTGTTTGACAGTTTGGATGGAAGGTGATTGAGTGTCCTTTGTTTCTACCAAGGCAGTTGAAATAGAATGACTGGTGGTCTGTTTTTAAATAAAGGGGAAATGTTTCCATCACTAAGCAATTTTAAAATAAAATTACTTTCATATTCAGGAAGCTGTTGGATTCCACAGTTAACCCTGCTTCAGTTTAGTATCTCAGTAGGAGGGATCAAATTCTATAGAAAAGGCAATCCATTTTAGCATGCAGGTAATATTTTGCTCAGAGTGAATTTCTTATCACTGCACACTACATGACATTCAAATTATTATTAATGTGCCTCTGTTATTTTTATATCTGATTTAGCAGAATCTACAAGGGCAGATAATTGGAAAGCATCAGTCCATATGTTTTTATTGAGAAAGTAATTTTATAGTGAATAATTTATTTATTTTAAAAGATAATAGTAAGTTAAGAGCAAAGAATCAAAGATAGCATGCTCTTGATTTGATACTAGAAATCTTGTTGCAGATAACACTGTTGCCTAGAATCAAATAAAGTTTGAGGGAGAAAAAAGGCATGTTTTGAACTATCTCTATCTGAGCTTTTGCATAATTTTGTATTGTGATAATGATTCACAGTCCAGAAAAGGCTTTTTTCTTCCTTTAAAAGACTTTTTTTCTGACAACCCCACCATGCATTACAGTGGTAGCATTTGTATATACTAGTTGATTGCAATGCTCCAAGGGTAACGGTGTTTTAATGGCAATAATGTTATTGTTAAAGCAGCAAATTAAACAGTTAATTGAATCTGATTTTATTTACATGTATATCTCCTTACAAACTAGAGGCCCACCTTTGAAGATGCTTTGAAGACAAACTTCAAAGAAGTTAAGTCTGTACTTTGTATTGAGATATTCATGCAAATAAAATCAGATTCTTCTTTCTGAAAACCCTGTTCAGTTAACATGAGATGGCAAGTCGGTTCTAAAGGCTTCCAAGACAGTGATGAAAGCACAGGGTTCTTTAGCTTCTGTAATTAATTTCAGATGTATTTCACAGGTTGGCATCTTGTACTAATGGAATCCTGACATTGCTGTAGCGTCACCTTCTGAAAAAGAGCATGGTCTGGGACATATCTGTTCACAGGAAGGAAAGTACTTATTGCTGGTTTGTGAGGACCAGCATAACAAGGTGTGTATGTATCTATCAGCCAGATAAATGTGCAGAACAAAGCAGCAAAGTTGAAATTATAACTGATTACTTTGAGATTCATATGAATGTAGAATTGCGTGGGTTAGACACCTGTATTCTTCACAGATCAGTGATGGATATGTCCTCAAGAAATGCAACTGAAAATGTGTCAGCATGTACACTTTACATTGTATCTCTCTCTCCCCACACTATCATTGTGCTAAGTGAAGGAATATGATCATCTATAAATATTTAGACTTATGTATTATTACTGTATCAGTTTCAGTTTCCACATCTCTAGCATGAACAGTCCATTGAATTCAGTGCCGTTACACTAGACCAAGCAGTTTAAAACCTCTACCAGTATTGTGTGCTTATAAAGTGTTCTGATTGCAAAAAATCAATACTTGATTAGCTACCAAGACATTAAATACATGACCTGCTTAAAAACTGAACAAATGTTTTACCTGAATGTAGGTGAGGAATAAAGCACCTCCTTGGGCCAGCAGTATGGTGATTCAGGCACCCAGGACAAGTGACGAGGGGAGGAAGGAGGGAGAACAGAAGGAACCTGCTGAATCCCTTGGAAAGTGGGAATCACCCCAAAACTAGGCCTCAAGGGCCCAAATGTTCCTGAACACCCCACTGCCCAGGAGTCCAGGAGCCCACTTCAGCTCATGGACTTTAATTCTTGCCTAAGCTAAGCATCTCCAACTCTCATTTCAGCTCCTGGATGGACCCCTGGAAAATTACTTTTAAAGATTGCTATATTAATAACAAAATATCCACTAAATAACACTAGTTAGTCTGGATTTCACATTCGTAGTATCATGGAAGTAGTAGTGGTTGGAAGGCCCTTCTTGAGGTCACAGCATCACTGGCTAACTCAGTTTGTAAGAGACATCATGAGGCCCAAGTCAAAGTAGGTCAACTGTGTGAATAGACCAGGTTCCCAGGGCTTTATCCAGCCTCTCTTGAAAAAACATCCAGGATAAAATCGGCATCAGTGTTCTCTAGCACAGCCTCCTCCCCAGAGCAGGATCACTGCCACATCAGCTGTGTCTTTGTCTGACCAGGCCTTGAAACCTTCAAGATTGGAGACTCTACAACCCCTGCAAAAAACTTGTTCCGGTAGTGCATTACTATCCTAGTGAAGAAGTTTTTCCTTATACAATTTTTAGTTATCTAAAAACACGCTAATATTTTCTTTGTGTTCAGTAGATATAGAAGCTATTGTAGAGTTACATTTGCCTTCCCCTAAATATTTAAATATTTGTAATATACATTAAGATCCTCAATGAAGAAGCACTTTAGAACTGTACTTCTGTTGTTTTAGCAATCCCAATACTCCATCTGGAAAAGGAAGAAGTCTATCATTGGCTCTGTCAGCACAACCAGTATTTCAGATACAGTCCCAAACCTAATACAATTTTTCAGACTCTGCCAGGGATGTAAAACTAAGATTATCCATAAATGCAATGGTAGTTCCCTAGTGCATAAGGTGTTCTCCTTTAGAATGATTTCATGGTGGCCATGGTTTTAGATGCCAGCATATTGTAGAAAGAATAGGGTTTTCTGAAGGATAAGGATGATAGCTGATTTCCTTCTCACACCATTGTCTTGCTTGGACAATTCTTGTTTACATGTTAAAATACTTTATAATCAAATAATTCGATCTACCAAACTGTGTCACTAATTTTATAATAAAAAACCTTTCTCACAGGACTCAATCCATTGATAGATATGAGAAAAGGCTGGGATAGTATGGCACCATTCCTGCATCCATGTTCAGTAGTTTACAACGATGAACATCGTAAGAGCTTTTAAAATAAATTAAAATAAACCTTTGGCAAATTCTTCGCCCTTGGACAGCCTGCTGAATTATTTTTGCAGGTACTCACTGGGTTACTCACTGTAAATGTAACAATGTTTACAATCACTCTAAGATTTGCATCATGGTGTTTACAGAATTCCACGAAAGTCAGCAAAACTGAACCCTTGGGAAACAAAATGGAAAGTAAATTCTAGAAACAAGACCAGACCAGAAAACATGTAACAGGGTTCTTCTTCTCTGTAGATGGGGATGTATTAGTGCAAAGTATGATTTCTGATGTACATTATAGAAGTAATATGGGGAAAGTTTTGTTGGATTTTATTTAAGCTAAAATTGGTAACACCTGTTCTCAGCAGGCACCTGCTCTTTTCCCCTTTTAAATATTGAATAATGTTTATGATTAATTTAATACAGCAAGATAGAACAGGCAGCTCATATCACAAAGAACCAACGCACATCCTTTGTTTTCTGTAGCCTGTTTTTTAAGCTGTTCAGTAATTTATCACAAGAGGGCCATAATGGAGTAAAGACCTTGCAGGATAAAAACCCAACAGTCTTAAGGTCACAATTGAAATAAAATACTTACTCAGTTGTTTTAATAGTTTGGCTAAGTGCCTACAAAAATGGGTTTATTTTGTTTGCTGGTCTTTACACTTCATGTCAGTAGGAGAAACTGCTATTCATGTTGTCTCTATGAGATGTCACTGAACAGTATTAGTAGTATACAGTAACCCAGGCATGCCAGGGAAGGTTGAGTAAATAAAGTTTAACTTTTCAAAGCAATTTCAGCCTCTCCTCACCCCTACTGTGCACAAACATGGGCTTGTGGACATAATCACCTGTACACACCTCTGAATGTCATGGGCAAGAATTCCAATGGTGTGAGACTGTACAAACTCACGAAGCAAATAAACACAATTCCTATCACAAACCATAAACTAGATGGATACAAACAAAAGATGATAAAGGAAACGAGTAGATACCCTGTATCTGCATGATCCACCATGTCTAAGGTTCTTCTGGCATAAAGGGCAATGACAAATTCATTGCTTACAGGAAAGAATTTGTAGGTGATTTTTTTGGATGGATCATTTGGCTTAAAAGAACACTGGTTAAACTTACAATTTTCTTTTTAAGCCATACAATATAAAACTATCTCAAATATGATTTTTTTTTCTTTTTTTCCCCCCCCCCTAATTATAAACTTCATATCCAAAATGATAAAGCTCATTTGGAAAATTCAACTCAGGAAAATCCAGTAATTTTTCTAAGTGAGATCTGTGAAGTTTATGCCTCCAAGAACTGTGAAAGCAAGCAGCTAGACTTCCTTCATTGAATGTGGTAAGAGCATAAAATTCAGCTCTCATAGCTACAGTTATAGAAATAAACTTATATTCTAGAAATATAACTCAGATTGTTATCTTAATATCAAAGTAGGACTGGGAATTTTTTGAAGTCTACAATTTTTCCTGGTCAGATTTGTAGTTGGCCTCGAGTAATTTCTCTGTGTTTTTTGGAAATTTGAATTCCCTTCCCCCTCTACAGCTTGGTGGCTTAGTACAAATACAACTGTTTGGATGTTTTAAGAGCATCGAGTGACTATTTTTTTCCAGGCTAGAAGATATATTGCTGAGAAGTTCCACTGACTAAATGTCTGTTCTCTCAAACAGACATTGGAAAGCATGTTTGTAATTTCAGACTCTGTTTTGTTAGACATATACAAATGCAGAACTAAAAGCAAACACAAGTCCATCCCCTAAAGAGAATTAAGTGTACACAGAAATATCTGTACAGAAAACTGTTTCCAAGCACTGCAGACTCTAAACAGTATTCTGAAGTTTTCTTTTTAATATCGTTTTGCTCCAGTAACTCTAATTAGCAAAAGAAAATTTAAGCATTTGAAGCATTTTCCTTTGCATTGGAAATACTAAAGAGGAATAGCAGCTAGTGTTCTCAGCTCCAAACAGGACACCTCTGACAGTGGGCACCATATTGCAGTAGAATAAAGAGGGCCTTTGGAGAAAACTGTTTAAGACTTAAATATGAGCTTTTAAAATAAATCAGTGATGGAATGCAGTGGGCATGTGAGCAGCACTGTTTCACTGAAGGCAATTGTACATACACTAATAGTTAATTATAGTATGGTACAGTAGACATTAGTCAGAATAATTCTATTTTAAGGTTTCCTTAAATTAACAGTAATAGAATAATGGATTTAAATGATGCCTCCTTTTAAAGGTATATTAATAAGCCTCCCAACTATTTGGAAAGCATGGTAAAGAGTGGAACTTCAGTGGAAAATGACTGGCTATATGACTTCCGTGTTTTGATTGTGGATCACAACGATTGTGTTACTTCTCAAAACTGCAGTCTCAGCTGTTATTAAATGCAAAGCACAGAAAAACTGACACAGCAAAGAGACAAACTGCAATAATTGTAACACTGTTTCTTTGTTTTTGTTTGGGTGTTATTTCTTTTTTTCTGTGTATGTGCAAAAAGGGATTAAATTTTGAGGCTTCTGGAAAGAGACCACAAAGATGAGTCCTGGAAGGAAGCTAGATACAATCAAGGTTTTTTTTCTTCTAAAGAAGCTATTCCTGAAATATCCTGAAATTCTTTACACACCTCATTTCTAAGAAAAGCTAAAGTGAACTTCTTTAGCTGAATTTCACTGTATTTAAAAGTTGATTCATATGCTATTAACCAAAACATTCATATGTTTTTGTCCTTGAACTAAAATTGTATTTTGCTAGAATTATTAAAACTGGGGGCATTCATGGTCCTCTGAGGAATGTGTACTCTGCCAAATCTGAAACCACTTGGAACAGAGAGAAGCTCTGTCTTTCATACTGTGCATACATTTTTTTTTTACTGATTTATGAACAAGACACTGATACTTAGCTTGTACAGTTTGTTGGGTCCATGCAGTGAAATAAACACAGCTGCATTTATTACAGCGATTGCATAATCACATATTTGCTACTGCCAAGCTTCTGGGAATATTCAAAGTATGTGCTAAAAATCCTAATTTCCTTTACCCTCTCTGTTTCTCTCAATTTATTTTATATTTAATGTAAGGCTTTTGTTTGAAAAGTTAGATATTTTAGTAGTAACGATTCTGCAACAACAGTAATTCAGATAATTTGCATCAGTTGTAAGGAGTGGTACTGCCATTGCACAAGTCATAGAAAATGCAAAGGTGCCACTTTTCACAGATATTGCTCTCAGCAATCCTCAGCTGTTACTCCATGTAGCACAGACTTTACTGCTCAGTGCAATTTCTAGATAGCCGTAATACCATCAGTCTTTCAAATGATTAGTTTGGAATATGAAAATATTTTATTTGACTTTGTTAGCAATATGAAACTGACTTTATATATAAACAAAAACACTGAGCTTTGCAGCACAAACACATTATATCTCATCACCAGGTAGATGAAATTATGCAAAGGAAAATAAACAAGGCAGCCAGAGACTTTTAATGATCTACCACAGTGGCAAATTCTTCCCAAATGGGTATTTTTTCATGTCAGCTTAAAACGAAAAGAATTTTTTTCTGGCATCCTGTAAATATTCAGGACATGGATAGTGTATGAAATATATTTAGGAAATATTTTGTCCTTTTTTAATCTGAAAGGGGAGAGGGGGGTTTAGACAGTGGTGGACTGACAGATTGCTGCACACACACCAAATATAATTTTACCAGTGGCTGTTTCAACTGAGGTGGAGATCCCAGGTGCAAGCCATGCTCACTCACAAGGAAGAGAATGGGGAAATCTGTGCTGGTTGATAGATGGTTTATCATGCCCTGTGGTTTTTCAGTGACCAAACTCTGCATTTTATTTATGAGGCAGAAAGTGCTACAACTATCAAAACTCATTCATTACTGACTGGCATGCCATCCATCTGTGCTCGTACCTGAAATGAAAGAGGGCGGCATCTTTTAAAGAAAATGTTATATATTGTTTAAAGAAGTACTTCACTGTAGCTGTAGTGCCTGGGGGTGGGAAGCTACTACCTAGAGAGAAATTCAGTTCTGTTTTAGTGACCAGCACAGTCTGCATGTTTGCGATGCAATTAACAAGCTTTTGTCCATTGGATATATTGTTTACCCTGAGTCCTGAGGCATTCATTTGAGAAGATAATCGGCTTTGTTATAAAAGAATACAATTTCATCTTGTTTGATGGAATGTTTTTTCCAATTGTTTTAGATTTTTTTTGTTACAATATTTAGTTAGTGAATCAAAATGTAAACTGGATAATTGCTTCAAAGGAGACCACATGTAATACAATTAGAGAAGACATAAATGTGGTCAGTGTCCCAGATAAATAAAAATTGTGTACAGAATTTAGACAAGCATCCAACATGATCTGTTGTCATTAAAGACAGCAGCGAAAGACTTGGGAGCATGTATGAAATCTCCATATATTTATTCTGATTTTCAGCTGATAATTCCTGCAGCCTTTGTTTTTCTATATGAAGGTTTTCTTGCACAAATAATGTCATCCATATTCCTGTTGTACAGTCACTTGCAGTTTGCATACCTGTAGCTATGTAATTCAGTAATAATGAATAGTTATACATGACTTAGATTAGATATAAGGAGGATTTTTTTCATAGTGAGGGTGCTGGGGCACTGGAACAGGTAGGCCAGAGAAGCTGTGGATACCCATCACTGGAAGTGGTGAAGGTCAGGGTGGATGGGGCTTTGAGAAACCTGGTCTAGTGGAAAGTGTTTCCACTTTATCAGTGAAAAAAGTATATCAGAAGTTTTTCTGCCATGGAGGAAGTGGAAGTGCAGAATGCACTTTTGTTAAGAGACACAGAAATGCCTCAGCCAAATGAAGAAAATTAGTATGGCAACTCCAGGAGTCCTATTATTAATCCATTGAGATAATTTCTCAGCAACTTGGTTTCTCTTTGGAGAGACACAGGTTGGGATTGTTTCCATTTTCCAAAAATTGGAGTCTGAAAGGCAAGTTGTCTGTGAATTCCATACAACCATTGTGACTGGCAGTCTTTTTTTTGTGCTCTACTCAATTGAACACAAGGACCAAAACCCTCTGATGATCACTTGAGTTCTGAGGGGGCTGTTATGCTATGGTTGTATTTTCCTAGGCTATGATCCTAGTTGTATTTTCTAGGCATGTGTTCCATTTACAGCCTCGATTGCCCCCACTGTTCAGCTCCCCTGAGAAAGATCCAACATATTGCTGTGTCTCAAAGTGCAGAGAGTACATTTTCCTGCAATTTTTTCACAGCATGTCAGCTGCCTCTTTTTATGCAGCAGAGCAAGCTTCAGATCATGCATCTGTGAGCAGGAATGGAAGGAAGGAAGCAGGGGTGGGAGAGCTCCTCTTTTAGGGCAAAGAGCTGTTCCACATCGTTGGTGTGCAGTTGAATCATATCCTTAGGCCATCACAACTACCGCTTCCTCCACGGTGTCATTCCCACTGCAGTTAGCTTTGATTGTTCCATTGCACCACTAGTAGCATGGCTTTTATCCAAAGACAACTCTGTAGAGATAGAAAAATGAGAAAGGGTTTGAGAGGTTGTAAGCTGGCTGAACACAATGTGCTGACTCTCACACTTGTGTAGACAGGCAGAGCACTGTAGCTTGGGAAAGCTCAGAGCCCAGCAAACAGAACAACCCAAGGTCTAAACAACAAGCTGGGCAGACTCAAAGAGTAATTTCAGCTTTATGTTAGAATTGAGAAAAGAGAAAAGATCACTGGGGCTGGTGCAACAAACCATTAACCTTTAAGAGAGTGCTCTAGAAAATACTGAACTCATCTACCTGGAACGTGTGAATACATGTACTCTGTTCTTTGAATAAGAGGGATGTAGGTGTTGGAATTACGCTACTACCTTTGTTTAATGGTGACAATAACATGGTGAAGGAAATCAGAAAAAAATTCTGCAGAATGAAACACAAAATGCAGCTCAGTTCCAGGCTTCAAGTAGGTGTATGATCCAGAGCTTGGGGTTGACAAAAATTGGAAATTATTAATATTCAGGGAAATAGGACCTTGTAAGTAACCTGTGTCAAAGAGAAACCTGTCATCATCAGAGAAGTTCCACTATTAGTTTTAAAAGAATATCCACAAGATTCTGTTTCTGGACAAAGAGGTCTTTGGGTATGAACTCAAGCACACAAAAATACCAACTCCTGATATTGGTAAGCTGGAAGAAAATAAAGGATTGAAAGTTCTGCTGCATAGTCAGGCAAAGGTGATCTGTGGCCTAATGCAGTAGTGTAAAAGTTTAGAGAAACCCAGCAAAACAGCTATAATTCTTTTAGTGGTAAATAATTTTATAAATTGATATTCAAATAACGCACAAATGTATGTAGTTATGAGGGACAGGAAAAATTCTAGTGACATCTAACTTTTCTGGGAATCATATCTACTCCCATTTGTTGCCTATCTTATAAAAGTTTCCTTGAAAAAGGTTTTCTACTGAGACAAATTAACTGCATGTAGATTAAAAGAGCCCAGTGGCCCAATAAGACTGAAAGCATCCACATACTTTTGGTTAACCAAGAAAGAATAAAATGTCAGGAAATATACTTTTCTTGCAGAATTATCTCTGTTTTAAGCTTACACCAAACTTTTACAGCTCAACAGCTAAAGTAAGTAAAAAACATGTAAGCTGACTAAGTGTCCAGGACATTGAGTTTGCTTTCTCCACTACAAACAAGAGCCCATAAGAGCTGCTCTGAGAGTGACCAAGAAGTGTCCTTGTCCCTCCCTCCAAGTTACACTGTTGTTATTGCTGTGTATTCATTTTTGTTGGGTTTTCCTAGCCTGCACAGGCAAATCCCTTCAATCTACAGGCTAAAATACAATGGATGAGCCCAGCTGACTACATCTCAACTATCCTCTTAGCATGAAAGTACAATTTCAGGAAGAGTTGCCTGATGTTACATGACTGCCCGAGTGGCTTTTGTACTACTGCTCACTACTTGCTTCTGAGAGCCCAAAAGGATTGCAGAAGCAAGCTGAGGGAAAAGCAGTGCTCATCCTGCAGTGAATGATGAATAAGTCCCACAAGACTTTTCTTCTGTTTCTTGAAGTAGAACATGAAAGTTACTAGGTCTTTAATTTGGTTATTTAACTTGAGGCTTAAAATGCCAAAGGATGAAAGCCTCAATTCAGACATAATGAACTTTCCAATGAACTTGAACTTGCAATAAATATTGGCTTGAAATATTTAGTGAAGTCTCTGCTGTCCTTCTGTCTACCTTTCTCCTTTGTCTCTCATTTTTCTCTGTTCTGTTCCTCTTCTGAGAGGATCTCCCATTCCTCACTGAGGTTATTTGGAGGTGTGAGACCCAGAACACCAGGTCACAGCTCTGCCAGGCCCATCTGTGCAAGTGGAAGTGACTGCTGCTCGCTGAGCTCACGGATCTCCTTCTCCAGTGGATGCAGCTCCATGGAATGCAGTCTCTTGCTCCCACCAGTTACACATCACAATTGCCAAAAAAGTGCACTGTGTGAATATGCAGGATGATGAGCACAGGAATGGCTCATCCGAGGGCAGTGTCCTGCCAGGCAGCAGGGACAGCATCGGGGCTGTCACCCCCTGGCCAGTGGTGCCCACCCTGGCTCAGTGTCCCCCTGGGCCTGCAGAAGTATTTAGAAGGGTCAGGAGCATCCTCACAGCTCTGACAGAAAGGGAAACATTTCCCAGTCATAACCTCTGGAAACAGACAATGTGCGCAGCTACCTGAGGGAGATGAGGTGTCCCTAAGAAAGCCTGTACTTCTGCTAAATGTAGAAATTTTAAATGCTTTCTTTTCAGCATGAAGTATTCGTAAATACTTCAAATCTCCAACTCTGTAGATATTTAAGTCTTTTTTTTCCCTTTGTCCCTTTCTTTAGCACAGAAAGAAACAAGCTTTGAGACCACCCTTTACTGGTTTCAGTTAATCAATCTTCACATTTCAGTCACTCAATATGTACATTTTTTTACATCTGTTTTTTTCTGAGTATTCCATGAGGTAACAACCCATCCCAGAAAAACAGACTATATAAATGAATGAGAAAAAAAGGATTGTTCTGGAATAAGCACAGAGACTTTGAATATTTCAAGAACATCAGTGCATTTAAAATTCAGATTTATTTCTTAACTTGGTTTAACTGGCACTCCTAAAAACACCTTCTTTTTTATGATACATTATTCCCACCAGAAATATTCAAGCTGTCACAGTAGTTTATTTTACAGTTTGCAGACATATGAACCAGTGAAATAGGTAAAGTAGACTTCACTGGCTGTGAAATCTCACTCACTCACAGTAGCTAAGGCTCTTTACTGCATTTAGGTGTTGCCTAAAGCTTTGATTTCTGGCTATTATTCTCCCTGTGTTCAGATCTGTTCTAAGTACTTTTTCCTGCTCACAAATAAGAACATGCAAAAATATTTGCAACATCAGGATGTGCTCTGCATTTCCAGAAAAAAAATTACCTTTTTGAAAGTACCTATTACTAAACTTAAAAATTAGTAATTTCCAATCAAATGAACACACAGCCTTATGGTATCTACCCTGGCAGATGTGTTGCTGTGGGTTCTTTTCAGCTGACACCTGAACTGGTCTCTTTGCTCACTTTCTTCCTACTGTGTTTTATATTGAAGTCCACCTCATACATGGTACTCCTGTAGTTTAAACAAAACATACAAAGAATCACTCCTCTCCATTGAAACGTGACAGTGAACAGGATACATTTTCTATCAAACTACTACCCCAAACAAACATGTCTAAGAATGAATGAAGACATTATGTCCCAAAATAAAACCAGGAGAGTTCAATATGACAAAATTACTTCTCTCCATCCTCTGATAATCAATCCTGACAGCTTCCCCATCGCAAAAGTATTTCTTTGGATTCCTTATGTCCTTAAACCCCTGATTTAAACACCATTTCTCCTGTTTGCACCATGTTCTTCTCATCAGTTTCTATAAATATTGCACATGTGCGCTCAGGGGTACTGTCTGTAACACAAAACCAGTGGGAGCATTCCAAGTTATCCATTGGTAACCTGTTTGGACAGAGGTGTGAAGAAAGGAGGCTTTGTTCTTTATTTTTTTAACACTAGATGGCATTGCTTCCTCCCCCCGCCCCCCAAGGAAAACTTGAAGATGAAACTCGCTTTGATTAATGTAAGAGAAGTAGTGACTTGCAATTTTTGCTATGACTATCACCCTTACAAGTACTTCCTGTAAATCTTAACTCTCGAGTGTGCCACCAAGTTTGTACTCCTCAGTCCCCATACTTCTCCATGCAGAAATTCTGCATGCAAGAATTTCTGAAACACCACTGGTGGAATGGTTTTCTTCAGGTTTCCCTTAAGCAACGAATGCTAAAGCTACAGATGATACATACTATGGTGCAGAATATTTTGTTACATAAACCGTGTGTCCTCAAGATGCTAATGAACGTCCCTGGACCTTCCCCTCTCCAGCTGATTCTCTTTCTTTCATCACATCGATTCATCAGCTGCCGCAGAAGCCAGAACAAGCCATGAGGCAGGAAGGGACTATACAACCACTTTTCCCCAGGGCCCTTTCCCAGAAGAAGAGAGGGATTGGGTTCCCCTCTTTATCATATAGCAGGAGCCAGAGCCAGAAGGGCATTGTCCAATTAAAATTAAATAGCAGCTGTTGACAGTTGCTTGTGGGCTAAATTGGTTCTGTGGGGAATAGCTCATTAGAGCCGTCGTCTCCATGAAGAGCTGATTGTGTCCTGCGCGGGCAGAGCGCGGGGGTTCTAAGGCTGGAACCTGCTTTCGGTCCGCACCAGCATGATGTGCGACGCTTGGTACTGCCACACTCGATGCCATGGGGCAGACTTTGCTTTTCCTACCTTAGTCTCAATCTCACTAAAAACCAAGCACAGAGAAGGCGCCGTTTTCCCAGTCAGGCTGTTTTTCCCCTGCCTTGGAGCAGCACCTCCGGCCTGTCCCGCAGCGCGGTAGGGACAGGGCTGAGGCGAGTCCTGCCTCTGTCTTGCTTGGGGGGCCAAGAGCACAGGGGGCCGGCGGGGCTGGATTCCCTCCGGGGAGTCCCCCTGGCCCGAGCGCCGCCGTGCCGGGCCGGGAGCAGCTACCTTGGCTGGCAGGGAAGGGTGAGGCTCCAGTTCGGGGAGCCACAGGTAGGCGGCGGCCGCCTGCTTTTCTCAGGTTCGTGGAGGTTTTTCTTCCCCCTCCCTTCCCTCCTCCTCTTTTTCCAGCTCTCGCTTTCCGGGTTGGGAGTTTGGTGCGTTCAGAAAAGTGCCTGCAACGGCGCGGGGTTCCCCAGGTGGAGCTGGTCCGGGCTTTCTCTCCCCTCCTCCTCTTCTGGCTGATTTTCCTCCTTTGTGGCCGCATCCAGGGCGCTTCGGTCCCCCTCCCACGCTTCCTCTTTCCCTCTCTCCCCGCCTCATCCTCACTTGGGGGAGCGAAAGCCGGGCTCTTTCCTGTCTCCCGGCCGCGCCGGGCTCTCACGGCGCCCGCCGTGCGGCGGAGCTGCGCCCCGCTCCCCCTCTCTCTTCTCCTCTCCTCTCCCCTCCCCTCCCTCCTCCCGGGGCCGCTCCCGCCTCCGGGGGCCACTCCCGCAC
>JAHLSL010000012.1:16528644-16580076 GCA_025920805.1 Petroica traversi | reverse complement strand
GGCCGGGGGCGGGGGCCGCCAGCGCCCGGAGCTGATAGCGCCCTGATCCCGGGGGAGTTTGTTTACGTGTTTGTGCAGGGTTCGCGCTAGACTTGGGATCAGCCGAGCTTCTGACAGTTCAGCCCACATGCCTGATTAATTCTTTTGTATGTGCATGGGAAGACCTCAGTAAATAGAAACCTGGATGTACTTTGCAGCTGGTTTTGTGTCTCTCGGTTCTCTCGAGCTTCTGCTCTTTGTGAAGAGCTGATCTCAAACTTGAAATTTCAACTTAGTACGGAGCCCAAGCAGCAAGATGCAGATTCAGCCACAGATTCCTAACTAGTGGCAGCATAGGGAGGCTGTTCTGAAGTTTCTTTCAGAGCCTGTAAATTGGCCCTGAGAAGTGACTAATTGTACACCCACACAGAGCTATAGGAAAAGGTGGTTTTATTTTCCTGAGCTTGGTCCAACTTTGGAGAAAGGATCCTGTAAAAATTGCATCTGGTACATGAAGTTTTCTTTATGCATGACCAAGCTCCCCACAGACAATGTGGGAGATGGCTTGCAACATCAGCTTGGCTTTCTCAATGTGCTGGAAACATTCAGGAACCCAAAGATTTGTGTTGCAACTTTTGTGGCAGCTGTATAAGGTGTAAGCCCAGCCTAAGTAGGATTCCTGCTCGGAGACTACTGACAGTTTTCTTTCGAATGGAAGTAGAAATCTTACTTTGCATATGGCACACTTATGAGCAAAACCCTTTCAGATGCAAGATTTAAAGAGTATTAACCCTGAATGGGTAACTTACCTGTTTCATTGCAGAATTATTCCTTATGGTACGCTTGAGTATGTGGTTTCTCCAAAGGAGGACACTTTCATCATCCATACCAAACCCTGTGGTTTTTAAGTGTTAGGCTAAAGTTTTGTGCTAACCAGTTTTACTTTTTTAGGTGCTTTATAACTGTATGATAAACTGAAGGACTATTTCTTCGTCACCAAGACAAGTATAACCTTTTCTGCCAATATAGTTAATTTGGCATGGCGTGGTGCAGTCACACTTGAAATGTAAATGTGTTGTTACTGGGGATACCTGTAGTATAATGGTATATTAAATTGATTCCCTGATAGGCAGCAGTATTTATTTATGTCAGTTTAACTAGGACGCTAATGATTACCATGCACTGATGCAATGTATATAAAGACAAGGGTGAAATAAGGCTGCTGCTGCACTGTTCAAACCCTGAAATTCTACGTGTCAGACTCTTAGTGATTGAATTCTTTCTTAGTCATCCTTTTGCACAAATTACATATTCATGAATTTTGGTTGCTGCTGTTATAACTCAGTTCTTTGGGCTAAGCCTGTTACTGCTTTTAATTTAATGGTCTTTACCTTTGTCATTGTGATGCCCAAAACTGGGTGCAATTTTGATGTTTGGCTTTCTCTGTTTGGTTTTAAATTCTTTGCTGAGTGGCGTCTCTGCTGCTCGTTTAGTTTTGCTACTTGAAATCTGCATTGCTGCTGCTATATTCACTTTTCAAAAATCTTATTCATTTAAATCTAAGGGAATTAACGATTATTTAATTCTAATTTTTTTGGTTCTTTTTTTGGTTTGGGTTTTTTGTAATAGTTGTGGTTTGTTTTGTTTATAAAGGAGGGTTATTTTATTTACCTATTCAGTCACTAGGAAATGATGTGTAGGCTAAGCATATTGACATGAAGTTGCACATAAAGCCATGATAATTCTTACACTGCAGTCTGGCCAAGGAGATGAGGTAGGATGCGCAGTTGCAGTTAGAATGATCAGCATCTCTGTGATACGAACTATCAAGGCTTGTCTGCAAGTTTAACCCTGTTCCTGACATTAAAAGGAAGTACGTAGAAAACAAAGATAATGGTTTAATACTGCTGGTTTTGTTTGGGAACAACAGCAAGGGGGATTTTCCCTTCCCATTTTTGAAGCGTCATGGAGAAAGCTGTTTACTGGTTCAGGATTGTAAGAACAACACAGATTGTATAATTGCGTTCCCATTTACTAGATTTTTACTAATCAGAAACCTTTTCTTGTGGGGCAGATATTGTAGCTACTGCACCTCTTGTGGTGCACAAGAACACACACAGGTGCAGTGTGACATTGTGTCAGATGACTTGAGTAATTTGCTCTTGCATTCAGGATGAGGGGATAGGAC
Organism: Petroica traversi; assembly: GCA_025920805.1. Classification (NCBI taxonomy): domain Eukaryota; kingdom Metazoa; phylum Chordata; class Aves; order Passeriformes; family Petroicidae; genus Petroica; species Petroica traversi. The sequence continues at coordinate 16,577,909 of JAHLSL010000012.1, read as the reverse complement.
ATTGTACACCTGCTTTTCAAATCATGGCTAATTTCTACTTGAATAAATGGCTTTTGTTCTCTTTGTGGGGCTCAGACAATCATTTCCTCTTGCAGCTGAAGGTCCCAGAATGACTTTTGAGATCCCAGCATGATGTTGTATGGGAAGGACCAGAAGAGGACTAGCAAACTTCAAATCTGGGTCACAACCACTTATTGGGAAGTAGCTGCACACTGGCAGCTGGTAGAAGATATGCTATATGTGTCCATGGTGCTTGGGAAAGTACATAGTTTGAAATTGTGGGGTTTTTAAAATTTTTGCACTATCATAATTTTGTTTCAAAGTAAAGTTTACATGCAGTACCCTTCAGATAACAGGGGTCCATTAGTGTTTCTTCCTCAGTGAGCACGGGCAGGGGCATGAGGGAGGGATAGCAGGCAGAACAAAGCTCTTTGTCTTCAGTTAGCCACTCTGCAGTCATTGACTGTGCTTGCTGCTCTGCCTGTGCAGTGTGTCCTTGTGTGTGTGTAGGATCCATATGCTCCTAAATCTAGCTATTAGGGTGTGAATAGGTAAATGTGTCTCAGATGATCTCTGCTGGTTCTCTTCTGTTCCACTGTGTGGTATTCTGTAGTGAATGCATTAGTTGAAGAGCATCCATTCATTGCTCCACATGGGAGAGAACTTGTTGATGTGGCCAACTGGTTAAGGATGTGCTGTAGTGCAGTAGGTGCTATGTCTTTGCAACCCCTAGGAGGGGTAAACTTCCTCATCTCTCAAGAGTGGCTGGAATTTTGCCAGGCCTTTCAGCTGGGAAGCCTCCTTTCCCTGGGTTTTGTGCTGGTGTGCCACACATACTTGAAGAATTTAATTTCATGTCTGCTTCAGGACTTTGAAGGTAGCTTTTGGATGTATGCAGTCCTGGTGAGAGTTGGTTTTTCAGGATTGAGAGTTGATTTTTCACCAATTTTTGAGGGTTTCACCAGAATGACTATTTTCTCTGGTTTGGTTTAGCTCTCTTTAACTTTTTGTTTAAAGTGATAGAGAAGTTTCTTGTTATATCCCCCCTAACTGAGAAACTTGTACTTGACTCAATTTCAATACAAGGCTATTTTTAAGGCCAATTAGTAAAATGCTTTCCTGACGTGTACTTGAGCTTTGCATAATGAACAGGGTGATGTTCCACAATAAGGGACATCAAAATATGATGAGACACATCCCTATGGGCTGATGACTGGCTTATAACTCATGGTGATGGGAGGCACTAATGGCTCAAGGTGGTTTATAAAATTTAAGTGTAGTACACAGTACCTGTGACCTTAGTTCAGCTGCACTATCCACGTCTCAAGAATTAATTAGATTCAGTACTTTTTTTAACAGCCTTTCATCAGGTTTTCATTAAGCTTATGTGTGTTGCTGTTTTGCATGATGTTTTGTCATATGTTTCCAGCATCCAGCTGCCATAATGTTTTACACCATGGGACTTGCCTAACAGCTTTTTATTTTCTAGCAGTGTGCATCTGTAGCAGTGACCTAGCATCAGGTGATGTAGTTTTTCATCACTTTTGGTTCTTAAACACCAGGGTGGGTAAGGACAAGTGCCTCTTTGAAGTGATCAGAGCTTGTCAAAAAACTTATGATGGCTGCAGAGAAATCCTGCATGAATTACAAGGCCAGCTCTTGGGAAATGCTGTGGGGCCTTAAACAGCCATTGTTTTTGTAGGGCATGAAGAAGGACATTTTTTTCCATTAATATTTGTATTCTGCCATCTGCTGTTATTTATGCAAAAATTAATATTGCTGTTCTTTTCTGTAAATCCCAAGGGTTTGACTGGCTGGAAGGCTGTCCCTTCCATCTTCTCTGCTATTTATTTTAAAGCCTCTCTGATGAGACAGTTTGAGAGAGATGCTGGGAGGTTAACCTAATGACAACTTCTGGTTCAGTGTCTCCACTAGCAGGATGGGGTTTGGCCAGTTGCACCTCCTGTTTTAACAAGAAGAAACCGATTCTGTGGGAGGGAGGAAATGCTACCTCCTAATTAGTGTTGCTTAAAGTCCTTCAGTGTTTGATTTTAAAGGCACAGCATAATAATTTGATTTTGATTCACAATGTCTATACATAGGTATGTTTTTATTTCTTTTCCCCCCAAGTTTAAATACATTAATGCAAGAGAGCTGGGGGCGTGGGGAGTACGGCTTTCTATTTGTCTGCATGATGGAAGGACAATCCAGTTTACACTTCATCTCCTGCTATTTTGTTTAGTAAGTATTTTCCACTCTTTGTGTGCAAGGCAGTACTGGAGCACATTTCCTGCTTTAGCTGAACAGGAAGCTTTATTCAGCTTATTCCTAGGGAAACCCCTCCTCCATCCCAAGCCACCAAAAGTGAGCATTATTTGAGACAGTATCAGCAGCAGGCAGGAGATGAAGGGGCTGGCTGGCTTTCTATAGTTTTTGGTGTAAGGACAGAGAATACAAGATATTCATCATCCTGCAGAAGCAAGGAGAAACCTTCTTTAGAAAAAGGTTTAGGGATAAAAAGGAGTCAAACAACACACACCCCCACAAAAGAAAACAAAACACACCACAACCAAAATCCCCAAACTAACCACCAAAACCACAGTGTGCTCATGAGAAAGCCTTGGTGAGAAAAGACAGGCTTTTAGGTGAAGAGGTCTGTTCTAGCACATTTGGGAGCTACAATTCATCCATGATTGCAGATGCTTGAGGTGACTGCACTGTGGTACTTCTCTCTGTTGCTGTGCAATATGAAGATTCAACAGCAAAGTTCAACCATGTTAAACAGTTAATTCCTAAGTTCCCCCTGGGAAAGAAAAGAAGAAATTTTCTCTTTAACCCTGTTGTAATTATTCAGTTTGGTGCTCAGAAGCAATATAACTCTTGTTTTATTTAGCTAGTGCAAGACTAATTATCTGGGGAAATTCAACCTGATCCAAAGGAGATTTTGTTTGAAATAAGCAGGAAGAAAGTCTGAGTTAGAAAAAGATTTCCCATGGGGATGGTGGGCCAAGTCGTTGTCCTGCTGAGTGGCAAAGCTCCAGCTGAATTCAGTTTGATGAGGGTTTGGCTTGCTGTTCTGAAAACAGTTGACACTCTTTGGCTGAAATGTAGAGCTGCTTTGTACATTGCTCGGAACCCATTATACACCACCTATGAACATTTATTTCCGTAGAACCTGTGATTGGCTTGATCATTCAGGAAAACAGTGTTTAGAAGAGGTAGTTAATGAATTAAACATACTTGTATTTAGTAGTTTTCAATGAGGATCTATTTTGAAGGTTGCTAGATATTTTAGGATACACTAAAATGTCCTCAGAAGTTTCTCTTCCTATTAGTGTTGGCACAGTCTCATCTTGGTTGAGTGCAAGCTAGTAATCTTGGTCTTGTGGGCTTCTCTCTAAGCTAATACCAATCTCCTGCAGAAGAATAATTTTTTGGATGAGCCCATTAACAAACATAAAACAACACAGTGGAAAGCCACTGAAATTCCTCAAACCCTCTGTCCTGGAATTTAAACCAGCCTCTAATCAGCAGAAAGTGGGATGAGGCTTTCAAGGGGGGTTGGGAGCAGCTTCTTCCACACATGCTTAGTGTTTCCTGCATCTTCCACTGAAGTGTGTGGTGCTGGCTGCCCTCAGCCACGGGGTACTTCACTTACTGTTGCCCGGGCCAGATGCACTGTGGTAATTCCTGTCCTGTTCCTGTGTTTCTGGGTGAAGGAGCAGCAATTTCCCTTTCCTCATCTTCCTTTTTTTTCCCCCTGCATGCTCAAATAAATGATAAAATAAATGAGGGCATGTGCTTCGCTTCCTGTTATCCGGAGCACTAGTGCAGCAGAAAGAGAATGGGAGATTGGGAAATAGAAGGAATTAAAAGACACACATCGAAAGCTTGGCAATTATGCAAAGCCCCAGTTTCTTTTGTAGTCCTAAACTAGCTATCAGCAGGCGAGATCAAAGCTGTCCACCCTAACAGTTAACAAGATCAATTAAACATGCTAATTAAATGTTGTTCTTGGCTGTAGGTTGGATAGGAAACCTGCTGGTTGGATGGCAGTCTCCAGAAAGCCTGGATGACGTGCTACTTAAGAGACTAGAAGAAAATATTTTTCTACCTGTGGGTTTAGCACAGATTAATGTGGGTGGACTTTGCAAGTTGTTTGTACTTATATCCTATCATATTTTAGTGGGGCAGGGCTGCTTCTGGCTTCAGGCTGTCATGGGTTTTTTCTTTGTCATTTTTAAATTATGGTGGTTTAAGTTAGGGTGTTTTTATTTATTTATTTATTGGCCTCTTGTCCTTTAATCAGCATTGTGCATATGAGATTCCATTGCCCTTTAAGAACTGGGAGTAGTTAGAATATAAATGTTTAAGGTCCAATGAATGTGATTTAGCTTAGGGCACTATGCAATCTGGAAACAGGGTAGTTACTCCTGCAGAGAGAGGCAGAACCCAGTAATTGCTTTGCTGGCACTCTTCTTGGTAGTTATCCTGTTGAAGCCACTGGACTGCACAGTTTTTAGACTAAGAGCTAATTAATTATTTTATTTCCTTCCTCTTATTTTCTTCTCGATTTCTTAAGTAGTTTAGACTCTTCACTCACTCACACCAGGTGTGCTCTGAGCTGTTTCCATCTCCAGCCCTGCCTGTTCTGTGGTGTGACAGTTTCAGTGTCTGCTCTGCACCTCATCACCCATGTCACTTGTTAAAACTGAACATTTCCCCTTCCTCAAATACAACACTCTCTGCAGGCCTGATAATTGGTTGGATTAGTGAGGAAGAAGGGGAGGAGATGGGAGGCAGAGACAGAGATGGGTGAAATTTGATGGCTTTTGGTTTTTTCCTGACAGCCCCTCTCACCTCTGTATTTCATAACCCCGTGGTGTTAGCCCCAGTGTAAGGCCTTACTGGGGTTGTGGCACAGTGGACAGCACCATTATAATGTCTGAGTATGCCCCTTTCTTCATTTCTATTATTTCCCTTCCAAACATGTCTATTCTCTGCTACAGGAGTAAAAAGCAAGAGCAAAACCATTTGCGCCATTACAATGATGGAGGTGAGAATATGAAGGTATTACTTGAAATAAAAAAACAAAACCTCAAAGGAACTGACTTTAATGTGTGTCTGTGGCTGAGTCCTTGTAACTTTTGAATTTAAAGGACATTTTAATGTTTCAGTAAGTTTAATTTCCCTAATGTGATCAGCAGCTCTGTTTTAATTTGAAATTTGACATCTTGATAACAAGTAGGTCTGTTAAGTTAGTTGATTGGACATTCCTTTTACAGTAATCAGTCTGTAGCCTAGCTAACGAAATTTTGATTAATATAAGATTGTAGTTTTTAAATTAACTTAGCTCTTACTTTTCAGAGATTAGAACTAGAACAGCTGCCTCCTGAAGTATATTGGAACTATGGATGCTATCTGAAGAACTGATCCACTTGGTTTTTTTCTACTAGCACTAAATGCAAATGTTAATCGTAAGGGAAAAATAATAATGATTTCAACCATATTGAGTAATAGTGACAATGGTGGGAATTTTTTTTTCTTGTTGAGCAACCAATTGAAAACAAGAGACTTCTCAGTATGTTTTAAATGGTAACGTGTTGTACTTGAATGCTCTTCCGTCTTCTTGTTTCTCCTGGTTTTTTGGTTTTTTTTTAGTGGGGGTTTTTTTTTAGTGTCAAAATGCTGGCTACAGAAAAGCTCTCATCAGCTTTTAAGTGGTGGGATAAATATTGCCACTCACTGGCTTACATACATTCTTTGTGTCTGGCTGTTACATTTGTAAAATTTCTCAAAATCTTGGATTTGAGTAAGAAAGCAAGCCCAGTCTTTCTCCTTGCAAATGTGTCTCTTGCTTTCTACTTTAGCAAGTTTTAGCTTTTGGCAGCAGATCGAGTTGCTTACAGGAAGCTCAGCAGGACCCGAGATGAGGCTTTGTGGGTTATCTCTAGTGGCACCTTTTGTTCCTGATGCATGGGAGGGAAGAGCTCCCAAGCAAGTGGTGTTGGCTTTCCCTTCCTGTTCAGTATCTAATTCATGGTGAGTAACTGAATCTGCTTGGGATTGTTGAGAAACCAAGTGATGCTTGGCTAATGCAGTATCATTAAAAGTTAAAAAGAAAATCTTAAAATGTTGTTAGCCTCATTGTCCTTAGAGATGCTCAAACATTTTGAAATGGAAAAAAAGAACCCACTACCAGGAAATGGAAACAAGCTCTCACAAAACTTTTCATTAACTGCAGTATTTGATTTTTGATTTAGAAGAAAGATACCACAAGCAAAGCTTGATTGATAACACAGCAAGATCCATCACTCATTATTCTAGACATCATGCAAATAAAATCCTTTCCACTCAAATTTTGAATTATTTTTCCTCCCTCCAATATATGTCCTAGGCACTCAAAAATATTTCTTTGCAGATGTCCAAGAACCCAAGAATTTCTGAAAAAGACCACTCTGTAAGACTGAATATATATGTTCATGTGTATATGAACAATAGTGCAATTAAGTACATGGTTATAGTCTCCTTTATAATATTTAGATTTCTGGTGTTAGAAACATGGAGGCCCTCTTATGTGAACTTCAAGGTTTTTAAATATGAGAAAGAAACAAGTTTGTTCTAGATTTGTTACGAGGAAGAAACAATGAAAATACAGTAATGTTCATAAATATGTCTTGGTGTGTTAGTTTAGATGCAGTTTTCTGAAAGCTGTTTGTTGAGCTCTTTCCTTGCTCTGTTGAAATAAAGGTAGGTCGCTATGTGGTTACCCCTGCTAACTGTATTTTAATAATGTGTACGTGATAGAAGATCAAGTATTTTAAGGTATAAACATACTTACCATAAACTCATTCTGCTTGGCTGAAGGCATGGAAATATGGTAGGAAACAGAAGGGTGATAATGGGGTCGGAACTGAAAGGTTTTGTACCAGTTGCATTCACGACCTTGTTGGAGACCCAGATGTGGGAAACTGGAACGGCAGCTGATCTGCACGGGGCCAACACCCTTCCTGCTATCTCTGGCTGCTGCCCTGGCAGTGGGGAGCATGTGCAGTCCTGTTGGGCAGGCTGGGGCAGCCTGAGCCCTGCGGGGAGCAGTCCCGTGGAGGGGGGCCCTGACCCTGTTGGGCTCAGCCCTGGTTGCGCAATGCGAACCGAAGCGCCTCTGTGCTTCTGAAATCCCTGGTGGCATCACACAGGGTTTGCCTCGTCCTGGGGAGGCAAGCACGATCATAACAAGGGTGGTTTCAATGTAAATACGTTATTGCAGTTGATTTTGAAATTACTCTTGCAGTTATAATTATATAATAATTACAAAATGTGTGGAATTGTAATCTATAATCGTGATCTTTACCTTCAGGAAAGAGAGGAAAGCTGGAGAAAACGAGGCAAGTGTGAGTCAGTTCTCTTGCCCTGCCTTGTCTTGATGGTCAGTGGTATGACAAGGCTGCCCTTCCCCAAATCTGTGTGGAGAGGAGGGAGGCTGGGCTTGCTTATCCTGAAGGAAGGTTAAACTGCAGTGTTGGCCTGTTTACGATAACAAATTTCCTTAAAACATTAGGAAGCCCTTACACAGCACAGCCACAATGCAGATTTAAGTGCGAGTTAGAAGGCTCTTTGCCCTGAGAGAGTCTAGTCGTAACACATAGGAGTGAATCCAGAAGATGGTAATTTAGTTAAGTGTGGCCTAAAAAGGTCTGTTTTGAAGAACCCAAAGTTTCACAACAGTTATGGGCTTTTTTGAGGTCTAGAGGAAGAGCAGGTAATTAGAAATCCACGGAGTGTTTGCCTGAGGTGAAGAATACCACAAAAATGTAGAGCTCTTGGTGCTTTTTAGTTTGTCATGTTACAAAAGCCTCTGTTTGTCCATATCTGTTACAGAGACATTGTGTCTGCTGGATGGTAATGAAGACTAAAACCATCTGCAGTGCTTATTATCTTGCCTGCTCCCACTCATTGCTGAGTTTGGCTTGAATTCTGTAATTTGTGATGTCCCCTCTGACGAGTGTGGTATGTAACATGGGAGGGGAGTGCTCCAAGGAGTGTTGTTTTGACCCTGTTGCTCTAACTGAGCATGTTTTCCTCTCCCACCCCTTTTCCCAACACATAAAATACAGTAGCTTTTTCTTTACAAAACATTTTTTTACTGTTAGTAACCTTGCTGACAAATTGTGAAACTTGCTGCAGTCTGGAAATAGCTGCAGCTTGTAAAAGGTAGGATGAAGAGTGGGTCATTTAGTATTGTATGCAGAGATAATGTACTGCAGGTTAACACATCAAATATTTAAATGATTTAAATGCATTGTGTAGTGCAACTACACAGAATGAATTAGGTAGAAAAATGAATTAGGTCATGATAGACAAAAGCTTGTCTTCATTTGAGCTCCTGTCAGCTTGGCATGTTTGTGCTTCACTGGTTTTATCACTAGTTATGTCTATGCACATATGGTATTTCTAATTTAGATTATTATTAGTGGCTTATAAAAATATGAATAAACTTAATCCCGAAGACAAATGAAAGTGTGGGTATACCTCTAGTGGAACTTTGAACTTTTTAGGGAGAACCCCAGAATATCTCAGCTTTTAACAGTAACAGCCAATTGGAAAAATGACCGACTGACAAAATGCAGATTGCGCCAAATAGCAAGTGTGGGTGTGAACTCTGTACATGAACACTGAAGTTTGCAGAGTCTTTCTCATCATTAGCCTGAAAGTTCTGCATGCTCATGGCTAGCACTAAAGCACAGCCTCCACTTACAGGGTGTTATAAAAGACACTTGTGTGTACCATGTGCTGCAGTGCCTTTCTCCCCCTGCCTTGGTGGCTGTTGTTGAAGCAGAGACAGTGAGTTTGTTTGGAATGAAACTTCTGAAGGAAAAGTTCTTGAGGCTTCTTGAGTAGTCACCCAAGGTCCTGTTTTGGGAGCATTGCAGTTGAATAGGTAAACCTGTAGTGTTCCCATGAGGACATGTGTTGAACTTATCCAGATCCCTCTGGCATGTCAGCCATGCCACTCTGCTTGGTGTGATCTGCAGAGTTGCTGAGGGTGCACTTGATCCCTTCATCTGTGTCGCTGATGACATTAAACAGAACTGGACCCAGTATGGACCCCTCAGGGGTCCCGCTTGTCACCCATCTCCATCTGGGCATTGAGTTATTGGTCACTGCCTTCTGGCTGTGGCCACCTAATCCAACTCCCTACTCAGGAGAGGCTGAGTGGGAGCCAGGTGCTAAGGGCTGTGTGCAGTTGAGTTTTTAATATCTCCAGGGATAGAACAATCACAATCTTCATAGTAAAACTGTTTTTCCATATGCTCAAGTGGAGTTTCTTGTACTAATGTTTGTTCTCATTGCCTCTTGTCAAAGCATCACAACCAGGAATGCTACTACACTCTCCTTACTGGAAGGCTGTCCAAGAGGAGTGCTAATGGCAACCAGGATGGACAACCTGATCAATAGAGCAGGGGGTACTCTGTGGCCTTTGGTAAATGTCTTTTCTGGCTTTGGCCTCCAGCTGGAGTGAGAAGGGAGCAAATGGTGACATGGTTTGAGCAGGAGTACTAAACTGGAAAATACCATTCCTAAACCATGACTATGTCTTAGCACATTTATTTGAAAAAGGATGGGGTAGGGAAGGTGTTAGTTAAGCAAGTAATACAGCTGGGAGCCAAAAAATCACATTCTAAAAATTATAATTAATATTATTAAATTTTATATACAATTATTTAATTGAGGACTTCTGACCTTGCAGTGCTTCTTAGGAAGAGCTTTAATACTCTCCATAAAAATACCTATTGTTTCTGTTGAAAGGCAAGGTAATTAACTTGATCTCAGAAAGATGGAAACTGTCTCCAGTGGAGAAAGTGGAAACTGTTTCCAGTGTCTCACCTTACAGATCCTGTTGGCAGTCATCTCTTTGGGAGTGAAAAGCATTCACTGTTTGCAGGAGGAGCCCTGAACAACCCTTCCGCATGCTTAAGAATTTCAGCAGCGGCTTCTCTTTGAAATTCTGACAAAGATCCTTGGCTGGGTTTTTGGAAACTGTCTAGGATCTAGGTTACATTGCTACAGTACCCTATTTTTCGCTTGTTGATGGGAGCTTGATTGAGGAGGATGGAAAACATACCATACAGTTCTGTTCTTCATCTTGCTTGGGGCAAGCAAGCGAACTCCAATGAGAATTACAGGAAACAACTTTTTGATCATCCACAGCAGCAGTTGATCAAATAAAGCAGTTCCTCAGTAGCCTGAGTTGCTGCTAATTAAACACATTTTCCTGTCCTTCCCCTAAGTAAGCAATCCTTTAAGCTGACTTAATTGCCAGGACTGTGTAAGTGTGAAGGTGCTTTAGAAGAAAGTTGTGATTTAAGGGCCAAATCAAAGCTTTTGGAGAGGAGTAGTTGTGTTTTAAAATGTTTGTGCTAGACTGAAAAATTATCTGGTATTTTACATAACTTATAACTTACATACATAGATGGCAAACTATCATTGTACATTTTTTTTCCCAGTGCAAGTTCATAAACTCTTGTTAAAATTGTCCAAATTCACATGGAGGAAGCCAAACTGGCATTCAGTACAGCTGTATTTAAAGCTCTTGGCAGGACTTTTCCCATATGAAAGATGTTATATGTAAGCTCTTGGAGTAAAACTCTCAGAAGTTTTGTGATGACAATTCTAAAGACTGCCAGATCATCTAAAATTAAGGGATTTAAAATACTAGATCAGAGTTCTATGTCAGAGTTCTCTTGTCTTACACTGTCCTTCTATTGTCCATGTAAATTGATTTTTGTTACAGCACCTCTGGGAAATATCCAGTGGATAAGCTTGTAATCTCAGGTATTTGGCACCTCTGTTGCTTTCTGCTGTGGAATCCTGCAAAAATGGGGTTCACTGAAAAGTCTGCTCTTAAATATCTGAGCGTAAGGAATTATTTTTTTCCCCCCCGTATTGTATTTCTAGAGAGAATAGTTACAGCCTGTGGAATACATCCTGTTTTCTCGGCTGCAATGAAACTCTTGCTTTTTATTGGTAATACCTACTATTTTTCTTCTTTGTTAAGGCTGCCAACATCTGACCCAGGACTTCTTAAGACAAAGGCTAATAGAGATGTGTTCCTTTGTTTTGTACCAGAGAGGAAAAGGTTGGTGTTTTTTCAACCAGTTAGTTTTCCCTATGGTGCTTTCAATCAAACCTTGTGTGTCTCTCTCAAAGACAAAAAAAAAAAAAAACACCCAACAAAAAAACCCCGAAAACAAACTCAAAATTAAAACATTAAAGAAAAAACCAAACTGAAAAGCCCCTACCAGGTGAAATTGACTTTGCCCAAAGAGTAAGAAAGCCAAAAAAGTAAATGCCTTTTATCCCAAATATGCATATTCTGATTTTGTTTATCTAATCTGTATCAGTAATTTTTAATTTGTTAATATTCCTTGATACACGTTTTTATATAAATAGATAGTGTGTCGCTGAAACTTCTTTTTGCCAGTTTCTTGTTTGCATTTAAGGTCAAGAAGACACAAGGGGTGAAAGTCTTGGTTGACTTACGATTTGCATTTTCCAACATCAGTTTTGACCTTGAGTTGCTAAGTATGAACTTGGAACAAAAGAGCTTTATAGAAGTGGTTGATGGATGGGTTGTAATACTGAAGCTTCCCTCCCCCATGCTCACATCCTCAGAGCTCAGTCCATCCTTACACTGAAGTGCTGCCTTCATAGGCAAGGGTTTGCTGCTTCAGGAGATAAAAATGCTGAGGCTGGCACTTTGGGAGTCTGTTTATAATAGTGAAGATGTAGGAGAGAGAGAGAAGTCAAAAGTGTGTAGGTAAGTTTTGGGATTTTCTGTTTTTTTCTTTGGGGGGGACAATGTCCCTCAGTGTTTCCTAATGAGATAACGGTTTTAGATAAACATCTTGCCTATTTATTGCATAGGAAATGCTCTTGTACTCCTTTTGTCTTTTCCCTGCAAACAGCTTGCTTTGTGGATTGTGGTACTTTTAAAAAAATTACTTTTTAAATTAAAAAAACCCTTTTGGAGCATTATTTCCCTCCAACTTTACCCCATTTATTTCAGTACTCTAGCTATCACAAGTTTGCTTTTTGTCGAATTTGCTGAGATTCTTCACTGAAATGCTACAAAAACAGACGGGGGTTGTTTTGGGAAGAGAGAGAATTAGCAGCAGTGGAAGTAGCAACCTGAGCAATGATATATTCAGGAGCACTCTGGAGACCGTATTTTGCAATATTGAAATCTGAAAACAGAGTTCCCCCAACTAAGGATTGTCCTTGTGTTTTTAATCAAGCCTCATTAAAATTCAATGCTGAGTGTGGTGTAAGAGCAGGACTCCTGGAGAGCTGTAGTGGTGCTGTGTTGGGCTGGCACTGTGGCTCCCAGCTGGGCTTCTGCTGCCCAGGGAGTCCTGAAATCAGAAAATGGGGAATGTGGCTACCTGTGCTGTCATATCATAAACTAGTCTGTGTTAGAAGGGACCATTAAAGCTCATCTAGCTGCCTCCTTTGTGTTTAATTAATTAATCTATTTTGCTGTGGATGGAAAAAGTGGTTGCAAGAACAGATGGCACAAATGGAAAGGGATGGACTGAAAAGAAACAAAATTAGCATGAGGCAGGCATCAGTCCTGATGAACTGATGAAGTTCTGTCCTCTGCAGGCATCTTGAAGTCAAGTTAGACTCTCATGTGTGTTGTCTTAGTGTTGCCAGTGGGGGGTTGGTTTGTTTCTGAAAGAAAAATAAACATAGAAAGGGAGGGGTGTGTCACTTATTTTGCTAGAGGGGATTTTAGGGAAAAACCAAAATGAATGCAAAAAATCAACAGATGTTAAAATGCTGTGGATTAAATCCTATGAGTACTACAGATGCTGAGAGTGCTAATGGTTGCCAGCACCCCTATGAGACCTCTAATAATTACAGCAGTCTTGTACTGTAACCTTGTAAAATTTCCTTTAGTATGATTTAAGGCTGGCTTGAAGGTCAGAGGTATTCCTCTGCAAGTCTTGTAGAGACAGATCTTGATTTTGGAAATTGAAAGAACTGAATTTGTGGGTGCAGAATAATGAGCTAATGCACAGTGAGAAACCTCTGTGTGAAAATACCACTGCCATCCTTAAATGATGAAGAAGAGCAACATCCTTTCTTTGAAGACTGATATTTCAAAGTGAGCCCCAGAGAGATGGGGTCATTGTGATGTGGCCATAGCTGGAGCTAAAGATGTTCTCACTCATAATTTTCAAAAGGGCTTTGAGGATGGCAGAACTCCCGTTTCACAGTTAAACGAAGAAAACTCAAAGGTCAGCTGCCATTACCATACAAACCAATATCAGTGCCTGCATCTCAGCACTGGTGAAATAAGAGATCCCAATGGATTAAGCTGCCTTCCAGTTTGTAGGTTGCACAAGGTCTGGCTGAAATTGGCTTGCCTTCTGTTGAACTGTACTTTGATCTGTTTGGCTTTGATGCACAGGGCACCGGTGGCCAAATCTATCCACCAGATCTGAGGAAGAAGGGAGTAGGAGTGCCTGGTATTTTGCAGACTTGGGATGATTGTGATGATTAAGGTGACTTTAGTGGATAAAGGAAAATAATTACATTATTTCCTGTAACACTCTGTAGACCTTTAAATACAAGGCATGGATTTTTACCCCAGTGTTGTATGAAATAAGTGTTCCCATTATTTTGATGCTGTAGGAAATCCACCACAAAAGGACTTTCCCTAATGATCAATATTGCAGCGGCCCAAAGATGTCTTAGATTTCCTGTTCATCTTCATGGCTGTGTGCGTGCCCAGAGACATGCTTGCTCCTTCAAATTCAGCTTGCCTTGTTACTGTGCTGGTTAATGCCTGAGCTGGAATCTTTCCTTCTGCTCCAACAGTCCTGAAAAGCCTTCCTTAAAAATCCCTGCTTTGATTAATTATAGCAACCCCCTTGCAAACAAATAGCAGCTTTACCACATGAATTGGTAAAGGGTGGTGATGTACATACTAAAATTACTTTATAAGGTATGTCTGAGGATTTCTGTGGAAAGGGTCAAATGCTCTTTTTTTTACTTTGGTTAAGTAAATTTCACTGAAGATGTGTATATGAAATCCCTAGTGATTAATTGCTCTCAAATACTTACCCCAGCTGAGTTATGTAATATGAATCTCAGAAGGATTCCCAATAAAAAGTCTGTGAATAGTAGATGTAAATGTCTGCAGTGGCTTTTGATATTTTAGATGTGAAAAGCGCTAATGGGAAAAATATTTCACATAGCTTCTGAGATAGGGTCTAGAATTTTTAAAGACCTTGTGTTTTTAACTCCCACTGACTCAACTATTGTTCTGGCAGAAGCATAAGGAACAATTTATAGCAAAGCCTCAAAATTTTGAGTGTCTTCAAAGAAATTAGATTAAGGCTGCAAAGTGAAAAATACCAAATGGAAAGGTATGTACTTAATTCCAACTGCTGCCTGTGAAAATCTGTTATAATACACTTCAGATGGTATGATAGGGTGCTGTTTCTGAGTACCTTTATAAAGATGTTGTTTTTGGCAGCAGGATGATTAACAATTTATCTTCATTACACAAAGTCCTAAATTTTTCATAGTGATTTTTGCTGGCAACCCAAAAATGGGAAATGGACAAACACTGAGCTGAATGTGTAGAAGTTTTCTGCATATATGTAAAGTTAAATTTCATGGTTCAGAATGTCTGTGCTATTACTTGAAGATCATGGGTTTTCTTTGCCAGGGCATAGCCTTTCTGAGGAGGCTGGAGGCAGGAGGGGACACCTTTTGTGCTGGGGTGCTGAGATCAGCATTGTCATGGGAGTCCCACACCTGCTGCATGCAGGGGATGGGGAATGCAAACAGTTTCTCTGCTTAGGTGTAAAGGAAATATCATGAAACATCTGTTGTGGTAAAGGAAAGCATACTTGAACAGATGAAAGTGTGAGATCTCCAATCCAGATAGGCAGACAGCCTGTGCTTATCTTGCCTGCGTTGTTCGTGCTCACTGCTGCCTCAAAAACATGTTTCAGTGATGAGGCTGCTGACACACTCGCCTTTTCACCTATGGTGTGAGCTACCAGACTCGTGTTTCCTGGTGCTGGGCTTTGTCCAGCACTCCTCAGTGAACTTCCTGAGTGGTATCATGCCAGCTGTGCTTTTGGACCTGTGAAAATGGCAGCAGTGGCTTTCAGGTCTTAATCACCTGTGCTCATCTCTGCAGGAGACCTTCGAGCAATACGTGCTGTGTCAGTGGCAGCTCTGTGTCAGGTTACAGCAGCCCCCTCACTCTCCCCCACCAAGCAGTGGCAGTCCAGGCTTATCCAGTAGGCTGCTGGTGCAGCCACTCTTGCTTTGGTTACAGACTGGTTTCTTCTTGGATGCTGGGAAGATCTTGGTGCTGGAGCAAACATAAATAAAATCAGCCCTAATCTGTGTTGAGCTGACAAACGTGGCTGGTATTAAGTACAGCTGCTTGATTTGCTGATGTTTGGTTTTCCTTAGACAGCCATAGCACAGACCTTGAGATACTAGAGTGATGTAGCAGTGAGATTTGAATAGTTTTTAAAAATAAAAAGGGAATTTTTGCTAATGTAAGAATGAAAGCATTTTTGTGTGTTTGCTGCTGTTGCTGTACGGATGCCCACATCTGCAGTCCACCATGCAGGGCAGCACTGCTCTTTCTCTTGTAGGAGGAGTCTGATCTTTTGAAATGGTTCAGCTGGTGACCAACAGCTTCCTGCTCTAGTATTTTACTTGGTCTGTAGGTGGTCCATATCAGAACCTGATGACCAGATATGCAGGGGAATACCAAGAAGCAAGGAGGAAAGCACCACCGTTGAAGTGATGACAGTCACTCCACCAGCCTCCAGCTTTAAGTCAGGACATTAAAACAGGTTTGAATTTCAAGAAACCAAGTGATATACAGAACTGGAGTTTATGAAACTCTGAAAATCACATACGGGGTTTTTTTAATGTTGAGGAAAGAGATATTAGTCCACACTTGCATTCATTTAAAAAGTCATTGACCTTGCATTCTTCTGAACTGGATGCTTACAAGAACGAGAGATAAAAAAACAAGTAGGTGCTCCCATGACTCCACAGAAGGATGGACAAAAATCACTGGCTGGCATGGGACATGCATGGGGCATCTTCCAATTTGTTACAAGCAAATGAGGGGGATGATTTGAGCAAGCATGGCCAAATACTGCCCATAAATAGGAGCTAGAGAAGCCCTTGGTTTTGGTGATACTCAAGAAAGGAGCATAAAGCCCTCCATTGCTTTATAACCACTTGGTGCTGGCAGTGCCTCTTTCCACCTCTTCAACGCCAGTGGCAACATTTTGAAAAAGTATCTGATTCCAAAATAAATGTGCACATGCAGATTTCCTGAAAATTAGCACAAAGTGTGAAATGAAAACAGATTTAGTTATTTTGCTGTAAGCTGGTATGCACTTCAGCTCTCTATAACCACTCCCAGAGGATATAATAAATACTGAAGTGTTTAAATATAGAGGTTTATATTTTCTTTAGTAAATGGTTTTGAGTAAATTGTCCTGAACTATTTTTAACTCTGTAGAGCAGTTAAGGTATAAGTATCTTTTTCAGGATTTTTGGTCAGCTTGTGGGTTGGTAGTCTGTTGCTTAGAGGGAAAAAATAATTGCTATCTGTTTATATATCTGTTAATCTAAAATAGGGATTTTTGAGTTAAATAATAATAGGGAGTAATATTGCCTTTAGTATCAGAAGTATACTCATGGTGGTTTTAGTGTTTCTTTTTATAGTGTTGTTTTAGGGTTTTTTTTGGTTCTGTTTTATTTTCTTTTTTAAAGCTTTCTTCACAGTCCCTAAAACAAAACATGCTGCACTCTCTCCCAAGCCCTGCCTTCCCCAAAAGAAAATATTGTAAAGCTTTTTTTTTTTTCTCAAAAGTAATTCAGAAATTACAGGTTGAGTTTTATTAACCTCCTTTCCAAGCAGTAAATAAGCATGTGTGGCCTGATTTCCTATATGGAGTCATTTATGTTACTGCCAGGTGAAATTTGTTCTGGGTAATACAATTCCCCAAAGCAATGCTCTTTTATTTCTGAAACACTGAATGTCTCATCACCATGAGTCTGGCAATAGTGGTATTTTCAACCATATCTAGTTTACACTTGTGGAATGACTCTTCATTTGTAATCTTTTGAGGCACTTTGTTTTACACTTGTAGGAATTAAAGTTCAGCTGAATAATTATGAGGACTAACCAATTTTGTTCTTATTTTATGTCCTGTTTGCTTGTTTTTATGGTTGCAGTTTGAGTATTTGGCAACCAAACCCTGAAGCAGAAATGGCAAACAAGCCCAAATTGACATATTTCTGAGGTTAGCTAAGTGGCAATGAAAGCTGTGACAGCTATCTAAGTCAGATCAGAGTATTCTGAGTGGGAAGGGACCCCCAAGGATCATCGAGGCCAGCTCTTAAGTGAATGGCCCATATGGGGATTTAGCCCACAACCTTGGTGTTATTATCACCATGCTCTGACCAGCTGAATTAATTGAGTAGCAACCACTCTGGGTTAGAGCTATTAGAAACCATGCATTGCATTTATTCATTCATTCACGTGTTGCAGTTCCTCCACTTCAAGTAGTTCCGTTCATTTGTTTACATTTTGAAGATCAGCAGAGCTCCAGGAGTTATTTCTTTAAAAGCTTTATTCACAACAGGAAAAGGACAGTTTTTTTTATGAATTAATAGCAATGAATCTGTGTAACACACATTTCTCACTGGTCAACATAGGTGTCTAGTACTGATTTTATCATCAGCTTTACTATATGCTGTGAATATTCTTTAAATTTTGGCAAAGCTAGTATTGCAATTGTTTGCAGTTATTAACTTCTGGAGACAAAACCTAAGACAAACCCAGAGCACTCAGGTTCTTTATCTCAGTACCTCCAAGTCCCACTCTGTGTACTGCTTTTTACAGTGGGGAATGGAGGCAGAGGTTGGCTTGCTTATCCCTGTCCTTCACTTAGGGGATGGGGAGTGTACAGCTCATCTGATTGTAACTAGAAACAACTGCTGAACTTTCATCTGTTAATTACCCTTTCATTGAGGGCTGCACTGCTGTAGCATCTGTTAGTCATTATATCTTGTTTAAAAAGAAGCCAGTAAGAAAAAAATATAGGAGGAATAAAAACAATGAGGTATCAGTTTAGAGCACAGAATTGATAACAAATGTTCTATTTCTGGTTTATTTGCTGCCATGGAAGCCTTGTACTTTCATACAAATAATATAAGTGTCTTTCATCACCTGTTAAATGAAGTCTGTGCCTGCTGCTTGCAGGTGCTTTGATTATTTTTAGTTTATGCACGTATCAGTAGAAAGCTTTGAAAATTCTTGGTTTTGCTTGTTCTTTCCTCTGCCTGTCATATTTTTGTTGTGTTATTTTACAGCCATAGTTGTTACCAACCTTATCAAGCTCTTTCCTGGATGGCTTTTCACTTTACTCTGTTGTGCAGGGTCATGGGGAGCCCAGAGAGCACCAGCTGCTCTCAGGGTCCAGGCTGGGAGTTGTCACTACACCAGTGTCAGCAGTGGCTCCTGAGCTGCCTGCAAGGACCTAACAGGCTTGTGAGATTGAGTTGGGATTTTTAGAACAGGAGCAAGGAGGATTTGTGTAGTGATTGGGAGAGGCATTTATATTCTAGCGCTTACAGTTTTGGCCTAAAGTATGAGGGGTATGGTTGTTGCTTGTTCCCATACAGAATGCTTATTTCACACCATAATTCATGAACAGGTCTTCCCTGCCATGTGCAGTGTGTGTGCTTAGCTGTTGGAATGGTGCTCTTCATAAAGCTACAGCGCACTTCAGACTATGCTGATTTTTGCTTCAGACTGGCTTCTGTTTGTTTTCAGTAAGTTTTGTCTGTTGGAACATCTACCCAGTCATATCTAATACACCAGAAGAGCTTGGTGCAGGGCTTGTATGTGAGGCAGCAGTAATAAAGCACCAGGGAGATGTTTCAGGCCTCTTTCAGATGCATTATGACCCCAAGAATACGTAGAATATTCCTAATGCCCCCTTTGGTGGTAGCAAGCTGTTGGCAGGGCTTAGCCCACCACACCTGATCTTCATAGCTGCAGGTTGCTGCCACGCTTTGTCCTCTCCTCCTGCACTTGCTGCAGGCTCCTTGGGCCAGATCCAGTGACAGTGCAGTGCTAATTCAGCCTTCTAACCCAAGGGCAAGCTTTCTGGCAGAAGGGACAACAGTTTTCTATATTGGGAGTAATGTCCATGCTGAAGTTATCATGGTTCATTCACTCAGCAGCACCCACCTTAACAGCTTTTGCCCTTTCTCCAGTGTGCTAGATCAGCACCAAAGTGATCACAGGAATAAGCCAAGCTGAGATAACTGTGAAGATATAAAAGAACCTGGTAGGAGCTCTTTATCTGGCACTTTCTTATTATACAACCATACATGAGTAAGCATTTTCTTAAGAGGTTGCTGGGCTCAGGAGCCTGGACTTGCTGTCCAGTAACTTACTTTGCAAGGTAACCCTGAATGCCTAAACTCAGTTAATATCCCTCTCCTTGGTTTGTTACCTTGGGGCTTTTTGTGTGTGTGTGTTTGGGTTTTTTTTAAACTTTTTAAAGGACAGTGATGGGTACTTTTCACTATGTCATCTCTTCAGACTGAAGGCAGTCAGAGTGCATGAGCTTCAGCTGCTGCATATTTCATAGCAGCCTTTTCTATACCTCCTGCTGAAGTGAAGGTCACGGGACCAGAAAGAAAAAAAAATGGAAAAAAAGCCCTGAAGGCTTTGTAGCCTGGGAGTTGGGACTGTTGGCTGGTTTGGATTGATGTGGGTTTTGGTCTGCACTCTGGGAGATTTTTTTCTGCTTTAGTCCAGCATTTTTTTCCCCTTCAAGTCTCTATGACAACTATTAATAATTAAAAACTCTGTGTATCCAGGTCTATGCTTGTGATTCCATATAATTTATAAATCTAATTTCTTTATCTAGATGACCAAGTATTTTTGGCATGCCAAAATGAAAAACTTTGCTTCCAGTATTTCTCTTGAGTATTCCTCCCTGCTCCCTCCCCATCTCTTGTCTTTGTCTATAGGGACTGGAATTTTCACTTAGCTGAAATTCCTGTTTCTCTTGCACACCTTGAGTATTCATTAGTTTCCTCTAGTGAAATTGATGCCAGACCTGTGTTGCTTGATCTACTGCTGCAATTAAATGCAAATTAAACCAGTTTTACTCAACGTTAGTCTGCATTACAACTCACTAATTAAAAATACCTACGTCTTGAAAAATCTGAGTCACTGAACTTCTCAGCCTGGTACAACTGTCTGTGATTTGTGTTGCAGTGGCACAAGGCAGTTGGTTTGGAGTTCAGAGCATAGCAGATGCCTCTCAGATACTAAATAAGTAGAAGACAAGGTACTATTACCTTGTTTGCAGCTGCTTTAACAGGAATTGAAATTTTTTTTTTTAATATGGTTATTCACAATTGGTGGGTTGAATTCAACCAGAAACTAGTGCTAGTGACCAAACAGGCAGGTCTGTGCTTGTTGTGTTTTTGATTTGTTCTGTTTTGCTGGAAATTCAGGGCTTTTAGTTTGCTCCCATAGTCCTGCTTTTCTGGGAGCCAGGGCGGGAGGAGTGCTCCTTCTCCAAGTTCAGCCCTGTCTGCCTCATTTAGTGGTGTCTCATCTCCTTTTCCATTAAAATCAAGTTTCCTCTTCCTGCTTGTTTTCTCCACCCCTCCTCCCTTGCACATCTCTACCCTGTTTCCATTTATTCTGTACATTTTCCTTTGGTGTTGATGCTTCCCCAAAATCTCTCCTGTTGAGGCAAATCAGTTCTATAACAAGCATGCCCTTTCTTCTTTGTAGGGTGTACATGGGGTCTGATTTTTAAATTCCCCCTGGGATGAGGAGTTTATGACTCAGCACACTTTCCCCTGACTGTGTTTGGAGGCATGGCTATATAGAGAATTTAGCAGGGAACACTCTGTAGGATAACTAGCAGATGCACTGGTAGGAACAGGCATATTGGTGGGTAGCTATTAACTGCTCTGTGTACAATTACTGCTTAAGTGCTTTTCATTAGAGTTGTTTTAAACTGGTTCCACCTCTGTGCAGGTGTTCATTTCTTAGGCTAGTCTTAAACAGCTTGGGGAACTGTCTGAAGACTGGGAAGCTGGTGATACTCCACAGGCTGTATATCTGGAATGTTTTGGGTTGTGGTCACTATCTGGAACTTTATCTCCTCAGAAAACCACCCCCTCTCAAAGTCATCTCCAAAACACAATCAAAATACTGAAACTTTTATTTCAATTGTAGTGTCACTAATAGAAATTTGTTTATACAAAGGAAAGTTTTAAAATTTATGGTGGTTCTTTTCCCTATCCCTAATGCCTTGTCATTCCTAATATTTATCCTGTGTACTCAGATTGTAGATTCTCAGCAATGTTGTTTGATTTCTTGGAGTTTAGTATGTCTTGGACTTCTGGTTTTGACACTGGTATTGTCAAAGGACTGTAGACCTTTTTGTAACTATTGAGCAAGTGTGAATTTATTATGCTTATCTAGTCTCTTGTTGCAGTCCCAATACCAGGGAATGAGTTGATCAAATATTGCCTTCACAAAACAGCCTTGCTGCTGCAGTGTTTGACCATTAGGGATCTGTCTTGGACATGGATCAGTGCTCCAGTACTGACCAGCACGTTGGTCAGATTGCTTGTGCCCTTTGGCTTCTGGGAAATGCAGAATTTGATGGTTGCCTGTGAGCTCTGTGTGGCAGGAGGGCTGTTAGAGGTTTCATGGTGGTGGGCTCTTAATGTGTAAGTAGAGTTTTACCTATGTGAGTGCAGAACCAAAAATGCAGAGAGGTCTGGTTTTAGGACTCAGGTTTTTCTTTTAACTTCACCTTCTGTTGCTGCAGTTTTTATCCCTCTCCCTGGCTTTTTTCTGAATGCAGTAAAGTAAAAGAGATGGACATATTTAAGCAGCATAGCAGCATGCCATTGAAAGCTATTTTATATTTGTATGTATAACCTTGTCCAGTTGGTTGAGCACTGAAGACTCACAAGGCTTGGTCTCCTAATTCCTGCTCTATCATTAATCTCTAAAACAGGGATAAACTCTTCCCATGTCCTTATATTTACTAGGAAGTCTAATTCAAGTGAGCTAATAGGAAGCACTGAACAATCCAGTGAAGAGTGCATTTCTTCAGTTCTTCCTGTTGAAATCAAGGCCTCTCTCCAGTTCCTGTTTTATCCTGTTACCATTAATAACTCCTCCTAAGCTAGTGCTGCAACTTGTATTCCTCTGCTGTGGCTGTAGGCAAAGCTGGGATGAGGAGGAGGTTGGTGCATCCTCCACTGGGGCAGTTTCCTGCCCAGCACTTCCCTTTGCCTGTCTAAGAGCAAGGGTTAAATCACGGCAAGCAAGGCATTGGGGAAGGATGGGGACCACATTTTTATTCAGAAATGCTGAACCTGGGGAAGGATGGGGACCACATTTTTATTCAGAAATGCTGAACCTGGGGCATCAGCTGCTTCTCTTGCTGTTGCATATTTCATCATGCCCCGAACTGGAGTTTTAAGTTCGCAGCACCCTCCAGGGATCTTATACTGTGCAGGCAGGGAAGATTGGCAGAAGGGTCTGATGGAGCAGATGGAAGTTTGAAGGGAAGGAGGCCTCAAGTGACACAAAGAGATAGGAGAGGACAAGCCCAGCACTGGGGGTGCAGGAAGGGTAAATGAGGGGAAATGGTAAAAGAAGAGGTCTGATTTAAGTAGCAAGAGTAAGAGAAGGAAGAGGAGAGTATTCTTGTTTATTTTTTAACAACCAGGTGGAACACCTGACATGTGTTGGCCTTTGTGGAGAGAGAGAAACTGAACCTTGGAGCCTGGTTAGGGCTGGGTGGGTGCATCAGCTACTGTGCTTGTAAGCATGGGAACTAATGTCTGTATTCCTCTGTAAAAAGCCTGATACTTGGAGCAAATATTGCAGAGATTCCTGGTTTAGGCTTGGAAGGTGGCATTTCAGAAAAAGCAGATGTTCTGCTGGGCATGGGTACGTCTCTGCTGCTACCAGGGCATTTCTCTGCTGCCCTTCTCATTCCTTATTATGCCTGAGATTGGTTAAGATCTTGCAGAAGTACGTAAAACCAATGTATAATTCATTCATGATGAAATGTTTGATTCCTGACCCTTCTGAAGGACAGTTTAACTTCCAAAGATTGAAATATAATTATGTTTGTTTTAGCATGCCCAACCTTGCTCACTGCCCTTTCCCAATAATGGTTGCTGTATGCTTTGAGAGAACTAGCCATGCATTTTTATTTTTAAGATTTGCATATTCATACTGAAATATAGGTTCCATCTTTTCCATGAAATAATGAATGGGATTAAGGGGAAAAAAATTAAAAAGAAAAGACAATCCCTGCATTCTTCAGCTCAGTATCTGTGGAAGTATCCTCTGGTTTGTTTTTGCTCAAAGGTTTGCTTTTCTCCACTTTTAGCTGCTATGTGAAACGTACACTAACTTCATAAAATCATAATAGGCCATCTCAGGGGAGGACAGATATAGAAATTATACTTAACTGAGTCCACTTAAAAGCTAACAGAAATAGATCTCAGCCACAAATAATATAATGCTGCAGGAATAATAATACACTGTATTTTGGTTGTGTTTCTTTTTTTTGTATTCTTCCCTGTGTATCATCCCTGGTAGTTTGGTTTTAGGCTTGGACCCTGTATAACTCCAGATGGAGCATTTTCAGAAGAACAGTGGTTTTTACCACAAGATTTTGATGAGGCATGCTTCAGAGAACACACGGATTCCTCTTCTCTCAGGTCTAAAGCTCTGATTGGGCAAAACTGATTTGAGGTAGTTCTTACCAAGGAAATCAAAAAAAGTCAGTTTTAATTTCTAAAATTCAGTTTCACTGACTACAGTCAATGGAAACTTTTCCAGTAAAAAGGAAGCTCTGGACTGGGTAGTTTTGGACTAATACCAGATGTATTAGGAAAATAAAGTAAACTCATGGATAAAGATCTAACAATTAAAATTAGGCACTGTCATCATGTCTACAAGCATCTCAGGTATGCAATCATGTGAACGCTGTATGGCGCAGAGGGGCATGTCTGACCACAGGGTTATTAAGGGCAGGAGATTCGGGTTTGGATAATACAGAAAGTGAATGGCTGAGGGAAACACAGCATCTGATGCAATGAGTCCTGGTTTTGTATTTCATTCATAGCTCTACTGGCTTTCCACCATGGATCTTTAGTCCTGGTGTCTGTTGTGAAAGGAGCTTTGCATAATGTATGATTCCTTTTGAAATAGGCTTGAAATACTTCTTCGTGGTGCTGTTCTCTGTCTTGGGGGGTGGACTGAAGAGCTGCAGAGTATCTCGTTTCAGGGTCTTTCTGCCTATAGAGGAAATCATGTTTCTGTACAGCAACAGTGTAAGCAGAGAGTGGTGGAGAGATCTCTCGTGTCCACAGCTGTGGGGCAGGTTGACTGCTGAGAAACTGCTGAGTAACAGCAAGGGCTTTCCTGGTTATTGTCAAGTTGTCTCTATTTATTTACTTACCTTATTTTTTGCTCCCATCCTGGCAGGAATGAATTTTGGTAATTCACAGTGGAGAAAATTGACTGGTGAAAGAACTGGGTTTTGTGCCTGATGGGGCTGGAACTCTGCATGTGATACTGGGTTTAATAAGAGTTTGCTCATTGCAAATATGCTTGTGTGCTCCTTCTATTGGGAGCAGAAAGTGAAGTTGCAGCTCTGCCAGGCAGGGGAGAAGGAGGGAGAGGCAGAACTCCAGGAAATGGTAAGCTCTTGCCCAAATGTAGACTCTGTTCTCTGCTGTGAACTTTTGTACCTGTAGTACTCTTGGATTCAGCTTTACCAGTGGGAGCAATTAGCTGCTGGTCAAGAAGCATGTTCATGAGAGCCAGGAGGAGATTTCTGGGGGAAGAGCTGCAAAGGCAATGGAAACAAATACACATTAGAAACAGATTAGATTCCTGAATCTTAGCAAATTGAAAAATAACAGGATAACTTAGGCTTTAGAAAACCTACTGGAAATGAGCCAGAACTTTTTGTAAACTGGAATGACCTTACCCTTTCTTAAATTGCTGCTCAGTGTGAGACCACAGTTAAAACAGGGATTAAAAATGAGCAGAGCTCATATTCCTACCTGCAAATCAATGGACACTTTCCATGCTTGGTGGGAAAATAACCCAAGAGAGTCTTGAGAAGACTCCAGAACAAATCAAGCATGTATTAGACAAAGAATCAGAAAAATAATCTTAAATTTAGAATTGTGGTGGTAAGCAGCATGGGCATGACATGTGAAGGACTTGGGATTTTTTCAAGTTCAATTGAAGTTTTAATTCAATTGAACTTTAATTTGTGGTGCAAGAGTTTTTGAAATGCTGACATTACCAAGGACTGACAGTACAAGTCAGTCAGATTTATAGTGTGGATTGGAAAATGTTGAACACAGCGGAGAGTAACTGTATTTTTTTGAAAAGTGTCTCTAAATTCATCCCCTTGGAGAAATTCTGTATCTCTTTCAATTCACATTTCAGGTTTACTGACTGAAAATCTCTGTGGCTTGACTGGTTACGAATGTTTTCATGCAAGCACATTAGCTTTTAAGTTGGTACATAAGCTGCTCTTTTTTTTAAAGAAAGTGAATAAGCTTGTAAAATAGTGTGTTGGAAACAAAAAAAGTCTTTTTTTTCATATAGACAGATCTGATTCATCAGAGAGCATCAAGATAATTGTCACGATTTTCATTTTAAAAGGAAACCAAGAAATCTTGGCACAAGTGTAAAACTTTCTGTTGCTATACTGGCCTGTTGCCTGGAGCTAAATATTTGCCTCATGAATTTTCCTTTCCCTATCAGGAACAGGAAGCAATGTTACAGATGAAATGCATTAAGGTTTGTAAGTGATGCCTGTTATTCAAAAAGGGAAAGATGCTTATATGTTACATTATTTATCAACAAGATAATTTTTATTCTGGCTGCAATCTGGATGGTCACTTAATTTTTGGGAGTACTTCTAAAGTGGAAATTTGTACCCACTTGCTGCATGTCTTTTAATGAGCACACACTTTAGAGTCAGGTTTAGTTAAACAATTCCAAATGCTGTTAATATGTCTAGGCACATTTCCCTCTATTTTTCACTTAGTTTTTCTTTTAATGAGCTCAGCCACCAGCGATTCAGGCTCTTGCCATTGCTTCTCAGCCTTTTGGGTTTCATGTTCTTATGGTACCTCTTCATCTTCCCTTTGGTCCCTGAAGAGGGGCAGCCGTGGTTGCAGCAAGCGGCTGCATTTTCTGTCCTGTGTCACTCCCTCTGTGACAGGCTGCTACTTGGGGTAAAAGCAAAGAGAAACCAATCCTGTCAAAAGACTGCAAAACCTCAGAGGCCATGGAAATAGGGAAAAGGTGTTTTAAGATGTTGATTCTTTCAGGGGCTTCTAGAAATGTCTGCTTGTTGGGAATACCGCACTCTGCAGCAGGAAAACCCAGCATCCTCCTCAGCGTTGCTGCTGGCATCCCAGGCTGGGTACCACAGGCATGGTCTTGGGATACATTGTGTATTTTATCAAACACAATAAACAGGACAATTGGCTTACCTTTTCCTACTGCTTGGGATGAGGTAGAGGGTGAGCAATTAATTCATTCCCTATTTTAGGAATAACGGAATTCAGAGCCACCACACTACATTTATGTAGCTGCCACTATGGTGAAATAGCAGCTCTCTGAGGTTCCAGTAGCAACGTTTTTCTTCAGTTTAGGTTGTTTTAACACAAAAATGGTGCTAATTGTGTTTGTCACTAAAGACTGATGAAGGGCTTTTTGCTGTAACTGTGTATCCTACAAAAGATATTAGTGACGTTTAACAATAATAATTCATCCAGTTTGTATCTTTATTGAATCTGCAAGGGCCTCGCTTTATGCTGTATTTTCCTGCTTTTTAAATAACAGCTGACATCTTTATGGTATTAAAGGATAAAATTTAAATGGTGAAATAAATTAGCCAAAATGCACAGCTTCAGTTTCTTTGCTGATTTCTGTTTCTGTGTTTCTGAAGTTAGGCAAGTTGGTTTCCCCTCAGTGTTTTTCCAGGGATATTGTGTTATCTGATGTTTAATCATTTCCCTCTTATTGCGTATTGTAAAGTAAGATTTCTGATCTCCAGGACAGACTTGCATATTTTATTCTCTTTAGAGGTAATTCTCAAAAATTTTCCTTTCATTTTGCCTTTTTTATGCAGCTGTTAAAGGGCTTCCTTCTTAGCTAAGCATACCTGACATTAAATATTCACTGTGTATATTATTACTACACATTTATAGTCTGTGAGTTAAGCCAGTTTGAATGAGAGTTTGGCACACAATGGAGTTTTTCCATCTATTCTGGAAAAGCTTTGCATGGTAATAAGCTCTGCAGTTAGCTGAAGTACTCTTGTTTCCTAATGGAATCTGCTTTCTTTAGACTCTCGAGGAATTGAGTGAGAGCTCAGTGGTAGCTGTGGTTTGTATGTACCTGGGATTATCATATACCCTTGCAGGAAACAGCCAGAAGAGTTCTAGAAAATATCTGTACTGTCTTTGATGTTTACATTTTTCATTTTGTAGTCTTCCAGGAATTTTGGGTACTAATGAAAACTCCAGTCCTAGATGGGACTATCTACTGCCCTTGCAATCTATTGATTTTGCTTTTTATCAAGTCATATGCTTCCAGTTCCTGATGCATGTCAGCAACAATTTCTTACATTGAGGGTTCTCTATATAACTTGTTTCGTTTAATTGCATAAAAGCATCAAGGTATAAAATATTTTTTGTCAATCAATTATAATGTTTGTGGGTTAAAAATTGTGTGAGTGTATGGAGTCTCTGATCTGCACAAATCTTGAGTGTGTAAGAACTGCCCTTCATGCTTAAGATGACTTATAAAAAAACACAGAGAAATTAGAGCCAAACTGATAAAGCTCAACGCCAAAAAAATCAATTGGAACAACCGGCATTAGTGGCTTCAAATGGAGAGCTGGAAAAGAAGGCAGGGTGTTTAGGCAAGAGAAAGATGATGTATAACTAAAAACTCTGAAGGAAATGTCAGGAAGTTTGGGGCTGAGCCTGGATGAAGCTCAAGGTGTGTGGCATTGGGATTGTGCCCTGTGTCACTGGTTTTGAGCAGCCAGCAAAGGAAGCGTCCGTCTCCTTTCTAATCCCTCATGCACACAGGGACACTGGGGGTTGCTATGAAAACTTTCAAGCTCTCATTGCAAATTCTCTCTAGCTACAGCAAATTATCACACACAGAGATTCTGTCTGGCCGTTCTAATGCAAATGGGCAGCACTGAGTCTTCTGTCACAAAAAAAAGTGATATTGAGCAAACTGTCTGCATGGGTGTTTTGCCTGGTACAGTTGCTGGGAATGTAGCTGTTTCACTCTACTATACTTTCATTTAGAGTCGATTTAAAACTACTGTTTTTATTTGTGCCTTTCAAACTGTGAAAACTTTGACTCCTGTTTTGTTTCTAAAGATATTTACTAATGAGGAGCTGATGTAATTTGTTTTGGAGGACAGGCTCTTTAGTACACAGAGTTGTATGAATTGAGATGCAATCTCTGATAAACGTGGGCAAAATTAATGGGCCTGCACGAGTGGCCAGGACGATATTTATTGTTTGCAAGTTGTGTTAACTCATAGGGATCCCTTGACAAACCGGGGGAATGGCCTGTTGTGATTTGCAGCTGCCTGTGCCACAGAATGCGCTTACTAGAGCTTTCCACCCGCTATTCAGCTTGCTGTTGCCTGCCTGTTTTCTGTTTTAAAAAGTGTTTTCATTGTCAAACCGCATCCAAACTATTCAGTGGAAGCAGCCCATTTGCTGGTGCTCCGAGACACTTCACTTTGTCCCCGCTGGCACCTGATGATGGACACAGAATATTCTGAGCCGAATGGTAAATATGAGTCTTCTACTTATGCCGTTGTTTTTAGAGATATTGCTTTTATTCAGGTCCAGCGCATGTTTTATGACTTTGATTGTATGTGGATGAGGACACGTTACTGTCCAGAGCTCTGGATAACAGCAAAACCCCATGGATGTAAATATATAGAAAAGAGACAAACTGCATAGGGTAAAAAAATCTTGTTCAAAGGGGGGAAAAAAAATCTTGTTTGCAGAATAGTGTTGTGATAACAAAGGAAGATTTTTGGTTTCTGTTATTTCTGAAAACATGTAGGAATAAAAATCCTACATAACTGTGTAGGATAGTAATATCTAATAGTGTAGAAGGGTCTTCTGTAAAATCTGACTTTATAGGCACTACAAAGATAAACAGCATAACTGAGGGGGAGCTACAAAAAAAGTGGCATTTGGAATGCCTGCCTTGGTGAAATAGCAAAAAGATTTAGAAAAGCCTGAAATCATGGGTACAGAGTGCTGCGTTTTGGGAGAAGACTGCACAAAAATCTGCAGATATGGATGAAAAAGATATATAAAAGCCTGTGCACTGTATCTTGCATTCTTTGAACTTTTAGTTTATCACAGGTTAGTGCCATATCAAATACTGAAATTGGGTAAGAGTAACTTTTCTGATTTCTTCCTAGAATCCTTGTTTGTATTTTAGGAATTAATGCAGTTCTTAGGGCACAGTTCCACAGATATGTATATTTTGTTGTCTTGCACTACCTAAAGGGAACTGCTTATGTGGTCAATCAAATGCATAAGCCTTTGCAGAACTTTAAAAATAAGTTCTCCAAAATATTTTTATGCATTTAAATATTTTTAAGATATATAGGTAGCAGGTGTTTTATCTCGGGTATGTGTCTGCTTATTTCTAAGGTGGACACCCCCAACTTGTTTATTTCTTTTTGTTTCTCTATCTTTTATATGCTCACTTTTTCTTTTTATTTTTTAACTCAACAAACCAAAGGATACTTTTAAAAATTACTTGGCTCTATAAATCTAGAGGTGCTACAATGATATCATACTCTAAAAAAGGGAAAATAAGTTTTCATTTTGATATTAAAGAGCTTTTGTTCCTCTTCCTACTGTGCAAGTGTTTATATTTTATGTTTTTAAGGAAATGAATTCCAAATGGTTTCTGATTAGTGGCTTGGCGCTGCTTCATTGTCATGCTGATTTTCATATGGTTCTCTTAAAAATAAAATATCAGCAAGGCAGACGTGGTAACATGGGAGAATCAGCAGTCCTGGACATTTCTGGACACCTTAATGTGCAAAAAGCCTGTGAGGGAAGAGGTGGAACTGGGGAGCCAGGTCCTGAGCTGGGTGTCCCAGGCAGAGTGTGAGGGAATGCAAGGTGAGGAGGGATGCAGGGTTAGACCAGCATGGAGAGGGCACAATAAGAGTGCATTCCCAATCCCAAATCAGGGAAATGTAACGAGTGATTTATGGCATCACAGAGTGGGCTAGAACAAAGGGTGTGTAACTGGGAGCAGAGATGCAAAATGTCCGGGAAGTGAGATGCTGAGGGGAGATGCTGTGTTGGGACTCTGGATGCAGCCGGTTGTAACCCTGCAGTGCTGCTGCTGTCTGCAGGGTTGCAGTGAGTGAAGTGAGGCTGATGGCTGTGCCAGCTCTGCACCCCAGCACTCCTGTGCTGCAATAAATGGGGAACTGGAGTGGTGTCCTGGTACCCATCCAAGATGTTCTGTGCTGGATGAATCGTGGGACTGGGACCTGACCTCTAAATCATCGCCTATTTTACTGGGAGGTGTGTGGTTTCCCTGCAGAATGTCACCAGTCCAGGTTATTCCCTACCAATGCTGGAGGTGTCCACTTATCTGAGATGTGTTATTGCTGCAATTCCAGCATTCATTGCTTTCATTTATCAGCTTGAAATACATGAATGCCAGGTACACAGAAATACTCTGTAAATAGCTGGAAATGTGTAAAGGATTGGAGGAAAAATAATTTCCACAGCAAAATTAATTTGTTTGCTTACATGTGCAAGATGTGGTTAAATTAATAAACTTCAGTTACTAAAGAGTTTCTTCATGGCTACACATTCAGTAGCTCTAAATTTACTCCCTTACTGCTGGCCAGGTGAATTTAATACTTCTGTAAGCTGATGATATTGGGCTGCTGCTTTGTCATGATGAAACAAGTGTTTCCTTAACCCTCCTAGGAAACTGCAAATCAGAGGGTGGTAGTTTGCAGCTATTCCCTTGCTTTTTTTGCTCACTGGATGGTGAGCAGCCTCGTGCTGCAGCACATGTCCATCAGCAGTGTGCTGATAAAGCCCATCACCCTGTGTTGATGTCTCTCCTTCCCTCAAGTTTTATAAAAACTGCTATTTTATTATTATCTGGTAAAGAATTGTATGTGCTAGATCCCATCCTGTACATTTGCTTCTTTGTGGCAGTTTTTTAATCTTGTTGGGATAAACGAGGCTTTGGAAAACCACAGTGAAGACTTCAGTACAAGGGAAGGCTTAAATGTTAACTTGCTTTCATTTACGTCCTGTGATATGTAAATCCCCTCTGGTTTTCCCTGCCATATTTTAAGTGACAGGCACTGTTTGCATCCTTGTCTCTGATGTTACTGGTGTGAGGAGCAGGACTGCAGCTCTTGGTGCTCTCTGCTCCAGCAGCTTCCTTGGTGGCTGCCCTGGGCTCTGGGACAGCCTCTGCACGGGAGCTCAACCCAGGTCCTTGCAGATTCCCTTGGTCACAGGCAGCAGTCCCTGGCGTGGGGATGTGCCTGCAGCCTCAGCACCAAGGAGGGAGCCAGGGCAGAAAGGAAACCTACTCTTCATTTTCACATCAGTCCTCCACCTAATTACTCTTTTTTTCCTGACAAAGTGACTGTACCTGTTTTTCAGCTGGCAGAAATCTGTCAGCCTGGCACTTTGATCCTGAACGCAGAAATACATTGTGGCTGGGTCATGATGCTGGTCTTTCCATTTGCTGAAGCTTGCAGTAGCTGCTCAGGAGGAACACAATGCCCTGCTAACTCCGCTGTGTCAGTGCTGGCTTCGGCACGACACCAGAAACATCCTTTGTTCATGCTGGTTTATAAAGCTTTTCCTGATTGTTTTTAAATTGGCGCTACCCACTGGGAGAAGTTATAGGTGGTTATTTTTTTTGGAAAAGCATGAATGCACAGACGTGCCTCTACTTACTGTGTGTCAGCTAAAGTCTGAAAAATTTTGATGAAAAGAACACCACTATTTGATGTTAGTAGATTTGATAGTAAGAGAGGTTTTATTCTATTTTATCATATTTTTTGAACTGAAGACCAAAAATTTGTATACTGTCCGGAGGTGCTGAATTTCCAGATAATAGATGATAAAGGAGTTGAAGTCACTGAGAAATTACATTTAAAGATGCTGCTCATATAGTTGTACAGCTCAAGTAAACCACAGTCAACTTGTCTGTGTCATTGTTTATAGACATTTTAATTCAATAGTTAAGTAATTTTTGTGTTTTTGTCTCTTTCTTCCACAAAAATGTAGGCAAAGGGAAAGCATTGTAAACTAAAAATATTACAAGGTTAAACTGAACTACAAAGTTGTATTTAGAGTTTTTATCAATTGTGTTCTTTCTATCTGTTTTTGTTTGGGATAGGACAGGCCAGAGCTGAAACTTCTCTATTTCAGATCCTCCTAATTTGGCTGTGGGTAATTCAGAAGCAGCATCCCTTGAGGACCTTGTGCCTTCTATGAGGCATGCAGAGATTCTCCTGACCCTCTCTGTGGTTTATGTGAAACAACTACGCTGACCTGTTGACCAAAATGAATAAAGTTCTGTTTTCTGTTAACTGGCAAATTAGTGCTGTGGCTTTATTCAAAAGGGTTAAAAAAACTAGTGGGAGGCCTAAATGAAATTGGCTTTTTTGTTGTCTGAACTTGATTTTATTGCTTTTGCAGTGTCACCATTTTACAAACTCATGATCTTCCAGGCTAGACGGGATCTGCATTTCTAAAACAAAAATTCAGGCTTTTTACAGATCTAAAAGGAACAAAAATAGACAAGTTTCTCCAGAGTTATTAACCTGGCGCCTTCTCACGGGCATTAATTTTACTCAAAACTGACATGTCGATTGCAGCAATTTTCCTTAAAATGTAAAACACTGTAATATCCACAGATTTTCAGGATTATTAAAAAAGGGCATCTCCACTAACACTTGAGAATTAAATTCTGGTAGCTTTAATATAAAATTTGCCTTTGTAGGGTAGATGTTTGCCAAAGAGAAAATACATATTCAAAACACAAAGGCTGTTCAGGACACAGGGTCATAATGTGAATGGGTGATACATGAAGTGAAATAGGGTATTTTATTACAATAAGGTGCATTTTTAAGAGTTACATTGGCTGAATTTTTTTCAATATTTCACCCTATGAAAAAAATCAAAGCGTGCTAATACCTTGTTAGTATTTTCCTTTCCACTGTCTCCAGCTAAATTGAAGCCCAGCTTCAGTAATGATTTTCTTTCCCAACCTATCCTCTTTATTCCTAGGAGAGTATAATTTGGGAAACACGCCTATTCCCTGGGCATGAACTAACAAAGTATGACTTGTTCTACTGGATGAGGTCTTTGACCAAAATAAAGTGCTACCAAATTAGAGCTGGGGTTGGGTTGATGAAAACAATAAATTGAAGATTGAGAGCTTGCCGATATTCACATTTCCCCATTCCAAACTTATTATTTGTCAGGTGTGTCATCAGGTGTCTTGCCATCATTCATCAAAAAAAATGCCAGGGGAAGTAAATTCCAGTTTGGCATAAATCTTGAATAAAAGCAGCAATGAACATAAGAAAACTGTGGTGATATTTTTGGGAAATGCTAAATTTTGGTGTGATGTAAAATTTGTGGTAAGAGTTTTGGAAGACCATCACTGAGACATCCTTTTGTGCTCATAGTCCATACAGACTGGTTGGCTTGGGAAGAACAATGGAAGTTGCTTTCATGGTAACAAATAATTTGGAAGTTGGTTTTGGCCTTTAGAGCTTTATTTATAACTGGTTGTTGGATGTAATTGTGGTGTTCACTGTTCTTGTCTAGTTAGGTTTCCTTCACATTTTTCCTACTATGGTAGTTTTCACTGTCTAAAGAGCAGAAATAAAACATTCATGTTAATCCATAACATTTTTTGAATGTTACTCAAATGGATATTATATTAGCAGATTCAAAGTGTGAATTAACTGAAATAAAAGCAATTTTAGTAGGAGGCGTTGAAAGCAGTGCAACAGGACGTTGGAGCTAGTAGAGTATCCTTCATAATTTAAGTTTACAATTTTACCAGGTTATTCTTCAAGTCAAAAGATGGTCCTTTGGTTGGACATTTCCTTCTGCAGAGCTGTGGGACACAGCAGCAAGGAGCAGTTGGCTGCAGCCTGTGCAGCCTGAACCTGGTTTGATGAGTATGTTCATATCCCCTTCATCCTTGGATCTGTTGGAGCCATTTCCCAGGGGGGCTGTCTGGCTCTTGTGATGGGAAATGATATGGAAACTGAAGACAGTGTTTCAGGGAGAGGCTACAGCTGGCAAGCAATTCCACTTGCTCCCATGTAGGAATCTACACGTTTTACCTGGGCATATACCAAGGTAAACAGACTCTGGTTTCTGGGAGGAAAACTACATTTGTTCCCAAGCTACTCCAAGTGCAAACTGGGAACCCTTGCCTTGGGACAGGGTGTGTGGGTGGAGATAGTTGCTACTTTACTTGTCTTTTACCAACTGCTACAAATCTGTCAGAGACCTGATGTGAGTTTTGGTGTCTGAGGAAGGAACTACCGCAGAGTTTGGAGGAGTCCCTGCAAGATTTTTCCAAAGCTTATCTATCAAATGCTGCTTTATCATGGAACTTATTTAAAAGTACCCTCAATCTACTTTGAGGTTTCACTATAATAGAGATGTAAATAAGGCAGAACATTTTCATGCTCATTTTATAAATTCGGAAATAGTGTACTTCTCTGTAACCTGCTCCAATTTTTACACAAATTCTTAACCACAATTTATTATACTAAATGGCAAGACAGTAAAAGTTCAAACCAGATATCATATGACTCTTGGAAATTTGCCCTCTCCACAGGGTATCTGATTTCCTTAAAAGCGTTAAACCTGTCCATATTTCTATATTCCTATTTCATATTTCGCATGTGCCTAAAGTTTCAACTGCTTTACTACACTGTGCAGGTGCTTAATGTTTTTGCACACTTGGATTTCATAGCATCATAGAATGGGTTGGGCTGGGAGTGACCTTAAGGGCACCATCCTGTTCCAACCCTCCTGCTGTGGGCAGGGACACCTTGTACTAGAGCAGGTTGCTCAGAGCCCCATCCAGCCTGGCCTTGAACACTTCTAGGGATGGGGCATCCACAGCTTCACTGGACAACTGTTCTGGTGCCTCACCACACTCACAGTAAAGAAATTCTTCCTAATATCCAATCTAAACCTGCCCTCTTTCATTTTAAAGCCATTTACCCCATGTCCTATCACTGCACGCCCTTGTAAAAAAATCCCTCTCCAATTCCATCAAGATGAACATCCAGAGGGTTTTTGGTAATATTAGAGAGACAAGTGTTTTAAGAAGAGTGAGCTTTGGCTAGACAACTATGTTTTCTGGTTCACTGTCTGCTGTGCTTTTGCCTTATATTCCCTTTTGTCTGTGCTGCTTCCTTGCAGCCTCTGCTGTAGAGCTGGCAGGCCAGGGAAGAGGGAAGCAGCCAACCAAGCTCCTTGCACAGAAGTGCTCTTGGCACCACTGCTCTTCAGCAGACCAGACATGTCAGTCTTTCCAATTATTTGCTATTATCTTGTTCTTCCAGGTTTTGCTGCCTTCTGAAGCCCAAGAAGTTTGGCCCACCTTGTCAGTATTGTGTATTACCTCTACTTCTCAGTGCAGGGATTGCTTCACTGTTGTCCTTGCCAATTCTGATGCTTAGTCATTGAGTGTCTTTCCATGACTTGCTTGTTGCTTTATTTTTCTTTCATGTCATATAGCATGCATGAGCTTTTGCTGAATGATATATGCAGAATTATTCATCATTTTAATATATAAAGGCTTAATGCATACCTGAGTCTAATGAGTAAGGAAATAGTTGTTTAAGCTGCAGTATTTTATTTATATTTTGTAGCTCAAAATAAACAATACAAATCCATAGGCTTCTTTCCAATTAATCATGCTTATAATACTACTGTGAAGGTGTATGTCTGCTTTTCTCTATTTCTATTCTTTCTGTCCATCAACCTTTCCAGTTGTTTGTTATCCTCATTTATTTTATTTTCCCTTGAGGCTTTAAATGACTTTGAGAAAAGATCTTTTTTTGGGTGTACAGTTTGGGTTGGAGCCTCTTAGTGTAGGCAGTGGGAGTTTTCCTTGGGAGTGACCCAGGTGAGAGACAGCAGTTCAGCACCAACATTAAAGTAAAGAGGTAGGGCCAGTTTTAGGATGAGCATAAGCACCAAGTTATGATCTGGGTGCAAAATTGGAGTAGCCTGTTTCTCTGTTCTGCTCAAGTCTGTAGCTTCATACCAAGCTTTTACAGAGCAATGCTTAGTCAGACCTTAGTCAGATAAAATGGAATTTTTATCCAATAATCTCTCTACCAGGCTCAGTAATGCGTGTCTGAGTTGATCATCTCTCTTAGAAATATGTTTGACAACTAAAAGTTATAGAAGACAAAAGTATTTTTCATTGTAAAAGAGAAATATTCTGAAGGTATACTTAGAAGTCTGCTCCTCTTACCTAAGAGTTTGTACTCTGCAGGATATGTCAGAAGTACAAATTTAAGTTCTTTTCAGTAGTGAAAAGCACCTACAAAATATTTGAACATGAGTAATATTTTTTTTTGTCCCGGCATTCCTTATGTAATCCCATGTGTATGGAAATGTTGAATTTGCAATTTATTTACATGATGTCAAGAGACAGCACCAGAAGGACTTACAGAGGCCACATACTCAGCCAAAACTTAATGCAGAACGAAAACTGAGTGTTATTAGCTCTAAAGCTGGAAATAGTGACTTTATCAATGTGCATCTGTCATATAACTCTTGACCAAACTTTTGGAGTTTGCATCCTCATGACAGGGAACTTTCTAGTGCTAACTTTTTTTACCAAATAGGCAGGGCTTCCTTAGAGGTGGCACTTAGTCAGCCCATGGTGTCTAAGAAGCAGGAGAAAAATAACTTCATTGTTACATTCCTTTTGTTTTCTAGCTGCTACAGTCAGTTAGTTTTGTTAGATTACATTGAATGCATCTTTCTAGGAAGGCACAGTAACTGCTCTGAACATGGGATGTGTTGTACACTCTGAGAAGATTTCATGAGCAGCAGAAGTTTCTTGCAGCACCCGTGATCTATTTTTGTGCTGGTGTGATTCCAGGTTCTCTCATTGTTGTCAGAGCTGAAAAAAATGCAGTATTAGAAACTTACAACCTTCTTTTGGGAGTTTTAAATGAAATATTCAAATAAGAAGAAAATAGTTGTTAAACTGAAGTAAATGTAAACCTGAGGAAGGTAGCTGGGGAGAATTGATAAAATATATTTTGTGCGACTTTGACTACTTGCAGCAGTTTTCACATAAATAAACA
This sequence comes from Petroica traversi, assembly GCA_025920805.1. Classification (NCBI taxonomy): domain Eukaryota; kingdom Metazoa; phylum Chordata; class Aves; order Passeriformes; family Petroicidae; genus Petroica; species Petroica traversi. The sequence goes on along the minus strand of JAHLSL010000012.1, from coordinate 16,540,311 downwards.
TCATTAGGATGTGCTTCCAAATCCTGATGAATTTTTTTTCAGCTGTGTACCATGATCTAGTGCCAGAGACCTGAAAAGCTACAGATCAAACTTTGCAACTTAATTTCTCAGTGAGCTGAAAGCTTCTGTGTGTTATACTAGCTTTGGTTAAGACACTTCTTGGACTTGCTCTTTGGTCTGGATGTATTAATTTTCCAAATTAGTAACTTATAAAAGTAAGTGGAATATGGATTAAATGGATGCTGGGATTATGCATGGAATTTGGATTATATGGATTATATGGATGTGGGAATCTCTGTTAATAAAAGGCATAAAATACCTTTTCTTGTCTAAGTAATTGTGGGGCTTGCTGGAATGGGGCAGGGGGTAAACAATGAGCCCTGCTGCCTTTTTCAAACTGTTTTTCAGTGCATATGAATTTTCTACATAGTTTTTTCATTCTCCAAAGTTTATTCCTGCAAGAATTAGTCAAATTAATTACTCTTGCTACTTTTCTCCTCTGCATTGTTGCACATGTGATATTTACTGCACATAAGTCTTCTTTTACATTCTGCAGAAGTCTGCCAGGATTTTCTATTCCGTTTCAAATCAAGAGTTCACATCTAAGTGTTTTCTCACTCTAGTGGTGGAAAAGGTCTCTTAGGGTATGCTGTAATAACTCTGCAGGAGAGTTAACATGCAGGGGAACAGGAATTAAGCATTTGAAAAGGTGCAAAGGTATTTTTATTTTAGTAAAAGTGATGAGCATTTTATTGTCCTTGGGTCTGAACACTGTTTGCCTTGCAAATGAGTGTTCAGCTTCTCAGATTGAAGATCAATTCAGCAGCTCTGAATATATGAATGAAACAAAACACAGAGATTGTGAAAGTAATGCAAATAAGTGAGGAATTTTATCTTTTTAAAAATGGAAGTAAACTGAGCTGAGGGGATTTGAAACTGATATGGGATAAAAGAAAGAGACATTTAACTGCACTCAGAACCCTGGTTGTAATACAAGTGTTTTAGCAACTGCATTTCCCCCTTGGATCCAGAGCTCTGTTTGAATGTCAGTGTTACATGAGCTAGAACACAACAGCTTTGGGGTTTGCAAGGAAAGCTTTTCTGTGTGCATTTTATTGCAAGTGCCTGTTCAGGAGCACAGGTGACAAACCTTGTCACCTTTTGGGATGCCATGTCACAGATTGTCCTTTTACAGCCTGAAATTGGGGTTGCAGCCTGGGCATGCCAGCCACAGGCAGTCCCTTCAGCAGGTGGCTGATGTCTTACACTCCATAGGGGACCCCCTTCCGCAGTCCAGTGACAGCAGACATTGACAGTGACAGGGAGCCAGCATCTTCAGGACGTGGTGTTATTTATTCATCCCCTGAAAATGCCTGTTGGATACACAATAGAGAAATGCACGAGATGTAGCTTTGTCTCTAAAAAGACTTAGGTGGATAGGTTTTACTTGCTCATTTATAAATTCCTCTAAGCCTAGATAAATCTGTGTCTGGCAGGGAGAGCTGGCTTTAACTGTGTTTTTATGAGATGAATTCACATCCCCTGTTTTAACCCCGTGCACACCGGTTGTTCTGCCACAGCCATACAGCTCTCACATGACCCAGACCGGGGAATGGATCTGGCTTAGAAGTGAAAAAAAAAAACACCTGATGTAATTTGTGGCTTTTGTTTTGCTCGGCGAAGCCAGACCTGATTCTCAGCGTGGCTGTGTAAACAGGCGTGCTGGCATCACTGTAGGGTGCAGGCAGCAGCATTTCAGTCAGGCACTACTGTGGGAGGCTCTTGTGGATGAAATCATATCATGAACTTACAGCACGGCTGTGGGGGTCAGCCCGTGCTCTTCTCACTGGCACAGTTGTGCTGATTTTTGGTTTTCTTCCCCTGCTTCGTTCAGACCCTTTCTCTTTCCTTGAAGTATGAAATAGCCTTTGATTCAGTTGTAAGCTCTGGGAAACTTAACGCATTCAAATATGGATGGATTTATGCAGGCAGTCTCCCCAGTTAATGGAGTTGGCACTGTCAGTTCCTTTTGAAGCTGTGTCTTTGAGACATTTACCTGCTTGCTCATTTTCCTTTTTTTTTTCCTACTTCGAAGCTTGGCAACCTCTTTATAGCTCACTTTCTTCTTCACCAAGGAAGCGAAGTTAAAAGTTGAAGAGCACATCTGACAACACTGATCAAAAAGAAGCATTTTTCTACTTCTATCCTAATCTCTACCTCCTCACATAGTTAGTGTTTAAAACTTCCAGTGCAGTAGTTGACCAAAATAGTTAAATTTAAATATTTTGGGAGCACCTCCATCTTCCCTCTTCCTGACTTCCATTTTCTCCTGTGGGCTGATTATGCTGGCTTGTTATCTCTGTTCGCTCCTGGGGTTGGTTGCAGATACATCTCTAATGTGAGAAGATGGCAGAAGCTGCCACTGTTATTATTGGGTTTTGAATATGTTGTAGTCTGGTATTTTCCTGCTTCTAGAGCTCTTTGAAGAGCCTGAGAACCAGTTGTGTGTGTCTTTTGAAGTTCTTCCTCTTGAGTGAGGCAGGAATTCCAACTGGCTGTTCCTGCTGATATGTGACCCCGAGAGCTTTTCCTTAGGACTGCATCCTGAAAAATGGATGTGGTGACATAATGGCCACTGGTTTTTTTATCCTTTTCCTTCATTCTTTCTCCTCCTCCCAGCTCACTGAGGAGAAGCACATAGATGCATGTCTGAAACCATGTAGAGATGGTTGTATCCCACATTCAGCATTGCTGGATTGGCATGCAGAAGAAATTGCAGGTTGTCTGTGTTTGTTTGTTGGGGAGGCCTTAGGATTTGATTGCAGCAGATTGTCACTGCATTCAAGTTTCAGTGCCTGAAACAGCTAAATTGTATGGAGTGGTACCTAGTAATTTGAATGAAATGAGATAAAATCAAGAGGAAAGGAGGCGACTGAAGGGCCTTTAGCATGCCCTTATAAAGACTGTAACCAAAGTACATGTAGAATTTAGAATTAAAGACCAAGTCTACTTTTACCCTTCTCATCTGAATATTACAGTTTCAGAGGGGATGGATTAGTCTGACTTGTCAGTTAACAGAGGAAAGAGATGAGAGGTGGAAAAAGGTCTGATTCACCAGTTAGTACACATCCAAAACAGTCATGTAAGGTTTGGGTTATTTTCTATATGCATGGTTGCAATTTCCCCTGTGCTTAATGCACGGAGATCAGGTCTTTCAGGAGACCTGGCAGAGAGGATGGGAAGTGTGCTGTGTGCGGGGAGCTGCTGCTGCCTCATGCCTGCACTGTGGCTGATGCCTGCACTGGTTCATCCTCATCCTTGCAGCCACTGCAGCTGGGCGGTGGGCTCTGGGGCAAGCTGCAGAGTGGGACGGCCACGTGTGGGCATGGCCTGCTGGGCTGCTCTGCTGTACTGAATTGGCTTTCAAGGCATTTCAAAAGCACATGTGTGTTTGTGATGGATAAAATGGGTGTCGGTCATGTAGTTGGTTTGAATGTTTTAATGGAGAGATATAAACTGTAGTTTTTTTGGTGGTGCAATCTGCTGCGCTCTACTCTCACCTCCATCCTTTCCTCCCTCCATGACTTCTTTTTGTTATTCTTCAGAAATACAGGTATTTGGCCCCCTGGATGTTTTGAGACTGCTCGCACTTGTTATGAACAGAACAAAGACTTTCCCCTGTAAATTGCTAGTCTTCAAGTGCAGTCAGGTTCAACTCCACACCTGAGTCTGCACAGCTTAAGAAAGTCTGGTTTTTTTATAAATATAAATAGAGAACATACAAGTGATGTAGGAAAGAATCCACATTTAGTCAGTTTGACACAGTTGCCCTGTGATGTGTCACTCTCTTGCAGTTCCTGCATTACTGGTAGCACTGCTTTTTGGGATGCTCTCCATAGGACAGTTCTGCAGTGATCAGTGGTCCCAACTGTGACACCCTGTAACAGAGGCACCACAGCCTTTGTTGGTGGCCACTTCATCTGGTCTGATTAAATTAAGATGCTTTGAGCAGGGACTATGATCAGGAGTAGTCCACTGGTAATGTGGAGTATAGTTTGAAGATGAAAACAGAGAGCCCAACTCAAAACCAAGAGATAGCTCTTGGAGTGAAATTGCTGTCTAGGTTGATACTGCTGGCATTGAATATTCAGTATTTTGAAGAAGAGATACCAGTTGGATGGGTGTGTATTTTGTCTGTTGTGGTATGCCAAGCTGATATGCAGAACTGATTTACTACTTGATGTTTGTCTCATGATGGGAGGTGGAGCTCAAAAACAACTGTCATTTAGTCCTCAGTTTCTTCCCCAGTTATTTTCCTTTATTGTCTCTCTGCATTTTATTACAGCTGCAGAAGAGTACATTCCTCTAATAGAGCAGAAGATGGTGACATATATATATATATATATATATAACTCAAGTCCCCACACAATTACCAGTGTAATAAAACCAAGTGATTCAGTAACTTTCTTTCAGAGCTGCAAACAAACAATGAAATTAAAGATCTGCTGGAGTTGATCATTTTCCATGAGGAGATTTGATGTCCTTGTGCACACATGTGGAAGCTGTGAAGCTCCCAAGCCCTGCTCCTGGCCCTGGCAGCGGCTGCTCTGGTGGTGAGCAAGTTGCATCACTTCTCCCCAGCTTCCGTGTTAAATAGTTTCCTCTATTAACTGGCCGAATGGTTTGTTTCCTCTGGAGCACTTCATCAGGGAGCTGCCAAACCTGACGTACAGTGGATCCTGTCTTATTCTTTGCCGAGTCTCGCTGAAGCCAGTGGGTGTGCTCGTTAGGCTGTAATTAGACTTTGTTATGAGTAAGCAGCATCAGGCTAAAAACTTAATATCCTTCTGAGATGAGTGCTGCTTAAATAATAAGTAACTTTCTGTTTTGCCTATCCAGTCTAGTTGAAGTCCAGTAAGCTTTCAAAATGAAACACTACATTGAATGATTCTAATAATGTCCTGTTAATAGCAGCTACTTCATACTGCATTTAGAGCTGCCTTATACTTGATGAAAATACATACGCTGATATGACCCTCACTTACTAATATACACTTTCTAATTCAAATATCTTTCTTTTGCAAATGAGCTCTTCCTGGGCTCTATTGGCCTCAGCAGCAATTCTCATCTTGCATATTACTGTTCCTTCTAAAGCAATTATTGCTTACATGCTGTGCTGTACTTGCTGTAACAAACATTTACATGTGGGATACAAAATAAAATAGAGCTAGATATTTCAAACTTTGCATTAGCTAGAGCTGCTTAGGGAATCCTGGTTTGTTTCTTCTTCAATTCTGTCTTCCTTTTGCTTCCCATGTTTTACCTATGAAAGCTGCTGAGTCTGAATACTCTTGGCTAACCTTGTCTCAGAGTTAGGAGATGGGTGATCATGCTCAGTAAGACTTGGAATGGATGAACTTGCAGAGAACATGATCCTGTTGGTAGAAATGCAGCCTGCATTATTTTAAATTAGTAAGTCAGCTACAGAATTTCCAGCTGTCAACATTCAACCCCTGAGCTCTCTGCGCAATGTAGAGCCATGGTGGCATGATGGGAGAGCACATGTGAAGCTGCCTATATTGCCAAAAAACCATGTAATTGTGGTGGTTTCAAATGTGTTGGCTGTCCTTCCCTTGCCACCTGCTGTCCCTTCATCTGGCACATCCTTTTCTCACATGGCCATGTGGCCTCACACCGTGGGTTGGCTGTGCCATTGCAGCTCCATGAGCTGTGCAGTTCTCCCGTGAGCTGAAGTATAAGCTGGCATGGAAAAGCGAAAAAGGAAAAGGATCAGGCTTTTTTCATCAGTGTCACATCCTTGCTGGATGCCGCCTGCGGGCAAAGGGAGGGGAGGGATGAAGTGGTGAGGAATGGAAGTTGCTGAGCAGAAGTGCTGCTCTCTCTCTGAGTGGTGAGGCTGTGGTGTCAGGGCACATCAGCCAGCCGACTCACTGCCGCTTTGCCTGTTTCTGTATGCTTTTAACAAAGTGAGTGTGGTTGATTTAATGTTCATCATGTAGCTGGAACTGCTCAGGAACATGTGAGGTCGGTGACCAGCTCTTTGCTAACAGGTTACAACTTCTGAAGAGGCACGAGACACAAACCGCTTCCCATGTGTGGTCCCTGAGGAGCCACCTCCTCCTGGAATGGGCTCTTCCTGGCCTTGGTGGGTTTCTTTAGGGATGAAAGTTGGAAGAAGTGTGTGAGGGCAGGTGAAATGGTTACCAAGAAGGGGAAATAAAGCATAAGGGGATCCCCCTGAGGCATTCAGGCTGCCCTTTTGGTGTATCAGACCCATTGATGCTCTTCAGCATTGGGGGGAACTTATGGCAGGCCCAAGGCAGCACCACAAGAAGGGATGGGCAGAGAAGGTGTATTTTGTGTGGATTTTGACTTTCCCTTCAAGCTCTTTCTAAACAGAACAAGAGGAACAAAACCTTTCCCCCAAAATGTTTCTTTATAAAAGGTGTAAAAACAACCACAAAGCCTTTTGTGTCATGCAGATAATTCAGAGGGCAACTTAAACACCAAATTCAGTTGTTTGAAGTTATTTTTTGTTGAAGTTGTATGCGTGCCTCTAAAATTTCTAGGTGCTTAGATATTTGTTTAACAAAAGAGCTTGTTTTCTTTGAGCTAAACTAAATACCCAAGATTTGAAAGGACTTTTTAGGCGAAAGAGCACCTTCTCATCCCAAAGACTAATTACTGAGGCCTTCTGTTTTCTCAGGAGTCTCATCCTCTTAGAATACATATTGCATTTTCAGAGCACATTTCCTTCCTCAGAGTTTCTCTTGTTGGGATTAGCTATTGTAGGGCTGTCACCTGCCCTGCGGGGTTGCTCCTGCTTGGCTGCACGGGGGAGAAAAGGGGGAAATTACTGCAGCTCACAAAGATGCTTTGCCCTAATTATGATTCTTACATTGAGGAGCAATGGTTCCCCCCCCAGTGCTGACCATGGGAAAGCATTTGCCAAGTGTGCACTCCTGGAGATCCAGGACAAGCAATGACCTGTATTCAGGTATAAAGAAAATTTCTAATTCAGCTGCTCCAGGTATGAATTTGATCAATTTGTTTCTGCTTTTCACTTTGGTTTTTTTTGTTTGTTTGTTTGTTTATTTTGTTTTGGTTTTGGTTTTTTGTTTGGTTTTGGTTTTGTTTTGTTTTTTGGGAGAGGGGAGGTTTTTTTGGGTTTTCTTTTCCTCTTGCAAGTATATATGTTTTTTTAAGGGGGGCAGATATTATTCCTTACAGAAGGAAAGGATTGAAGTTTCTTTTTATTTAGTTAAGTAAAAATAGGATGTCAGTGCATGTATGGGCTACTTTTGGGGCAGTCAGAATGGCATCCACTACGTGGCCTTGATTACACTAAGGGAACAGAAGGATGCTGGTTTTTAATTTTCACAATTTAAGCACAGTAAAATGCTGTCAAAAAAGGTCCATCAAGATCCTGTAAGTTTGATGAGGCCCTTTTCTTCTGTTATTTTTCCTTGCTAAGCTGCCTGGTCTTCCAGTGGCCTCCAAACTTTTGCATGCTGTGAAGTAACGAAGCAGAACATTAAATCTTTTAAATCCTAAGACTGCCAGCAATCTACTGAGCATTTCACAGTGCTGTTGTCAATGAAGAATGCTTGTGTGTATTCTCTACATTGTAATCCCCTGAGTGTGAAATTAGATCTGCTACCAGTTTATTTTTCTCTTCTTTAATTCTTTTTCATATCGAATATTAAATGTACTTTAATCGCCCTATCTGTTTCTGGGTATATAAAGCAAAGGATTGCCTTTTTGGTAGGTAGGTTTTCAAATGCTTTTTTTTTTTTTTTAGTAGCATAGCTTAATAGTAAAATTTAAATGGAATAAAAGATTTTGTGAAAAATGATAGGCTTCCCTCCCCCATATTTTAACATGTGGGCTCCTTTTGAATGTTTATTAACTTTGGCCCCCTGCATCTATTTTTACACTTTAAAAATCTGCTTTGGTAGCATACGGCTTTTTTGTGATCAAAATTGGGCTTAATGAGTGTTTCAAAACATTACTTTGCTAAACATAATGATAGTATTGTATTGACTTCAAGTTTCAGTAGTACAGCACTAACAGTGTCTTAAATAGTTCTTGCCTTTTTTGGGGTTTCTGTTGATCACAAGTGTTGACTCAGAAGTCTTTTTTTTTTTTTCTTCTTCCCCTCAGTTTAATCAAGTCAGTACATTTTTGTGTCTTCAGCTGTGAAATGAGACTAATGCTTACCTGGCACATCGTGGAGTAATGTGAAACTGGTTAGTCTGAGATTTTGAGAGGGGAGCAGGGAAAGTGTGACTGATATTTAGTAGCTGGCACGGATGTGCAGTTATCTGCAAGGATGAAAATATGTAGACGACTGAAAAGACACAAATGAGATTGAATTGGATTACTTTGAACAAAGAAATCCAGTGGTACAGACGGCTTAAACAGCTAAAATTGCTCTGTGTTCCACCTGCATGATGAAGTCCTTACTTGTATTATTGGAAGCCCCTGTGTTGTGACGAATTGAGACAGTTCAGATTCTTTCATGGAAAACTGAGCTGCTTAGGAGATGTTCCTTCAAAGAGACAGCAGGTAGTGCTTTTTGTAAATGTGGTTTGAGTTTGCAAATCTCTTGTGAGTAAATCTGCAGAGAGAGTGAATGGTCAAAGGGAGGCAAGGGCCATTTCTGGATACAGGCACTAGGTGGGGAAATGAATAATGTTGTTTCTATGTATAACAGATTTCTAGTCCCTCCTTATTGCAAGTAAATTTAAGCAGGGGTTTATACTTTTTGCATTTGATTGACCAAAGAGAAGAAAGGACTTGCTTTCATGCTTGTAAAAGAACAAGTTGTCCTTGCTGTTGAGAGTATTGTTGCTCTTCCTCTGAAAATGAAGCTAGTTTAAAAAAAAATTCTCTAACCATTCACAACGCACAAGGTCTGGTGCTGTAGAGAAGCATGTGTATTCTTTGCTTTAAGTGAATTAATTTATTCACTGATTTATCTTCAGTGAGGACTGTAATGTGGTGAAGTTGTGAGGGACTTTGTTGTAATGAATCCTGGAACTACAGGATTCGTTGCCCTACTTAAAACACTCAAGTAAGACTGTGGAAAACTTAAACTTCCTTATACTGATAAGCTCACAGGAGGTGCAGACTAAGACTAGCAAAGAACGAAGATTCTTTTTTCTTTAAAGCTGATTTGCAAGAATATTTTCATGCCTTTTAAATTAGTAAGTAAGAGCTCTGAGTATTCACAGATATGCTTGTTTGAGACCAATTTAAGCTGCTTTTGTGCTTGAAGTCTTCTGTAATTCTGTTCTGTGGTTGTGGGTAGGTCAGAAGCAGCGTTTGTTGAAGATGCATACTTTGCCTTCCCATGGCCTTGCATGTTTTTAGTGAAAAGTATGAACACTTGAAATGTTGGAATTTCCTTTAACCATCAGCATTCTGGGCTTTCACTTCCATTCTCTTTAATCAGGGTGAGTATGTCTGAAAAACTGTGCTGACATGGCAGTTACTGCCTATGTGACAAATGTTTACACTGTGCTGCAAAATCAAGGACAGCTCATGCAAAAATTTCATTGTTTGAGATTTATTTGACATACATGTGTGGTTTCAAGATTCTGTTGCATCCCTTGTTTCCTGGAGAACCTTCTGATATAACAATCATGGCATTTTTCTCCTGTGTGAAACTCGCTGCTGTTAGCTGTGTTTCTCTGGCTTCTAGAGGTGTTTAATGAAGCCTTCTCTTTAAAACCCCCTGAGAGGTACAGCAAGATCACAGTGGAGCAACCCACCTTTTTATCGCTTGCCTTGCAGGGGGAGTCATTCAGCTGCTGTGCTGAATCCCTCCCCGCTGCCTGGCGTGGCTCACAGCACTTCATTTGCCTGTCACCTTTCCTGTCAGAGCTGCTGGACTCACACTGGTCAGTGTAGGTCTTGCTCACACTTGATAAAGGCAGGTCCTTCGATGCTGTTGGCACAATTCTCTGTGTGAAGGCTCTTGGCTGAATGATTTGGTCACAGTTAAAGAACAATGAACTCAAGTGTGTTTGCTCATTTTCCACCCAAAAGGCTTGGTGAGAACTTATGTATGCCTTAGTGTTAGGCATATCTCATACTTGGGATATAACTTCTGTTTTAAAATTGAGCAAGGAAGTGAGGTGGAATCCGCCTTTCATGATCTTTAGGATGTGTTTGCTTCAGTGAGACACTATCCGTCTACAGAAAAATTCATTATACAGAAAAACCCCAGATCAGCCAGGTGCAAAAACTCTGTATGTCTGCCATGGCTTATGATCTAAACATTATTTCTAAATTTCATATTAAGAACTCAATCTAAAAGACTTTTAAAAGCTTTCCTTCCTCCATTTTGAAGTATTTAATGATTTTTTTCAGTGAATACAGCAATAAGCTTGTTGACTGGATGAATCTTACAAATCTCATTACAATACTATTTTAATTGGAAAATGAAGGGAAAGCTGTTATAACCAGGGGCAAAGGCAGATATGAAAGAAATGAGAATCCTCACAGGGCCTCCATCCCTTGCTGGAGTGGCCTTTGGTATGCGCTTTAGCAACACATTTAAATTATTCATACAAAAATTTTCAATGTAAGTAATAACCATTCAGTGCTTTTCAATAATGTTCTTCTGAAGAACAAGAGCTCTAAAAAACCTGGTAGGTTTTGAGACCAGGTTTTGAAGATTTTAAAAGAAAAATTGCTCTTAGATAGATGTAATCTTGTAGCTAATAATATTGAGAACCCAGTAGTGCCTTCCAGTGATCACAACTGCTTTATAAATGCTTAGTCTAGTCTTGCTTCTGTTAAAAATAATGAGAGTTTTGCCACAGGCTTCAGTGGAAGCAGGCTATGTCTCTAATTATTTGAGCTTTGCTTCGCTGAAGTTTGGTAGTAATTGTGAAGTTAAAGCACAGGCACGGAGTCAGAGACCAGAGAAAAATCCTGCCCCCATGGAAATGTGCTGTTTTCCATTGTGGGTTTCCTCAGAGAGCTTTTAAATAACCTATTCATCTGAGGTAACTGTTATTGTGTAGTTTTCTCTGTTTATAAAGTGGAGGAAATAATACCACAAATCATAAGATGGTCGTGGGGCTTCATATATTAATAATCTCTATTGGAGTGTTGATTGTCTTGGTAGAAGCGTGATGTGGGTATGTAGATAGATTATGGAGTCCCTTGTAAATAATAAAGTTGCCTCCTCCCTACGTACTAATTCACTAGTGGAAACACAGCAGAAAGAAATCTCGTTTATTAAACAAAGACCTATTTAAGCATGTACCAATTAATTCTTTTGAGGTATCTGTAGCTGGATGGTGATTTCAGGCAAGGGCGTCTCCTTCTTGATGATCTTAATGGTGTTTTTCTTTTGTATTTTTTTCCACCTACTGCAGGAAATTAAAGAATGGAGGCCCTGCCTTCATAGCATGTTTATGTAGTAGTACATGCTGTGTTTCTTTGTGGAAAAAGCCACGCTGTCACACACAAACAGTGACAGGTTGTGCTGGCTGTGTGCATTGGATCTCTCCAGTCAGAGAAGATGGACAAAGATGCCGAGGCACAGCTGTGGTTATCCCAGCAGGGGTGCACTGCTGGGGATCTGAGGCTCAGAAGTGGGTGTATCAGTGCCCATCATGGGAACTCCAC
>JAHLSL010000012.1:16493180-16528634 GCA_025920805.1 Petroica traversi | reverse complement strand
AGCCTTTCTCTGTGGCTTTGAAGAGGGCAGTTTGGAGGAAGTCCTGATTGATTTTTGCTTTACAGAGCTGGGATTTAGTATGCAAGTTATGAGACCCATAGGACTCATCAGCCAGCCCTTGCATCCCTTTGATGACTTGCTGTGGCAGCATTGTGGAGTAGTACTGTGGTGAGACCTGTACATTCTACAGTCCTGAAAGACATGAGAAGTGTTTTCAACATCTCTTTAATGCACAGCCTATGGGCAAAGGCAAAGGTAAATTAGAAGGATGGGTGATGCAAAGGTTTGTGGCAGTGCTGAGTTTTAGAAAAGAAGACAGTAGGAATTTTTGCAAAATGATTTAATGTAAGCTGTAGGTCAGCAGCAGCAGCCTAAGAAAACCTATCTGTGAATGGAATGGTGTCTGCTCCACTGCTGGGGTCCCACTCTCCGTGCTCTGTTGAGCCATTTCAGTGAGCAGACGGAAACAAAACCCGTGGGATGACACAACCGGAAAAAAAAAAGATTATTTTCTGTTGGGTAATGGGCTCAGGAGTGGAGGGCTGGGATGCCGGCAGACAGCAATTAGATCGGCTTAAGCTGCACAAAATTGGGGCCTCGGGGCTTCCTTCTGCTTCATCTCCCAGCTGGAAGTGGCTCATCTCTCCTCCGGCTGCAGCGAGCTTTGCAGCAGGAGCTGCCCAGGCTGGGGCTGCAGAGGGGTCAGCGCCAGCGCAGCTCCCGGAGTGCTGCAGCTGGAGCTGCATCTCTGCAGCTGGAGCTGCATCTCTGCAGCTGCTCAGTCGTATTCTCCTCCTGATGGGCTTCGCTGGGAAGTGAAGAGAATTTGGGGCCTGTTTTGAGGAGACCCTTGGCTCCCCTGCCTGCCGCTGTGCCCTCCTTGCCCTGGCACATGTGTGTTTGTGATCGCACGGAGAATCAGACGGCGCTGGAGAGCATGGAAACGTGCCCGCAGAGGTTTGATTTGCTTTATTTGACTTTGCCCGGTTATTTTTCAGCCGGATCAGATGCTGGGACCGGGTGTGTGTGGGCAGGAGCAGCTGCTGGGGCAGCGCTGCCGCCAGACGTCAAACCACAGCTTCGGTGTGTCCTGCGCTGCCCTAATAGTCAGTGTGATTTGTTTGGGCTTCCCTAGAGAAAGCCATTTGCTATGAAGATATAAATGTAATAATGTTGCTTGACTAATTCTTGCCTCATTAACCGTATGATGTGCTACAGGGAGCTGTGTGGTTCTGTTTTCCCCCAAGAATGCTGGATTTCAGTAACCTACGAGGCTGTGATAATGCTGTGTCTCTATTCCAGTAGCCTGTATTGGAGCATTTATTGAAGTTGTAAAGATCTGTTCATTTCCAGTAAAATTTTCAGCTTTGCACTTTAATAAGAATACTTAAATATTTTAACGTGATTTTAACATGATTTGAACTGATCTTGATGGAACACAGCTTTGTTATTTTGTTAAAGCTCAGTGTCACCCTGTCTCATACAATGTAAGTTGCTTTAAAAAAGTGAGTATATCCCATTATTTTTAAAGCAAATGTTTTCACTTAGTTGTAGATAAATGATAGATTTATTTGTTTTTACAAATGAAGCAAAAAAAGAGAGAATAAATAAATAAATATTTAGAGTTGCTCTGTAGTTGCTTACTACAAATGCATTTATGCCTTAGACATCACTAAGTGAAATGCCCTCCTTTTAAAAGTGTACTTGCTATTATCTCTTCATGTTGACATAGACGAGTCAAATTAGAGTTCTGTGGTAACTATATTCATTGGAAAAATTGAACAATATTAGTCTTAATGTTTCCCCTTATAATTATGGGAAATACATGATCTTATTTGTGGTACTGGTTGGCTGTCCATCCATCTAATAACTGTAATTGTTACATAGAAGTAAAACAGAAACATGGGATTTTTTTTTTCTGATGCTGCCTGAATTTCTTTGGAGCTTGGTAATGATTTCAATGAACATGCAATTTGGAAGAAGATTAGGTAAACAAACAAAAAAATAAGAAGGTCAGTTGGCAGGCTGACAACTTGCTAGAGCTTCTGTTGACTCCTCTGAGTTTCCACTGTGATCTCCTTCATTGAAAACAGGACAAACAGGTTCAAATTTATCTGGCTGGGCTGTCTAAATTGGCCGCTTTTCACTGTCACAGTAAATGAATTTTGATTAAAGAGATACTTTGAGCAAAGGTGGTGACAGATTTATGTTGTGCAAAGCTTTACCTGGTGACCTGAATGTCTAGGCCTGGCATTATTCTGTATTTAGAAGGGAACAATTGACTACGGCAGGAACAACTGAAGTTTTTTATTAAAACTGTTCAGCATTTATAATTATGCAGCTAAAGGTCACATTTTGGCTTATGGATGAAAACCTTACATGTTATTCTGGTGAGTATAAAAGGTCAGAGTCCAAGTGCACAGATTCTAACCTAAGTATTTGTGATTTTGAGTGCACAATACATTTTAAATCAAGCATAAATAATAACAGAGAATGCTGCTGACTAAACTTAATCCACCGACCACTTTAACAAAGTAAATAATAAAAAAGGCAAGGACTCTCAACTCCTCACTTTTTAAGCAACACTAGTGAACTGAACCTTTACCTGGAAGGCTTCAAAATTCAGATTTACAATTCAATCAATACAACATCAGTGTTCTCATACTGCCTCACTCCAGGGGGAGGAGAGTTATAAATTGAAGTATGAAGAATCAAATGGGATTTAATATTTCACATGTTCCAGAAGTAGCAGCTCATTTTGGATGACCATTTTGTTAGCTGCTTTGTATTTGGGTCTTTAACTATTAGGTAAATTTAAGTAGTCTGCAATATTTAAAAGGAATGGGAAGCATATCTATCTGTGTATATGTATATAAATAGATATAAGCAGATGTCTGATGGGAGTAATTTCCTGCAGAGAGAAGATGCTGACTGAATGCACTCCATTCTTGCACCTGGATTTTTGTGTGTATGTCTGCTGCTTCTATGTGTTTTATAGAACATCAAAAGCCTTCAATGAAGTCCTCTGTCTATTGATAGTTTTCATATACATTTAGAGTGTTAAAGAACTTACCATCAATTAGAGGAATGGTAAAATGCCCATAGTATTTTCTTTCTCAGTGGCAGTTAAAGCAGTTTAATTTATATTAATAAAATGGTTCAATTTTAAGTTCCTCATCTGTTGCTAGTTGCTGTTTCACTGGTGTTTTTGTTTGGAGCAAACCTGAGTTTTGGGGTTTACTTTAGGGTCTCAAAATGAAATACTTCTCTCTGTTCTCCAGCCAGGAGATTTTCAGGCACTAGACTGTGGATTTTAACTGGCTTATGTCACCTTATGTGCAAAGACTATTTTAAAGCAGGAAATTGCTACATTTGGGAATTTCAAAAATTTGTGCTCCTTTCAGGACTAGTACAACACTCACAAAAGTTTGGATGAATGTGTGGGTAAAGAGAACTGTTGTGCAGTTTGTCCAGGTACTGTGTGCATTTGCTGCCTTGGTAACACTGATACCAGACCAGGTAAAGGCCAGAAGAGATCTCAGGGATGGAAAGAAGGCAGTGTGCCTGCTGGAGAGGCAGCCAAGTGGACCCTTGGGGAGGTTGGCCTCCATAGGAGAGGTTCTTGCTTCCCATTCAGAGTCCACAAGCAGATCCTGTGTTTCTATTACAGTCTGTCCAGATTTTAAATCCCTGGAGTTCCTCAAGCCCATTATTTGGTAAGAGGACAGACTATTTTTACATGCAGTGTGTAAGGCCAATATTACACAGTCCAAGAGTATTACAAGAAAGTGTTGGTATGTGTTTAAAAAAAAACAACCCAAACATATGATTGAGTTTATATTAATGCCTTTATGTGAAAAGTTGTTTTTGAAAAAGCGTTCATATTGCATCAAATCCAGGTTTAAATAATGAAGTCCAAGATTCTCCAGTTACTGATGAGTTTTATACATGGTGCTATTGTAATTTTTGGAAGAGATGCAGGAGTGACTTCATTTGAATCAAGGGGTATGGCTTTTTTCCACCATCTCCTGGAACTGGTCTCAGAGAAACACATGTACTCTGTATCCTTCCACAAAACTACCGAGGGTCCACATTTACAAAGCCCTCATTAAAATGTGCTAGTCTTTCTCAAATAAGTAAAAGCAAGAAATTAATTGTCAAGTTTATAAACTATATGCTCTGCTCAACAACATTGTCTTTTTCTATAGTATGGTATATTACAAAAAAAACCTAAACGACCCACTCTGGTTGAGAGTTTCTAGGAATGTTCCAGGCCAAAGTACCAGAAATCTGTTCATTTTATTTATATTAACTTCCCCCAGAGGGGAAGAAACATGCAGCACAGTGCTGTGTTATCCTAGCCATGCTTTCTAGTGCTTCTGCAGGTTGCAGCAGTAATTTTCCTGCTTATGGTCCCTGTAGAAAATGTGTTGATAACATGAGTGATCATCTCCAGGAGAAGTAATGAGTGAGGGGGATCACTGGTGGGAGAATGGAGGGAATGGCTGGTTTCAAGAAACAACTGGCAGGTGGTAAAATGGACCCTTGTTTGGGAGACTTTTTGAACCAGTGGTGAGGAGGCTGGTGCAGGTGAAGTTTCTGAGGGGGACAGGATGAAGGCTGATGGACAGAGTGCAGTTGGCTTGGAAAGGCAATGATGTGTTTGGCCTCCGATGTTTTCTCTCGCTCATGTGGTTCCCTCCTTGCTTCATCAAGTGGGCTCGAGACATGTCAGCCTCAGGGGCAGTAGATGGCTGAGATTTCAGCTTTGCTTGCAATGGCTTTCTGCTGGAGAGCGGATTTTATCTCTCCAAGAAACTTGATTTTAGTGTCATTTTTGTGTTGCTTTGCATGGACTTGAGCACATTTGCTGGAGGGCAGCTGAGTTCGGAGAGCTCATGACAGGGAGCCCTTGGACCATGGGGTACTGCAAGGGTTTTTCCCTGTAAATGTGTCCTGAGTGCTGGCAAAGCAACACTGAGCTGTTTCTCAGAGGCTGAGGTAGGGCCATACTGCTGAGAATTTAGCAAATAGAATATAATAAAAACCAGGCTTAAATGACATCATTCTTTTCTGTTTCATAAGCATGCGCTGCATGTGTGGACAGTGCACAGATGTTTTGCTTTGATAACTTGCTCTGTAGGTTTATGGCCTCGGAATGTCGATAATTAAAGAGGTTGGTTTTATTTTGAACTGCATTAAATTCTGTGGAAGCATGTATCAAACTTTAAGTTACATGCCTGCAATTTTTAGGATGTTTTCGTCATAAAAATTGAATACTTTACTACTTAGTGTTTTAAGGGTTAAAAAAAAATTTATTACTCTTCCTCTTCCATTTTTCAGTTGCTAATTGTTTCCAGACATTTTTTCACTAAGATGAAGACCTCTGTCGATATTTTCCTTTAATTTCTGTCTTTTTTTTTCTTTTTTTTAAAGTGCAGTGTGTGTAGGGAAGTGTTTTGATTTCATCTTCTTGCTAAAAAATCAGAGCAGTAAACTTTGAACTCATGATATTTCTTGCCATGAGGATTTCCTGCCACTGGTATCTGAAAAAAGGAAAAGAAGAAATCTCTGGAGAATTTTCGAATGGTTTGTCTTAGTTTATACTTGTATTTCAAACTAGACTCTATTGTGTCTAAGAGAAGGATTGATATAGGCTGCCTGAAACTGCTGATTGCTAGGGAACAGCTTTGCTAGATGAACATAACACATTCCATAGGTTTCTCCCTTTTATGGTCTCCATTACAAATATTTTTTTTTTAGCTTCAGTATATTTTAGTGAAGTATTCTGCTTTTAAATAGACATTCAACATATGTGTGTCTGCTTTAACAAAGGGCCAACAAGCCATACATCAGATCAAAAAATCATTTTTCAGTTTGACTGTATAATCCTGCTAAATGGAGTTTATTTTTCCTTGTATGTCTGTTCTCCTTTGCCAAAGTTCCCATTCTTTAATATTATCCCCAAGTTTCCTGAGAACTTCCCAATTCCCAAGACCAGGGCCCTATTTTCGTTTTCTGTGTTGCTGATTCAGAAATGACATAAATTGAGACGAGGAAATTAAGCAGTAATACAGATACACTGGAGATGGTAGCAGATTGCTTCAGCTGTGGACCAACAGACTGACACTAGAGCATAGCTGGTGTTTCTTTAGCCATGATTTGTGCTTCAGAGCACTGAAAGGGATCAACAAAAGGGAATAAGAAGTTTTTCATTTCATGTCGTATGAAGGCTGTGCTGAGTTCTCAAAAACCCCTCAACAACAACAAAGCAAACAACCCCCCCTTACCCAAAACAGCAAAAAAACCAAAATCACGAAATACAACTAACCCACTGTTCAAATGCCCCACATTTGTAAAATCTTTGAAGGTGAAGCTTTAGGTCAGATGCCCTACGTGGGTGAGGGAAATACTTCTCTCTTCTGTCCCCAAATTGTGTCATCTTTCCTGTGGGCAGGGGATCATCTTCATCCTTCAGATGGAAACACCAGCTCTTGTTCTGCTGATTATCTTTTTTTCTTTCAAATCTTTATTAGCAGACTCCTACACTGGCCAGCACTCTCATCATTGTCTTCCTTTGCATGGCATAAGCATGTGATTTTTTTTTTTTTTTGGTAAATGTTCTAAACTGTTGCTTAGTTCTAGTTCCAAAGCATTATTTTGGTTTAAAGGAATTATGATTTGTTTTGAGTAACTGCTGCACTACTTATCTCTTGCCAGCTGTCTCTTTGTTTAATTATAACAGAAAAGTTAGCTGGGCTACACCTCTTGTTTTCAAGGCAAACTTATCAATTAATGGCTTAATTTATTAAATGTCAATTACAATATTTTCAGTATACCCTGATATTTATAGTCAGTCATTAATGCTGCTTCTTTGTCACCCCTCTTAATATATTGTCTGAATTTTCTCTAAAAAACGACAAAAGAAAATGTTATAGCAAATAAAGGTCACTTGACTAAATGCATGTTTCATCTTTAGATACAAAGTGTTAAATGTTGAATGTTAGTCCCTTCTTGCTTTTTCTGAGAATGAAGTAGCTTTTTTTGGAAGCTGATCTGTTACTCAACAGTAACCTGTCTCTTAGAATAAAATAAGGGAATATAAATAGGAAATTTTTCAATAGGACCTTAATTTTTAATATTTCACATCATGCAGTATAAAAATTGGTAAGCTCATTTATTGATGAATTTGCTTGAGTGTCAGTAATTGAATTTTTAGTCTTGTGTTTCTGTCCTAAATTTATTGCGGATGTGGGAAAAGTGAAATGGGAGAGGCAGAAAATAGATGAAGTACAAATCTTGTGACAGTAATTGATAGCTAGGTGGAGGCATCCATCCAGAGCTGCCTGCTTGCCTTTGTACACACCCAGCTTTGTGTGATTGAGAAAGAGATTTTATACAGAGCTGGTAAAGAATGGGAGGGAGGTGGCCTTGCTAGTGACAGTCCCATTCTGGTCATCTCAGATGTTGCTTACTTTGGGCTTAACAAAAAACAACTTTAGAGTTGCTTTTTTCAACATGTGACCTTTTTTAAAGTTTGGGGGATTTCAAAAGTTTGAATAAAATCTAAGTGTACTTAGTGATGAAACTTTTAAAAAATTGAGATCAGATTTTCAGTAAACTCTCTGAGTTAATGAATAAGCATTGTAGGATAAGATTGTAATCTTCATTAATTATTGAGCGAAATAATTTTAACCACTGTGCTAATTTTTGGCTGTGTTTTTTTGGGAGTGTTATTGGTTTGTACTGGCTAAAGCCTTTACAGCCATATGGAAAGATTTCTTACTTTTATACAGCTGCTGCTTCAGTTCTTGCTTCTCTTCTAACCCTTGGGATCTTGCAGTATTTTTATTAGTGTGCTTGTTCTCGCTACTTGGAGGTGAGTTAATTACTTAACAAACTACTTTCACTACTAAGGGTGTGCATCCAATTATCCAATAATGAAAAGCCTGTATTTTTTTTCCTGCTTCCACCCTGATGAGGCATTACCTTGACAGGAGTTAAAATTATTGTATGCAAGAATTCAGCACCCTCCCCAGAAAAGCATCCCTTATCCTGTTCTAGCTGCATTCCTGCATTCTGACTCCTTCCATTGCACAGAATCTAAGATTTTCCCACCTGTAGAAGCAGGTTTAAGCAAAGCACTCAAGATTTCAGCTTACCCTCCCCAAAAAATAGTGAAATATGGAAAGAAAAAGCATTTTTAATACCTCTTGGGATTTGAACTTTTATGATGTTTAGGTTGTGTGAACTTCTGCATCCTTCAAATTAAATTTAGAAAGTTTTACTTTCCTTTGAGGATAAAAGACATGACTCTTGCCCAGATCAAGAACTGCGATGTGTGAAGAAGCAGAGCAAAAATGATTGACCCTGAATTTTGCAGGAATTGGCAGCGCTGTGAAAGGGAATGGTGCACATGGATGCTGCTTCCCCCCACACCCTGCACGCAGAGCGGCTCTGTGGTTGCTCTGTGCTATCTTCCCTTCCTTGGCTTCCCTTCCCACTTGCGCTACCCTGGGAAGCTGTGCAAGGAGAGGGAGTGATGTTGTTTGATGAGGTTAGAGATGTTTTCTCATGTGTCAGTTTGTGGCTCTGACTAACAGTGTCCATGAGCAGAGAAGAAAGCAGTCATTACAGAGAAGCTGTGGGATGAGAAGGGAAGGTAGGAGGGAGGCAGCCTCCCTGCAAGGAGACAGCAGACCCAGTTTTACAGGCAGAACCTGTAGGACAACTGCAGATGAACCTCTGGTAAAGACATGCAAAGGCAGCAGCCCTCCCTAAGCTTAAGACTAGCTGGTACTGCCTAAAGGATAAGTGTCTGCCCAGTGGACCTGCTGCTGAAGGCAGGGAGGGTATTTCGGGATGCATCCTGGGCTGTTTTTCTGAGAAGGGGCGTGTGCATGCGATGTGCTTTGGTTGAGGAGTGAGCTTGTGTGTGCACGCCTCAGCTGCAAGGCAGTGACATCTCTTTTCCATCAGGGCTGGAATGCCAGGGATGCCTGACCTGCTGTCACTCACATGACTGACTTGTCTTCTTGGTTTTTTCTCTCCTTGCTTACCACTCCAGCGCAGAAATGTATTTCTGCCCTGTCTTGTTCTGGCTTTCTACAGTAGGGTCTGAAGCTGAAGGTTTCCACAAAAAATCAAAAGAAGTGTTGAAAGCCAAGTAGCAGGCAAGACCATTGTCAAGGAGGCCTGGAGTTAAAAAATTTGTAAGGGAATCAAGTTTCTCTGGAATTAAGGTGGAAATACACTTCCACTTAATTTCAGCAGGCTAACAAATTGTAGTGTTTATAGTTGGCTGACAATGTAGAAATAACTCATGAACCAAAAGAAAAGTGTACTTAGGAAGACAGCTCTCAAATAATTTTCCTTGGCTTCATCCTTCCCTGAGTTGGGGAGAACATAATAATGTTTCTCTCTCTTGATCCCTGTCTTGGCTGGTTGCTGAGATGCTTTTGGATATAATTCTTAGCATATGAGGGAACTTCCAACATAGCAAAACTGACTGCCAAACCTAAAAAAAAGAAAGTCTGCATCCAGTAATGACATTCTGGACATCCTGGATGCCATATTCCTTTTCTGCCATCTCAGTGAATTTTCCACACATTTTTATGAAGTGTTTTGAGTCTATTTTGGCGATATAATTCACATTAATGTTTTGAGTGCTCTCTTTGCTCAACCCTGACCTCACCCCTATGGAGTTGTTGTTTTTTTTCCCTTGTGTTGAAAACTGCCAAAGAGTTCAGGCATCATTTTCCCACACCGAGTGAAAATAAAACGCTTTTTAAAGAAAAATCCCCACCCAAAAAACACTGCTCCAAACGGATTTTCCCTCAAAAGAAGAGTTCTGTTTGAAAATCCAAGTTGTTTGTTTGTTTGTTTTTACTTTGACGCTGAATAGAGATCCACGGAAGTACTACCTCCTCTTGGACCTTTTTTTCCTTTTCAATATCCGAATTTGTTCACTAGAGACCTGGAGAGTTTGCAGAACTCCCGGACAGTTGTAGCCTTGGGGGGCACAGCAGCTTAACCTGCCGCACCCTGCTTTACCAGGAGTTCCTGTTCTTTCAGTGCTCATGTCCCCCCCTCTCCTGCAGGTGACAGTGACCCCAGCAGTGCTGACACAGCAGCTTTTGGGGCCATGAGTGGGCTGGCTGCTGGTTTAGATGAAATCCCAGCATTTCTGCGAGGCTGGGGCTGCAGTGTCACAGTGTGGGGCAGTGCCTGAAGCAGCGCTGCTGGCACAGGGTGAGCCCAGCTGAGGTGCACCCGGAGGGATGGGAGCAACAGGAGCTTGATTTCCTGGCTTTATGTGAGAGCACGAGAAAAGGGGCTTCGTACTGCCCTCACCTCAGGGCAGATCTCACTGACTACCCATGAGTGTGGGCTGCAAGCACTCTCCTGGTGATTGGGTTTTTTTGAGATGCTTACAGTGACCCCTAGAGCACCCAGAGTCTGGGAGCCATAAAGGCACTGCATATTAATTTAGTTTCTTTATTAAGTGTCTAAAAAATGGCACACTTTTTTTTTTTCCAAGACAAACCACACAGGATACTAACTTGGCAGTCAAACAGTCTTTTAAGATGTCTTTTAAGGATGCTGGCAGGTACCAAATATTTTAGCCAGTATGTGATACTATTTATTTATTCATTCCCCTCCTGAGTGATATTTAGAACTGTCAATCTGTTGCATTTTTCTGGCCCTAACCTAAGCAGAATAACTCAGGATCCTGTAACCAGAGCAGCCCTTCATAAATTCAGGTCAGTTGGGTGCAGTGCTGTAACAACAGCCTGTAGAAACAGCCTCAGACCAAGGCATCTTTTGTTAACCAGAGGAATATTAACTACACTGGGAGTTCCTGAAAGTGGGTGGTTTCTACTGCCAAGCTCAGCAACGCTTTGTCATAATGAAAAAACAATACTGTCTGCAAGTAGGGATTGAAAGCGTCTCCTCACATCTGTTTGTCTAAGCTTGGGAAAAGGTGCCATTGGATGAGAGCAGCAAATCCTGCTGTGACTGTGCTTGTGCTTGAAGGGAAAGCTTTAAATGCCAGCAAATGGCCAGGCATCTTTCATGAAGCTAGTTTTAATTTATTTTTAGACTTGATTAATAGTTACTGCAATATTTGCCTTGCACATTTTTTAATGGAATGCTTAAAAAAAAACTTGTTTAATATGTGTTCCCTTCTGTGTAATTGTGCTCTCATACAATGTCTTTGGTGAGAATGAACTAGCAG
This sequence comes from Petroica traversi, assembly GCA_025920805.1. Classification (NCBI taxonomy): domain Eukaryota; kingdom Metazoa; phylum Chordata; class Aves; order Passeriformes; family Petroicidae; genus Petroica; species Petroica traversi. The sequence continues at coordinate 16,517,395 of JAHLSL010000012.1, read as the reverse complement.
AGTTTTACCCAGAATTGTTTGGAAGACACCAGTGTGGAAAGCAGAGATGACTCAGTGCCTTGAAGGAAGAAGAGCTAGCAGTTAACCACAGAGCAGGGCATTATCTCTATGCCAAAGCTGGCTTAGAGAGCCAGCATATTTTCCACTTCACTGTTTCAGGGGAGGAAAAAGCACTCCAGAGAAATATTGGCTCTCGAAGCAATCTTGATAATCTCGTCAACTTGATGAGTTTAGAACAGGTGTAACACGGGTGGCATGTGAATCAAAAGAGGATGGTAGTTCCCATCTAGAAACCATTGTTATTTTTATTTGATGAATAAATACATATGAAGCATTCTCATTTTTGGTGGATTCCTCTGGGTGAATAAACGTGGTTGCACAACAAGAATGTGGTATGTGATAGATAAAGCACATGATTAGATAATAAGTATTTCTGCATAAATTTATTCTGTATCTAATCCCATGTGTCTGTATTATTATTTCATTAGGAATATCTATATGGAATCTCTTTCTACTGCAGGCAATTTGCCAGATGCCTGTAAATAAGGAATGTCTATTGCAAGTGAAATAAGTATCTCTTACTTCTCAATGTACTTCGTTAGCCATTTGCATTCAGTGATGTAGTGTTCTTGTTGGTGAAGGTGGCTTGATTTTACAGGCAGAACTACATGAAAAACACAGCTGTTAAATCTTCGTTTTGATTTCATTACAATAAAAATCTGTCTTTTACAGTATAGAGTTGAATATTTTCTTTTGGGGGAGGTGTTTCATTTAAATTAAATTGACATATCCTGTTATGTCTAGTGGTCTTTACTTTGACTTACACAGAGAATACAGTAAGAAAGGGGTTAGCTTCCATTTTGGGTCCTTCTTTTTCTCACCAATCACTTTCTGAAAGATGTAAAGATATATTATGGCTATGGTGCTGTGCTCCCCTGGGACTTGGGCATGTTCTCCTGTACATCTAATGCTCCACTTCTTTTTGTGTAAGTGTGGAAGCTTTGGTAGCCAGCTCAGGCCTTGTTCCTTGTTTCTGTCACAGAGAAGGTGAAAGACCTCATGAAACACTGGATTTAGCATGTGGGCTGCCAGTTGTGCCAAAAGAAGAAGAAAAACAGTGATGTAGATTGGAGCAATATTTTGGCATTGGCCATAGGTGAAGTCGAGCTGAAGGACAGGATTGATACTTGGTTTCCAAGCATCTGAAAATGAAGGCTTTGAAGAACCTGTGTGATGAGGACCTCAGCGTTGCTTTCAGGCTGGTTGGGTAGTCCCAAGTAGATTGTCTTGTGGGCAGGAAAAAGCACTAGGTGAAAACTAAGCCTGTAATTTAGTCCACTGGTTAATAGTGAAACGTCTGGATGACTTCATTTAACAATGACTATCAAGGTGTGAATCTTCCTTGCCCTGATGAAACCACCTGAAATAGTGATTGGTGGTTGGCATTGGCTGTGAGAAGGCAGTAAGTCTGCTTTCTAAACTCTCCTGCTTGGGAGAAGTGGCTTTGGGTTGTTAGTATTGTGGGAGACATCCACTGGGCTCTCAGCAGATTAGCATCTGATGAACAAACATATTTTACACCTGTAATTTCAATAATATGTGACTTCTCTTTCACTTTCTACCACTCCCACCCTGTATTTCAGAGAGTGCCAGAAGATGAGCTTTCTTTAGATACATAAACAAGATGATGTGGTGCAAATTACAGAAGATTGCAAAGCCTTGATTTAGTTTCTCTGTGCTGTGATTTAAGAATTGATACTCCTGGGTTTTTAACTGTGACTAAGCAACTGTTCTGTTGAGGTTGATTGTTTCACATGCCAGTGGTTGAGAGGTAGCATCAGATTATTCCTGCTGCTAGTGTGAATGTCCTTATTTATCCTCTCTTCTCTTCTACTGAGGATAACTTGGACTTTGGTTTTCCCTCCTGTTCTCACCTTATTTGGCAGCTGATGAATGTGAATACTTCCTGTGTCTCGAATGTTTTATATAGAGGGGACTCCAGGCTCTGCAGGATTGACCCTGCATACAATTCTTTTGTATTCTCAGGTTTGTTTTCCACCTAGAAACTTCTGTTGGTAAAGGAAAATATTAAAGTGTTTCAGATTGAAAAAAGAAAAATAATTCAAGGTTGATTTCAGACCTGTATATGGCAGAAGGGGAAATTGCAGGGAGGGAGAAAATTTTTCTTGTTGGTCACGGTGCCCCTGCTGAATATGTGGCTGTGTACATATGGAGTGAGCACATGCACAGGCACTCCATACAGAGAGAACACATACATAGGCCATATGTTCATTATTTTAGAAGTTTTGTTTTCCCTTGCATTTTCATCAAGCTTTTAACAGAGCTATTTTAATTGGGATTAAATATAACTATGTAGGACAGTAACTAAGACACAAATTCAGTGTTTTCCTCCTCACCCTCTGTGTGTCAGCAACATTCCTTGTGCTCATCCTCCGCCTAGAAATGAGTTTCTTTTAACCCAGGGCCTGTTGTCAGGAGGAGATTGCAGCATTCTTCCAGGCGTGGTGGGGCTGGGTTTCATTTACAAATTTTGTCCAGAGTTGCAACAGACTCCTCTGTACTTACCATGTGCCAGGCTAAGATGGCACATAAACACAGCAATAAACTGAAAAAGCACTGCTGCACTCCTGTACCTGTGCACGCACATGCAAATGGGAGCCCTGTGTCTGCCTTCTGAAATTCAGTATTTATGAATGGTTTACAGAAACAGCACATGCTTAGATTGGTTCCTAGAAGAGGCTTACACACAGTTACAGTAAGATAAATAATTTTGGCTGCGAAGTAATTTTGAAATGTGTTTTAACGATACAGGGCTCAAGACAAAAATATGGGCACAAACAGTATTTGTATCCATAGGAAGAAATACTTCCCTGTGGTTTATACATCAAACAGTGAGACCTCTTTATAACACTCATATGAATTGTGTTTTCAGTGTCTGAATGGTCCAGTCTGCCCAAGTGTCTCACAGAGTTCTAGAGTTCCTTTTATATATTTTATTATTGCAAATACCTAGTAAGGTTTATTAAATGGCTTATTTTGTAATTCAAAAAGTAGGTAAATACCAACAGGAAAAAAGTAAAGAGGATGAAGAATAAGGATTTCTGAGATTTCTCTGCTTTTCTTTAGCCACTGTCTCCTTTTGTGTTCTTTGTGGTTCTCTTATCTACAAAAACATTTAGATTAGTGTGCTAATTAGTTTATGTTAACCAGCAGAGGGCTTCCACCTCAAAGCAAACAGCCTTATCCCTTCTGCAGTTTCCCTGGTATCATCTTCATCAGAGAAGTGGGAAATAGACATTTATTTAGTCGTCTTAGGGTACTTCTCTGCTGGCAGAACAATCTTCAATTACATGTTTACTAATTTTTAATACAGTTTGTCTTTAACTGGCTTTAATTGCTTTCAATACAGCCGTCAGCATTTCCACTGGAAACTTGGATGATTCAGTAGGAGTTTCTTGTGCTTCAAAGTCTCCTATTTCTAAACTTCTAACTGTGTAATGTAACTGGTGTGTTGCAAAGTTGGTGCGCACAGTCAGGTATTAAGTGTTTTGAGCCCCTTCTTAGTACGAACACAGCATATTCTGAGTAAAGTAGTAGGAGAGACTAAACGAATCTTACAATTTCGATTAAAGGAGTGCAAGCTGAGCTGATGTGTTCATTGTGGAGTGTTGCAGAGCAAAGAGGAGTGAATGAGGATACAGGATACAGACATTACAAAAGCACTCAGCTTTTCTGGGAGGTTGGAGTCCTCTTGAAAGACTCGGGGTGGTTTCACTCGAAGCATCCTTGGTGCCAGCTGTGCCGGCAGCTTGGAGCGGGTGGGTGCTGCTGGAGGAAGGGTCAGGGCAGAGGAGTGCCAAGGTGCTCAATGCTGCCTGGCTGCTGCAGCACCTCTCCACTTTCTCTCCCAGACTCTCCAAGCGACTTCCCGTGTTGATCAGAACTGGTGTTGATAACTTCTGGTGATTCAGCGAACACATGAGTGCCTAGGGGGAAAAACCTGCAATCTTCTCTTCAGACAGAAGACTTACTCTGTCCGCAAGAATTTCGTACTTAGATAGTTAATCTTCCCAGTCTATCAGCACTTGGGATGTGTTGGCTAACAGTTGTGAGCAGAGCACTTCCCTGGCCAAGCCTCAGCTATGGAAGGGAGCTGACCCTATGGTTAAGGGATTTAAAAAAAGATTTTGTGTTATGAAAGCACGAGCCCCACAACCCAGGAGAACGCGTGTAGGAATCGAGGCGGTGGCTACAGTTAGTGGGAGGTTCTAGCAGCACTGCCTTAATTAGTGAGTTGTCGTGCCCGAATCAAAAACCACTAAAACTGTTAATTACGTTTCAAGCAGAGATAATAACAGCTTACTGCAGGCAAACTGCTGAAAGATGAATCACTGCTGTGTGTCACCGTGTCGCTGCTGAGGTGTCCGGCACGCCTCGGGCGGTGGGAGTGCGGATCCCGGCTGCATCCCCGATGGATTCCCGCTGCGTCCCAGCTGCATCCCTGCTGGATTTCCGCTGCATCCCTACTGTATTCCCGCTGCATCCCTGCTGGATTCCTGCTGCATCCCTGCTGGATTCCCGCTGCATCCCTGCTGCCACCTGCCGGCACGCTCTGTCCGCCTCCTGACCGGGAGTTCTGCAGTTTCGCTGATGAAGAAACCCAAAAGCTTGTGAATGTATTGTTGAGGCAAGTGGGTGTCTCTATGCAGAGTTTACTTGCCGACTCTTTTGGCATCAAAGTATTTTAGAGAAAAACAGTATTTTTTATTTTTTTTTCCTGAGCGATGGGATTTCCACCCCTCTTACAAATATATTTTTGGCTAACAACCAGCTTTTTTGTGTTCCTTGACTGATTTCTCTCTCAGTAAGAGCTGTTATAATCCCTACATACAGCTGGTGTTGAGGGGAGAACCAGTTCCAGGTTAGCCTAGCACTTCATAGAAACTGTACCCCTGCTTTTACAGAATTTTCCTACCAAAGCAAGTGCAGTTGTTGAATCAGAGAAAACATTGCCCGGATGCAGTGAATCATTCTGGGCACAGAAGCTGAAAGAAGGGAGAGAGACTGGTGGCAGGTGCATCATAAAGACCTGTCCAAAAGCTGGTTTATCTTCTGCAGGATAAAATAGTTGTCTGCAGTCTGATTTTTTTTCCTTGTGGACCTAATACAGCTGGAAATGTGGATGGGCTGTTTGGAAGCAGTTCTACAGTATAAACTCCCTCTTTTAGTTTTAGTATGATGTATTTTTAAATTGGAAAATACCCAACCAAAACCAAAAGGGTAAAAACAGAAAGGAAGTTTTTCTTTGTAATTAGGGCATTCAAAGGCTCTGTAAGAGTTGTGATAGAAACAATTAATAGGCATTGCTTTTGTGTGAGACAGGGCCTACTTAAGTAGGTCGCAAGGCTGGTAACCAGGAGACCTACTTTCTTTTCTTAGCTTTGCTGCTTATCCTTTCCGTGATCTTGGGCAAGTAACTTCATTTTTGATCCTTTATTCCTTTACTATTTTTCCCCTCACTGATCCATTCACACTGTGAGGGAAAGAGTTTCTCACTTATGTGCCCAGCACATAAAAAGGGACACAGCCTTAACTGGAAGTTTGAGGCCCTCTTATACCAAAATGCTCTCTGTGGCTGCTTTGCAGTGAATAATCGTGCAGGAATATGGATTACTTTGTGGTGTGCTATGTGAGCATTTCCCAGGGCACCTGTGAAAGAACAGGCACAGTGTAGATAAAGACCTCCCTTGGAGGGGAGGTCAGGTGACAAAGTTTCAAAACTGCCTGAAATTGCCACACGTGTGCCTGGAGATGATGGGGAGGTGACCTGGTGGTGTTGAGGCAGTTTCTGGGATGGAGGGGCTCTCAGGGCTGCTGGAACACCCTTCTTTCACTGACTGCAGCAAGAGCTTTGTAAGGACTGGATGAGTCTGCAGGGAAGGTGTTTTCAAAGGGCTTTTGCCGATGCTTAATCCAAATGTCTTTATGACTGGCTGATGATTTGTTACCACCTGAAGGAAGACACCCAGGAAGCCTGAGGGAGAGGTGTCCTCTCAGCTGCTGGAGCATGAGCTGCCCCGGGAAGCTGTAATTGAGAATCATCCATGTTACCGTCTCCTTGAGTCACGAGAAATGATAGACTAGGAAATGCAGGAATTAAATTAACATGTGGATTGTGCCAAAAGCCAAAAATGGAGCGTGTCTGTGGCATTTTGGTTTTTCTTTTTCTTTCTGCTTTGTTGACTTTTTACACTGACCCGAAGCAGTTTCAGTGAAACCTTTTTTTTTTTTTTCTGTTTTTTCTGGACTTAGGAGACCACAGTGGCTGTGAACCATGTATGTGTGTTTGCTTAACAACTTTTAGAGAATTCTCATACAGTCAGGTTGTGATAGATGGTAAAAATCCTGGTGGTATGCGAGACTACGCTTATTTGGTCTCGTTCACCTGTAAAAATAAATTAAAAAGGACAGGGGAAGGAACCAGTTTAGCTATCTACTTCAAGCCCTGTATTTCTTCTTCTGTGATTCCTTCATGTTTTTTACTGAGAAGGATTTGTATTAAAAAACTGTAGCAAAAATAATGCCTTAATCTTTACCTACATAACCTGGAAAATATGAAGCCTGTATGCTTGTATGACATCTTCATAAGGGAGAAAACAGGTTGGAAAATTAGCTGAGCTTATTAGAAGTGTACCTTGTTTCTTTTAAATGGCTTTGTAGAGTGTTTTACATAATTAACTTTAAGCCTCTAAAGCGTTTCTGATGCTAAAATTTCCAACTCCATGGCCTTGCATTTGGCTACTGATTAAAGAGTGGATTAACCTGCAACAGTTACTCAACACATATTGTTTTTCAAATTGGGATTCCTGTTTTCTGTTGATCTTGTGAAATTTACTTTTGATCCAGGTGTATGCTCATATTAATCTGGTCACCTAGAAATAAGAAGCATTCTGTGGTAGTGACGGTGTAGAGTAATGGATCTTTTCCTGCATTATACTGAATGATACCAAACTCTGAGCAAAGCACTGCACTGCTCTGCTTAGAGTAGCAATGGAAATGTTATGGTCAGTCACGGTGCTTTTGCCCTTGCATGACCAAGTTGTGACTCAGCACCCTGTTAAAAAGGCAGAGGTACATACAGGACAGGAAAATTCCTGAAATTAAATTGCTGCCTAGACTCTGGGCAGGCCTCTGGGATTCACCCTGGCATTTTGGGTTAATCTGAAAGGGTTTCCTTCTGGTTGGTTCCTCTGATCTTCTGTTTCTAAGTAGTACAGTGGAGAGGAGATGACTGTGATTCTGCAGTTCCTACCAGGGTTTTTATGCATCTGGCTCTGTATAATTTAGTCAGTAATAGCTCTGGAAGTTTACAATTCTCTGTACTTTTCAGTACTGGCAATTCCAAATGTTTGCTCCTTGTCAAAAGAAATAAGTTGACTTTAAACATGGTCTTTGATTAAATTCTGCCTATTTATACATGAGTCGCTCCAAAATGGATATTTCAGTGCTTGGGTCTCTAGGTGTATCTCGCTCCTCATCCTCCAATCTTCTTGTAAGCAAAAAGAAGAAAACCAAAACAAACCTCCCAACCCTACACAGGTCTCTTGTCTCATCAGGGATGGGGAGTGGTGCCTGTTAGCAAAGACAAAAACCCCCGAACAAGAAGAACCTGATGACATAGTGAGAAAAGCCAGTGTTAGCAGTGTGTTAGCTCCCACTCACACTCACTTAGCAAACACTTCCTGCAGCTCACTCCCTCCACAACCCCACTGCAGCACCACTGGATTTGGGAAGCAGTGGGAGACCTGTGTATGTACATATGCACTACCTCGAGGAGTGAAGTCAGTTTAAATACAGCCTATTAAATTATTTACAGAAGACAGTTGGCCAAGCCATTGTGCTGTGTTAGTGGGAGCCAAAGGTCACTTTGGTGTGCCTGGTTGATTCATAAGGTAATCTGATACAGTACTTAGCTTTTTGCCTCCCAGTCAGTGGGTTAAACCTTATCCTCTTATTATGAGTCAGAGAGCCATAAGTTTCAGAAAAAGCCAGAGCTTTTGTTTTTAATGGTTTTGAAGAGGCTGTGCAGCAGAATCCAGAGGGCAGCGGTAGCATCTGCCAAGGGTTTGGGGCGTGTTCTGCAATAGTGTAAATCTGACTGGCAGCCTGGGAGCCAGAACACTGCACCCTTGTTTTCTTATGCTCCTTGTCCGTTTGATAACATCACCTGCCGCAGTTAGGATGTTAAGACATTAATGTTTGTTCTTCAGATAAAGGGTATGCTTTTGTGTTCTTTTTATTTTCTTTCCCCTCCCCCCCTGAATTCCTCTCTACCACCATCTCCTTGAGGATTCACTGAGCTGATTTTACTGGCTGTCTCTCACATTCAGGTCCATTTTTTTTTGCTGCAAGATAGAAACTTGTGGTTTTTCTTTTTTTCTTTTTTTTTTTTTTTGGTCAACTTTTATCTTGGTGACCAATTCCAGCAAAACGCATGGGGATACTGGGGAGCATTAGTATAACCAACTCCTGTCTGCTTTAAAATGCTCCCTTTGCCTCTCTACCTTGCAGGCTTTATTCCCTTCTGGGAGCAGCACTGGCACTGGCATGCAGGGCAAGCACTGCAGCTTGCAGTAGTGCCCGACTTTTTAAGTGGAGAGCTTCTCCTAGCTCTGCTAGTTTAAAGAGAAGGCAGCAGAACCTAACAGCTGGGATCGACACCTGTTTTATGAGCTGTAGTGACCCCAGTGAGCGCCTGATCACTAAATACCCGCTCAGATTTTGTTTATGTATATGCATTTCTATTTAGTTTCTTTTCAAATGTACCACCAGTTACGGCGGCAATAAGGTTTTCAGCACACGGTTCAGGATGCTCTTGGTGTGGACAAGCTCCGGGATTTTATTTTCCCCCTCTCCAAGTCCTCAGAGGTGCACAAGTGCTTTCCTATTTCTGCACGCAGAGTTCAGAAGTTTGCGCTGCCACTGAGCTGGCTGAGGAAAGGAGGAGTTTTGCTTTTAGGAGAGCGAGCCTATCATATTTCACTCTAATCCTAAGCGATAGCCACGCAGTCGGGTTTATTGTTAGAAGAGCCTTCCTGGAGCTCCTTCACCAGGCTTTTCTCTAAGGGAGAGCAGGGAAGCCCGAATGAGGCGGCAGAAGTGCGGTGGCTTTATGGTCCCTCCTGAGCTGTGCCGTGCCAGGGCGTGATCCCTGCCTGCTCTTCCCTCCTCGTGGGCTGTTTTTGGTGAGCCCGAAGAGAGCACTGAATTGCCCGCACGCTCCTGGGGGGCGATGCCAGGGAGAAGAGGGGAGCTACAGTTTCTGCTGCTGAGTGGAGAATGGGGAAAGCACTTGGCTTAGCTCTGCACTCTGCTCAGCCCTTCCATGCTCCGCTGAGCTGCTGCAAGGTGCCACTTTCTGCTGCTTTTCTCCCCTTTGTTTTCTTTGGCAGCTCCCTAAGTGCTGTATCAAAACAGCTCCGGGGAGCTGCGCTGGCACAGCCGCCTACCTCCATACTGGTGCTGGGCTAAAGGCAGCGAGGGGAAACCTGCACTGAACTCGGACTGAGTTTGTTCGGGCTCCCACGAAAACCCCTGAGAAAGGGGACAGGAACAATTCCAGAGAGGTCTGTTTGGAACCGGCGCCAGTGGCTGGCTTGGAAGAAAATGAAAAAGGAGTGTGTTTCGAGATCTTTCAAACTCAAACAAAACCCAGGCTCCCTCTCGCGTGCTGTCAGCTGGATAAATTTCTCCTCCTTGTCAAGGCAGACAAAGAGGTTGTTTCGCAGCGATGGGGAGCTCTCCTCCATGTGCGTGCAGCAGGTAGACGAGGACGACGAGAACTGGACCTACCGGAGCCCGCAGAGAAAAGGTGACTTGCTTTCTCTTTATCCCTTGCTGAAGTGTCAGCCCTGCTCCACGCTGCTCTGCCCCGCTGCTCGGGTCCCACCGGGGGCCGGGAGCCGCCGCTGGGGGAGGAGGAGGAGGAGGAGGAAGGCTGCACAAAAGCCGAGGTGCGGCACTGCCTTGCCAAGTTTTTTGGGGGGCTAAAACTGTGAAAGCTTGTAGTAATTAACGGGAAAAACCTTTAATTTCCCATCTGGGTGCTGATTGTGTGGGGCATCGGTAAGTTTTGTTTATGCTGCTTGTAGCCAGTAGTGATTGGTGGCAGAGCCTTTGGGCAGGTGCTGCAAAAATCTGTCCTCAAAATGTGGAACCAAAAGCCATTCAAGGCTCCACTTCTAAATGGCTGGGTGGCTTTTCTTGGATGACTGCCTCATGGCCCTGCTGGGAAAAATTTAAGTGTGTTTTATTTTATGAGGGCAGGTTGAGAAGAGGTCCCAGATGCAAAATAAAAGAGATGATGAGAAAGTGATGGGAATTGCTCCACAGAGAGGAGGGTCATCTAGGATACGAGATAAGCAGCTCTGAATGAACCCTTGAAATGTTCAAACTTGGAGTATATTTTATATGAGATTTCTAAAAAGTACTTTTATTTTTTTCTATTCTGTTTTTGAATGAAGTTTCTCAGGTCACTGAATAACCAATTACTTCATATCTGCTGTAAATGAAAACAAATTTCAGAAGTTTGCTTGCGTGAGTTGCTGAGCTGCAGTTCCCAGTAGCTGGCTGGCGGGCAGTGGGATGTGTGTGCACGCAAGCTTGGAAATACTCAATAAAGTGAGTGATTTGGTTGTTTCTCTAGTGCTGCCAGAGCAGTAGTTTGTTAATAGAAAGTGTAAGGTTGACATAGTTTTGGTTTAAGGTCACTTTTGTAAGAGCAGGCAGGCTCGCCAAGAGCATTTGATCTTCAAAGGGCCTTTTATTTATTTTCATTTCTGGGAGCAGTTAATAGCTATTTGACCAGAATTTCACTTCCGTGTCAGAACAGATTGTGGCTTCAGTAAATGGTTTGTACACAGGAACACTAACACAGGATGTATGTGCTTGTGCTTTGCTCCCTGCAAGCTAGGGCACAACTTTAATCTGTGCTTTGAAGATTGTTTTTTAACTTTGCTGCTGAAAAAGGGAGTTTGTGTTTGCAACCAGTAATTTTTACTTTTGACTGTTGGTATATGGATATTGTACAGCAATGCCAGATTAGCTTCTGATGTCTTTGGAATCCTGCATGGATCAGAAGAACCATAGAGCCCTGCTGCTGAATTCTGTGTAACTTCCATGAAGTTTCTCATGCTGCCTTCCTTATCCCGTGCTCACGCTACAAGGCAGGGATGGGAAAGGAAGCTTTACTGATGGATTAATGGTGTATTAATTTTTCTGAGTGATTTACATAAAGAGCCCATTGTACAGGCTGGAGGGGGAGGGCAGAATTCCTCCCGTAATTGGGCAGCAAGCTATGAAAGCCTCCCTGCCTGCCTATAGAGGAGATGACAATATGTCATTTTTGAAGGGAAGGTGTGGGGAGGTGTAGATTATGCAGGGCTTATTTCCTCTTTGCAGGGAACAATTTGACTCAATTTGTAAAATGTGCCTGGATCATAAATCTTAACTGTGCATTTCAGTCTGACCAGGATCCTCTGCCAGACTGACAGGGATTGCCAGGGCTGAAGGGAGTGTGGGGTTATGTATTTGGGCAGGAGAAACTTGTCACAGGTGCAAGTCTTTGGCCCTGGGCTGCGAGTCAGGCTTGCACGGTGTTGGAAGAGTTTGAATATCCATACCTGGCAGAGTGGTTGACTTAGGTTTGTGTTCAAAGGCAAAACGTGTGTGATAAATGGCCACTTGTGTTCTCGAATTAATTTGCTCCACTGCTCTGTTGCGTTACTGCTTTGCCAGCCTTTGTGAAACTGAGGGCTCAAAACACTATTGTCTTTGGTGCTCAAATTAACCACATCACTAAAATAACACAAACTAGAAAGAAATGAGAGGCACAGCAGACTGGCAGGAGAACAAGTGTTATGTAGAAAACCAGATTATTTTGAGTTAGATGAAATTTTAATAGTTTTTCAGCTATCAGAATAGTTTTCTCTCCAGTTCTTCCTCAGGTAAATTGGTAAAAAAAAACTCTGACAAATCACAGGCTCTCTTCCTCCTCCTAACTGTACGTGTAAAGGCGGGAGTGTTAATAACAGAAGCTGGAAACGAAGGAATTGTTGTTCTTTCTGAGCTGTTTCTCTTCCTGTCTTTTTAAACCTCTTCTTTTGCCGCTCCATTGCTCCTCCAGGCTCAGATTGCATTCCCACGAGGCTGCTGGGTGACAGGCACAAGGCAGCATGTGTTGCGTGGTATTTCACCAGCAAAGTGGCTAATCTGCCTTGGCTGCAAACCGGAGCTTGCACACAGTAGCGAGCACAGAGATTGGTTGGATTTCTCAGTTTGAAATGAGCAAGAAGAACAAAAGTAAACGGTGACTCTGAACCTGGGCACACCCCAATGTCCTACATGGCTGATCCCTGCATGTGTGGAAGTCATGGGGTCCTGCCTCTTTCTTCTTTTTAAAATGTACACAGTAGTGCAGAGTGTTTCAGAACTGGCAGCGCCAATCAGACTTCACATTTGATAAAGCTGTTAGTAGAAGAGATGGTAAAAGTTGACCGTAAAATAAAGGCTTATTGTTTGAGACATTTCTTGCTCAGCCCTCTTCCTCCTCAGTCAGCTGGAGGCCCTTTGAAATTAGGGCGCACTAACTCTCATGTTTCTTCTTCTTTAATCAGAATTTTTAGTTCAGATGTTTTACTTTTTGGGATAGCAGGTATTTTCAGACTGAAGTTCAGAGCATTTTTTTTTTCCTTTGAAAAGGAAAAAAGACTGGGAGAGGTATTATTTGAAACAAAAGTCCTGGGATGTGTTGCAAAGGGTTTCTTACAGATGGAAGAATGGGACAGTCTTCCCATGTTGCCTGTGCTGTTTACCCCGAGTATGACATAGCAAATAACTCTGAATAGAGATAACACACGAGTTAGTTCATGGCACAGGTTTCACCATATTTACTGTAGTTTTTCTGAAAAGGAAATGAGTCACATGGCAGCATCAGAACATACTAACCAAGCTTTCCTGGCCAGGTGCTGGAGAAGCTCAAGTAGCAGGCAGGTCTGGCCACAGGTGGCAGTGCATGAGAAGAAGCTCTTACACACCAGGTTTTCCCTGCTCTCCACCAGCTCTGTTGTTTTACCCACTTCCTCCATTTCACTTGGTTGCTTTCCAATCTTTCTGCATCATGAAAGTTAAAAGTCTTGGTTGCTTCTTACTGCAGGATATATTACCTGGAAAACTTATTGAGAGTCATTAGAGGGACCTTGTTTCTCAGGTAACTGCTGTGTTTTAATGACGATCAAACGCAGTTAAGAAGGTGGCAGCTACTGGCTTTCTGCTGTTTGCTGGCCAAGCCTCAGTCTTTAATACCAAAGCATATGAAATGCCCATATTTTTCCTCGCCAAACCAGTCTAAATGTGAAAATTTGTTTTAATGCTAAAAGTCATTTAAATTCATAAATAAATTCTTGTGGGCTGAGCCTTTTGTGTCCTTGCAGTGTGTCTGATGGAACCAGTCCTGACATCCTGATGACAAGTCTGACCAAAGCTGTCAGTTAACTTCCTAATGGCTTATTGTGGTCTGAGAACATCACAATTACCGAGGGGTCACATTTCCATAAACTGAACAATTCCAGAATTGTCACAGTAGCAGTGTTGGTGCTGCCTTACTGAGTCAGTAAAAATGATGCTCTTTAGTTATACCTATACTACCTGTGGTTAGTTTAAATGTGCATCATTTTAAGTAAGTTTAATACTATCAGATGAGTTTTTATTCATATTCCAGAGGCAGAGTTGGATATCAAGACCTTCTGGTTTTTGGAGCTTGTATTTTCAGTGTTTCCTGTAGAAACTCAGGGTAGGGATAGACAAGTCTGATCTTACAATAACTGCAGCACCAGAGCATCACTTTAGTCTTTAGTCCAAATAATTTTTAAATTCTAGGTTTTAAAGTTTTGAATATAGTTTACAAGGGGGTTTCAGGAACAGAGCAGTAATCACATTTTTTTAGTGATGAGGCATAAGAGTACAAAAACCTATAAAGTTCCTATAAGCAAGATTACCAAATCCAGACTCCTTGTTGCTATTCCAGTGTAAAATAATTCTATTGGGCTTTTTTTCCTGTATTTTTTTGCAGAAGATCTTGTGTTCAAAGGGGGGAAAAGTCATGTCAGTTACTACATAGATAAAGGCCCATAAACCCAAAGGGAGCTGTTAGCATTTGTAGAAGCCATAACATGTGATGGATTGTAGTGTTGGGGCATGTGAGTCAGTGAAAAGGATTCTTGAAGCTTTGGGCAAGTCCATAAATAATCATTTATGGAAACCTCAAAAAGCATTTTTGTAAGAGACTGGAGTAAGTTCAAAACAAATATTATATGCTTTATATACCTTTATGTGAAAGACTTTTTTTTCTTGGGATTGTGGTTTTTGTTTGGTTTTGTTTTGTATGTTTTCTGGGGGGATTTTTTTGTTTCTTTTTTAAAATTAAAGTTTAATTAGTATATATAAGCACACATATGCAAATCTGAATGTTTCAATGGAAAAATAAAGAGAGATTTGATTCAAAAGCCAATTTTATATCTTGTACCTTTTACATGTAGGCTCTGTTTTCGAAGATAAAATTGGATATAGTTCTGTGCATTTGTGACAATTGGTCAGGTTTCTGAGGTTGGACTTTTGGATGTTGTGCTTTTATGGAAGCACAGCTGGGAGCAGAGGTACTACTTCAATTACTGTTGTATGTACTATTTGTCTTAGCATATTTATATCATGGCACAGCAGAGGGTTCTGTAAAACTTTCATGATATACATTGACAAACAAAAGTTTTCACGCTGGTAAAACATCTGGGGACAGTCACAAGTCCTGCATTTGACTATAACTTGAAGCACCAACTTTTGCATGCTTGTACATAAAGACAAATTTAATCAAAACTTTGCTGTCTTTTCCATGTCTACTGGCAAATATTGCCACAGATGGGAATCTGAAAATCAGTTTGCTAAGGAAAAAATTGTATGCTACAGAAACAAGTTTAAGTAAGAAATGTTGGTATCACAGAATATCTGTGTTGCTGTCAAGAACCATTTGTTTAAACCCACATTCTCTACTTCTGCTTTATCAAAAAAACATGAATCCAGCCATCATGGTTATTTATTCTATAAAAACCTTGCCAAATTCCAATTCTTTGATATTTTGGAAGTGCGAGCATCTTTTATTTAAAAATAATAAAATTTATTACCTGATCTAAAGTGTTCCAGGTAAAAATAGAAATGAAAAAAAATTCTATAATCTTACAAATTTGCTGCAGCCCTTCCTTTTTTCCCAGCTGCTATTCCAGCATGTCCGTGCCTCTCCAGGAAGTAGTGACTGGAGAACAACAGTCTGTGCTAAAGGACATTTCCCAGTAGATTTTTTTTATGAAGAGTTGTGGCTGGTTTCACTGCCTCCTCCAAGAGCCATAACTAATGTAAGCTTACTGTGTTGAAGAGTCTTAATCTCTCAGGGGATTGCGGAATGTTTTTTGTTAGGATGGAGGAGCTGAAGGGAAGAACAGGCTTGTGTGGTGCTGCTGAATCTGTGTGTTAGAGCTGCTGTCAGAAGTGTGCTTTCCTTAGGCAGAGGGGAAGTTAACCCCTGGTGTTTGAGAACTCCCGGGGCAGATCCCAGTTCCTTCTGGGCACCTCTGTGCTGCTGTCAGGTGAGACCCTGACTGCCTTTGCCTTCAGCAGGACACCTTGAATTTCAGGTACAGAGCAGCTCCAGCTGGAGTTCTCTTGGCTGGTCACACTGTAGAAGACGTCAGTATTGGGAAGCACAAACAAATTGAGTAGCAGCTGACTTAACTGTGCATTTCCAAAGTTGCACTCCATCCCAATCTGTCTCACTGTTCCCATGCTGTTTGGATTAGAAGAGTAGCTGGAGCAGTGCTCCTCTGCTTGCTTCTTTGCAGCCATGAAGAAACACATGGGTTGCTGTGGTTTTCCTTCTGAGAGTGTATTGTTTTGAAAGATTTCCAGTCTTACTTCATGATTTGTAAACTTCTCTATGCTTTTATATAGTGTATATACCTTTTCTTGTTCCCAGGTTACCCTCTGATGTCCAGCTTATCCTTCAGCTGGAAACTTGGAGCAAATGTTTTCCCCTTTTTAGGTGTCAAAACCGATACCTCCTGACCTTTGTATTTTACTCTTCAGTAGCTATTGGATGCACTGTTTGAGCAGAAACAACGTACTGCATGTACTTTCCTGTGCACTGCTGATTGAGTAATAGAGTACATGAAAAATTCTGTTTCTATGCAGTTGTTAGCCAACTGGTTCATGAATTGTCCTCTAAAACTGAGGGGACCTTTGTCTGCAGAATGGTCATAGCTCACCATTCTGGCAGAACATTGCAAATATGACAACTTCGTTTTTCCTCCAATCAATCTCTTACAAATGAAAAGAAAGTGAAGTCAAAGGTTAAGAATGTGGCTAAATAACTAAAGTTGATGAATTTTGAAAGAGCATATTTAGCTCCAGTATAATTTCAATAAAAATAAAGAAATTAAACTCTAGGTTTGCCATCCACCTGCTTTTTGGGGATTTTGGGGTGGCCCAGGGGGAGTTGTTGCTTTTTTGTTTGCTGACATCTGTCTATTAGTACAGTTTATCTACCAGACTATCTTTCCCATTTATAAGTGGAAACCTTTATGTTTGGTTTTTGTCTTTCTTTTTTTTTTTTTTATCCTGGAGAATTGAAATGTAAATGCTGTTACAACTTGAATTTATAGCTTGTTGTTCCAAAGCTGAAGTGATGTAAGGCCTGGGTGCTTTTGGTACCTAAGCAAGGTGTATTTTCAGCATGTCATCGTGTGTGTTGGACACATAAAAGAATGGCACATACTCCATCCCAAGGAAAGGTAATTAATATGTGCACCCTCTGCTCCTTCTAGAGCTTCCCTTACATATGGCATGGCAGCTTCTGCCTGGCACTTTTATCTCCCTGAAGCAGATGGATTCCCTGGACACTGAGTCATGGTGAACTTAGTGTTTGGAAGGCAATTATGGGCTGTAAATTGGGTGCTTTGCAACTGGTGCATCACTTACTTAAGTGTTCACTCCAAAATAAGAGATCTGAGAAGCACCGC
This sequence comes from Petroica traversi, assembly GCA_025920805.1. NCBI lineage: Eukaryota > Metazoa > Chordata > Aves > Passeriformes > Petroicidae > Petroica > Petroica traversi. The sequence continues at coordinate 16,500,257 of JAHLSL010000012.1, read as the reverse complement.
AGAAGGTTTTTATATAAAGCTGCTCAGAAGTTGCAGATCAGACACCTGAGCACAGTGCTGTATTTTGCTTGAGAGTAGCACGTGGGGATGTTAAATAGAAGTTTTTCCTGGTCATACTTTCTCCAAGGTAACACAGGACCATAATAACAGTCCACCAGTGTATGTTGTGTGTATTGGAGGGGACGGGGAGGCCTCTGCCCTCACCTCTTCCCACTTCTTGCTTGAACTGTGGGCCATGTCCATAAACCATGGCACAAGAAGCTGTGCTTGCTAGTTAGCAGGTCAGGTTTGATAGGAGCAGCTCTTGGCATGGCTTGGCCTCCTGACTGCTTTGGAGAGGCACCTGCCCTCCATGCACTCTGTGCCTGGGTTTATGCAGCATGTCCCCATCAGTCCTGTTCCATCAGACTTGCTCCTGTCACCTGCTGCCTCTCTTTCCTTTTGCTTATTTGCATGTGTGAATTTTTTTTTTTCTTCCCCATGGCTTTGTTTTGCATATGCAGGTGTTTGCTCCCTAACGCAGTGGGGATGCTCGCAGTTTATGTTTCAGACTTAACATTCTGAATCACACTCTTGCAGGCACCTTGCTAATGACTACATTAATTAAAGAGGGACCTTTGGAAGAAACAGGCTCTTAATTTTGATTCTGTCATTCATGTCTAATTTTAATGTCTGAAATAGAGACAGAAACTAATGAAGAATGGAGGCTGCTGCCTTTTAGAAACTGAAATTTGTTTGTACTTGCTTGTAATTTCCATGGAGTCTTTTGTATCTTTTTCTCCCTTGTAGTCCAGACTGCCAAAGAGCTGATGAGTAAGGGTGACTGATTACAGCCTACTGTACACTTACATGGAAATTCTCATCCAGGAGTTACTAATTCTGTTTTATTAACCTTGAGTAATGCATGCAATGCCATATATGGTAAATACGGCCTTTTTATTTCAGTGAATACCTCAATGAAATGAGGTATTGTAACATGCAGTGCCAGAGTCAGGTATTAAACTTTGTGTTTGACTTGTACCCAGCTTGACCTGGTTTTGCAAAGGGAGAAGATGCCCTGCACTCAGCACCACAACTCCTGCACTCAGCACCACAACTCCTTTCCACCGGGGTGCTGGCTGGCTCTGACAGTGGAGCTGTCAACAGCAAGGGGCTGCAGCTCTTCCACAGTCTCTGTCAGATTTTCATTCAGCTGGGACTGTGAGGAAGGCAGCAAATCTATTAAATTAATCAGCTCAAATAAGGAATAACCCATTTTGTTCTGGCTGCTTTGCACTGGCACTTCTCACATGCTGGGAGTGAATGAGCATTTGTATTTCTGCCCCAGGGATGATGGCTGAAAACACCGGGGCCCTGTCAGGTTTGTAGGAAGGAAAGAATCAGAACAGGTGGGAATGCAGAAATAGTTCCCATTGCACCACACCTGTGAAGCTGTAACAGCCTACAAATGGCTCTGTCACCCTGCCCTAGCATGGTTACTGATAAGAATACTGGCTCAGTTTGCTGCCCAAGGACAGCTCATGCTGAAGTGCCAATTCTTGTAATTCTTTGTCAAGGACTTGAGTGCATTTTGGCTCATAGCTTTAAATCAGAAGAGAACTGCCTTAAGTGCTGCTGGTTCTACCTCAGTATTTCAGTGCCCTATTTCTTGTTAGGTAAGCTTTGTAATGTTGTGAATAAAAACAGCTCCCCAGGTAGTATGGATGGTGTGTCTGCACACTTGTACACCTTAAGGCTGAAGGGAAACTAATTTTTGTCTTAGCTGCTTTGCATTGATCTGGCATTTGTTTCAGCCTTGGGGAGCTTTTTTTGATGAAAGACCATTGCTCAGTTTGGTTGCAACATGCTGTAATTGCGCATATTTCAGGAAACAACCTGTTCTTTTCTCCTTATCCTTGTAGGATGGTGCAGCTGTCATTGGATGCCAGGACGATAGCAGGGGAATTCATGTGTTCTTCATGCTGCCTGTGGCTTTGGTATTCCCGATTACCCAAAGTTGGCCTCAGAGCATTCCTCAGTGCCTTGTTTACCAGGGTTAGTGCAAAACTGACGACATCAATCTGAGGGAAAGAGTGCTTGCCAACCTGTGGCAATTTTCTGGAGCAATGCACAGATGACTGAGTAAATGAAAGTGCCCGCAAGGGGCATTTTTGTTTTGTTTTAATAGTAAACATTATCAATAAAGCCCTGTTGCATCCATTAATCAAAGCTAATTTGGCACACAACCTTTGCAAAACAATGAATCTTTTTTTTTATTGAGAAGCAGGTCTTTTAACAGCAGAGTGAAATTACTGGATTGCCTGATGTTTTCCCAGGCTTTTTCTTCAGAATTTCTGCTTTAGCCTCTTTTTAAATTTAGAACCATCAGTCACTGTTTCCATATAATTAGTGTTCTTCTGGTCATGTGTTAAGGCTCTGTACACTCTGGTCCTACCCGCACAACCAGGAATGCCCTCTTTGTTCAAATTCTGTGGCAAAAGAAATTCCTGAATGAATTTGGAGAAGTTGGTTACAGATTCCTTTCTTGACCTACAGCAGCTCTTTAAAAGATTTTGCCCTTTCTGTGCCCTTTGTCTGAAGAGTAAGGCAAACAAAAGATAAGGCGAACTAATTCATGACTTCATTGTGTTTGTTTTCTTCCTCACTTAAGGCAGAAGGCAGCCTATTCCTAAAATAATTTATTTTACTAATTTTAAGGCCAAGCAATTTGTGTCTGCACCTGCAAACACTTCTGGGTTTATCACAGAAGAACTTTTTGTTTTCGATAATCAGAAACCACAACAGGATATCACAAATGCTGTCTGCAGTCTCTAATTGAAAACTCTACCAGTATAGCTGTAGCTAGGGTAGGAATAAAAATAAAGGTGTTTCATTGAAAGTCATCTTTTGATGAAAAAAATACACATAGATAAAAGATTTTACTCCTTTTTGCTCCTGAGTTTACCTAGGACTAAAGTGGAACTGCATCCCTCTTTCAAGTAAAAGGTCATTGTTTTAGATAAAATTCTCTAGGAAAACAATTTCAAATAGTGCCAGAACTTTTATTGAAAGAAAGTTGTTCTAATTACGGGCATACATTTTTTTCCCCCAAATGTTTATATTGGTTCTCTTCATTCCTGCTTCTTAAAGGTATGAAAAATTCCATTTTTTCTTCTACATTTGACAGTTTGGAAAATTCTGTTCCTCATGTCAGTCTTGAAAGGTGGGACAAGGCCCTGCAGCTGCAAATCTGGGAGTGTGAGAGTAGCTCTGAACTAGTTGTTTCACTGATAATTTTAGAAAGATCCATTTGTCACAAGTCACCTGCCTGCATTACTTTTTGCAGGACATGATACGTCTTTTAAGCTCCTGATATGGTGAATACTCAGCAATTTGAGTTACTGCTTTAAAGAACATATTTTTTGCCTGATCATTTGAGTAAGTTACTTGTTTCATTATGTTTGCTGTGACTTTCCCCAAACTATTTTCTCAATTTTAAATAATTTTTGAAATATTTCTTTCCTTTCTCACTATATGAGGAAACTCCACCCTCAGTCCTCAAGCAGAATGGGTAATAAAATATGTGCTATCAACTGCAAGAGATAATAGCAAAATATTTTTCTCTGTGCTTCAGAGATTTAAGAATATTTGGTTTTACTTATCAAAATAATGGTTAATATCTTTTTTCCCAGAGCTTGGTTTCTGAGTCAATGCTGACTCTTTAAAGATATGCTGGTGCTGACCTAACCTCTCTTTATCTCCTGTCTCTTATCACCAATGGGACCACAGGGCCTGGTAGGTTCTGAGTCTGGCTTTCCTTATTGCTTGAGCTGCCTGCAGACGAAATGGTGTGGCTTGTGTCAACCCTCAAATTGAAAATCTTATTTTTACTCCAGCTGTTTTCTTTGGATAGCTTTTCAGAGCGGGTTTTTTTTGTTTGTTTGGGTTTTTTGTTTTGATCTGTTGCTTTTGGTTTTGTGTTATGCACAGCTTGAAAGGCAAATATGTCAGAAGAATTCAGGCTTTAGAAAATGATAGTTGGCATCCATCCAGAGTATCAGAACAGACTTCTCCAAGGATTGCTTTGGTTCTAAAAGGAAACAGGTCTTAATTAGATGTCCCAATAGCCCTGCTAGCTGGCAGTCAAATTGGGATGCGCCTTGATGTACAGCAACATGTGAAGCAGGACAGAAGGAGCCTAAACCCTTACCATTTTTTTCTTTGAGTTGGGCAGGTCTGAGCTGGATTTTCTTTCATGCTCATTTTAATGGTACAAATAATCTTTAGTATTCAAAAAGCGGTGCAAGTATGTGCATATTCTTCTTGAATTTATTTCCTTCCCATCCTGTTGCATTGTTAGATTAGAGCAGCTAAGGGAAATGGCACTAGCAATGTTATGTTTCAACAAGGGAAAAATGACACAGCAGCTTTTCTTCTAGAAAGAAGAGAGAGCTGATAGAGATTTCAGGGAGTTGAGGGTAAGGGAGAGGATGAAAGATGACGTTTGGTGTTTCAAAATTCCTGACTTCATGTGATTAAAACATTTCTATCTAAAAGATCATGACCATTTCCTATTTAAACATGGATATATATATATATATATATATATATATATATATGCATATTCTCCCTGTCAGTTGTGGTCTCCTCTATGGAGCCAGTCTATTTAGCATCCATCCACCTGAGAGGTGGCAGTGGTAGGTGGCATTATGGCAGTTCAGTTGGGAGAGGTGCTTCTCCTGTCATGGGATAGATGTGGTGGAGTATGTTATTCCACATTCATAGCTGTCTCTTGGTGTCGAGCCCAACCATGTAATGCTTTGCAGAGCCAGCATACTTTGTAATACAGATTTTGGAAGATATTTCCATGTTATTTCCATAGAGTTCATGCAGGTACAGTGGGGAAATTTGGTTCCCTGGAGTCACAGACTGCAAAATGAGATGTGGGATGTAGAACTGGTTCCCTGATGAGAATTTAATTTCATACTGCAAATGGCCAGACAAGACAAGTGCTGGGGCAAGGAGCTGCCACCTTCCTAGATGGCAATGTCCACTACCTCTAAGGCAGTCAGGGGGGTATTAGGCCTCTTTGGTTTTGCTGCTGTAAAGCTGCACATGTCTTTGGATCACTCACAGAGTCCTGACACACTAAAAAAGGTGAAATAGATGCTGAACTGCTTTAGGCCTGTCTGGGGGTTGATAATTCTGCCCCCTTCCAAAATATGAGAATTTTTATTTCACTTATTTTTTGTTGTAAGCATTCCTTTTTTCCCAATGGACATCAGAAAAGAGGACATCACTTTCTCACTTTGCTCTGCTCCTGGTGAGGGTGGGAGGGGAAGTGGGTGAACAGGACAGAGTATCCCCTGAGGAAGGTACACTTCTCCAAGGGCCTAAACCTTCCCAGGGGAGTATGTGCCAGAGGAGTATGTGCAAATCAGGCTTTTCAGCAATTGTTTCTAAGCTATGTCTAATTTCTCAGACACTATTATTGTTCCATAGTAGGCTTCCTCTTCCTTGTTTTATTTACGCTGTTTTCTCCATTGCCAATGTGCAGAACAGACTGCTGGCTTTTCTTTTTTTTTCTTCTTCTTTTTCTTTTCCTATTTTTTACTTGTGTTTGTGATTCCCCTAGAATCTGCTGGGTCCTTTCTTAGTCCCCAGTGGAGTATTGGCAGCTGCTCTCAGTCCCTGGTGGTTATCACTGATGCGCTTCTTACTTCCCTTTCCAGGTAATTAATGAGTAGATTTAACAAGATTGGATCTTAAAATCCCTCTGGTTTCCAAGTAACCTTACTCCAGCTACAATATGTTTTTGTTTATTTTGCCTCCGTAAACTGTTTAATCCCAGAGCCCTCTGAAAAGTTACGGTAGGAAAGAGCACGTGCACGCCTGGAGCACCAGAAAATGGAATTAAGGGGAAAGGGCCCCTTTGCTTCTCAGTGCATAAGGAAACCTTGACATCAGTCTGTACCCTAGCAGGATTTGAAAGAGAAAAGGCAGGCTAAGCTATATAAATGTTCTTCTTTTTTTTATTTTCATCTATTCCAATGTAATGTCCCCATTTTTCTGCCACTGCAGCCTGCTCATAGTCCTCTCTAAAGTGAAGTAACTTTTCTTACATGAGGACAGATACTTGAAATGTGATTCCTGAATATCAAAGCCCAGCTAATGGTACTCAGCATCTCATTAACACTGCTTCATCTGGGGTCTGACTTGCTGTTTTAAAGCCGTCTGGGCCAGGGTTTTTTTCTGGAGCTCCATCTAAAAATGACATGTGTTTGCATTTGGCTTTATATGGAGGATTTTAGGACTTGTGCTTTTGGAGACAGTTGTAATTCTTGTTTGTTCAGCAAGATAGGTTACTCTGACCCTTACCTTGTTCCCTGCTTCTTATATTTCTTTGCTCTATGAGGCCAAGCCCTATAAAAGTTAGCCAATACAACACAGCTTCATTTAGACCCAAATACCATGGTTAAGCACAGTGCTGGTGGCAGCTCTTTGTGACCTCTATAAACTAAAATACTTACAAGGTTGTAAGCATTCTATTCCTGATGGTCTCCTCTGCAGAAACAGGGAATAATGTACGAAATCTTTCTAGCCCCAACATCTGGTGCTGAGCAGAGGCATCAGAGAATGGCTTGGGTTGGAAGGGACCTTCAAGACAATGTTGTTCCTACCCCCTTGCTCTGGCCAGGAGCATCTTCCCATAGACCAGGTTGCTCAAAGCCCCATCCACCAGCAGTCGTAAAGCACACAGGCATATACAGTATTATGAAATAAACATTTTCTCTAGCTTGACTGTTCAAATACACTTCGAAGATTTTGGTCTATGAATAAATCCTGCATTTATAGATGAAGTAGAAAACTGCTCAGAGCAGTCTCTGAAGAGAGCCCAGACACGGGGGGAGGATCACGAAGAGCGGAGTCAATAATTTGTAAGGAACAGGCGAGCTGGATTGCAGTGACTTCCCTGCCTATGGCTGACCCCTGGACGCCCAGGAGCTGCGGGAGGGCAGTGACAAATGGTGACAGATGATGGGGACTGCCCCTCCCCGGGAGCGGCGGCCCGTCCCGGGAGTGGCCGCGCTGGCTCGG
>JAHLSL010000012.1:16460743-16492780 GCA_025920805.1 Petroica traversi | reverse complement strand
TTTTGTTGCAGCCATTCCCGGCGCCATCCCGCGGGAAGGTGCCGGGCAGCCCGGCAGACAAAAGGCTGGAGCGGTGCGAGCGCAGGAGCGCGGCCGGGCCGGAGCCGCCGCAGCCCTTGGTGTGCGGAGCATCGCTCCCGGTGACGCCGCACCAGAGGCGAATTTGCCTTTATTTGGTTTTTCCCCCATGTCGTGGAGCAGCCGGAGGAGAGCAGAGAGTTAGGTGGTCGTGCTGTGTTGTTGCAGGTGCTTGGTGGTTTCTTGGTAGTTAAAGAAACTCTGCTGCTCTGCTGGGTGATGCTGCCTCTCAGTCGCACACCGTCGGGACAGCAAGAGTTTATGCTATGCAATTAGATAGTGTTATTTTATCTTTTTGATTAAGCTTCTTAAGCACGTGGTTCTGAAACTCAAAGACTAGGACAAGCTTACTGGTTTTGTTTCACGCCCATATTTCTGTTTTTATTAAAAATGGATATAGCTGCTACTTTTTTTACTGAGGTAAGGTGAAAGCTGACACCAGAGAGCCGTTGTAAGGAAGGGTTTAGGAGTTTTTATAAAAAGCAATTTCCCTGGGAAAGAATAACAATTACGTTAAGTAATTAAGTGCTTATCAGTGCTTGCTCAGATGTTTTTCTAAGTTAGTTAGGGACATGGTTTAGTGGTGGACTTGGCAGTGCTGAGTTAACAGTCAGGTTCCATGATCTGAGGGGTCTTTTCCAAACTAAATGGTTCTGTGATTCTATAAAACATTGACTACTTTTATTCTACTAATAGCTTCTATTTATGCAAAGTTCTCACTAAGGATCTTGGTACAACCATAAATTAAAGAAGACAATAAAAATAGTTAATTTCTTGCAAATTTCAGAGTAGTGATCCGGTGTTCCTAGAGAAAACCTAATTGCCCAACACAAAATGCAGTGGTTTATCCTAAATGAAGTTGTTAAAAAAACCTGCACAGTTTAAAATGTTTAAGTCCACGAGAAGAGGTTTTCAATTCACAAAAACTGAGCAGATCACTGGAATTACAAACAATAAAGATGAAACCTTTGTTGCAGCATTAACAATATAGGACAGAAATAATTCAAATAAAGAGTAATGAATGAAAAGCCTGTTAAGGCAGCTAAAAAGACTGAGACTTCTGTAATCTAGATTGCTTGGCTGAAAATGAACCAAGGAGTGAAGTTTTCAGAGATCGTCCAATGTGCAGTAAATGAGCTTGTACAGAAGCAAAATATTTTTGCCTTGATAATTAAATAGAATTATGCTATCTTTTTTCTTTCAAATCTTAAGTTGACTGCATAGGAAAAGACTTTTCAACATTTCCAGTTATTTGGGAGTAAGTTGCTATTTTCAAGATACAGAAGCTCATCTAAAGGTTTCTCTTCAAAGCAGTAAAGGTGCTGGATAGTTGTGCTGCACAGCAGTGTATTTTGGTGTGTGTTGATTCTTCTCTCTTTGTCACTGGGCTTTGCTCTGTTTTGATAGCTCGGAGTAGACATCTTTCTACCTTCAGCTCCAGCAGTTACTGTGTATTACATTATTATGCACTGAAAATCATAATTCTGAAATAATCAGCTGGAGTGTTACTACTGATAACCTCAGCGTGCAAAGGAGAAATGTTGTGGCACACCCATTCTTTTTGCTGGCTCCACGGTAGCCTGTGTTGGGAGAAGTTCTCTTAAACAGTGGGACACATCTGCTTTTCAGGTGCTGCTGGCTGTTTGGGCTCTGAGGGCTCAGGGAGAAGCAGTGTGGTTGTCCAGGCACTGCCCTGGCTGTCAGCTCCAGTGTTTGCTCAGTCTGATTTGTCAAGCACGCTCAATCTGATAAATAAATCCCAGGTCTGAGCCAGTGTAGTCTGTGGGTGTGGGTGGGATGGGTGATGAAATCCGCCCCACTCTGAAACTCAGCCTGTGTGAGCTCTAGAGGTCTGCTGCATCTAATTCTTCCCTTTTTTCAGGGAGAAAGGTGCTCAGAGCTGGGTGTCTCTGCCTGCACATGGTGGGTGACCCAGTGTCTCCTGCCCTCGCACTCTGTGGGCATCTCTCAGCTCTTCAGCACAGCCTTCAGGTGCCCCCATCTCCTGATACGTATGTTGGAGTTTGGGCTAAGTTGGGCACCTGCAGCAGAGGCAATACTGCATGCTACTAATTGCTCTTTGGGTCTGAAGGAATACGGATGGAACATTTAAATAAATTTCCCTGGTAAGGAATAAATTCCTAGAAATGTTCACGAGCAGTTCATTGGCATGTGGTGAAAAACGAGCTCACGTTTCTGTGGTACTTGCCTAGAGTTTCTCATTCCTTCATAGTTTTTGTAAAGGGAGAAAGAATAGTGCCAAGAAATGCTGTAAAGCAGGCATGTGTGCAGTATTTTCGGTCCTTGCTTGTCTTACAGCTGTGCATTTGAGAGGGAAGTCTTTTATACTAATAATAGCAAAAAGTTGTGATAGAAGCTATCCATGAAAAATCCCAGGCATTTGCTGCTTGCTCTCTGGAGAAGTGTTCCATGCTAGAAATGCAGATTTTTATTTTTTTTCTTTGATAAAAGATCACAGGGCTGCTCACCAGTTGTCTCATGTGTTGTGTGTATGTAAGGACATTCCATGGATTCCTTTCTTGGTAATTTTCTTGTGAAATATCCAATGTTTGAAATCAGAAACAGATTTTCTCTGTCTTTAAATAAATGTGTTTTCCAAGTGGAACTAGACAAGAAAAAATTTGTACTAGTTACTTTCTTTTTTCTTTCTGTTTAAAGTTTTACTTTTTTGTGTGTACAACACCAGGCCAAAATGAGAAAGGGAATTTAAAATAAACTAAATTAAGGAATCTGTCAAAGTGAAGAATCCTGGCAGAATTAAAAGAGTTAAGTTCAAGCCTAGATTGATCTTGTGGCATTTCTTCTCTGTATTCATTTAAATTTTTTTATTTCTGTTTCAGTTATGCATAATCACAATGGGATTTATTCTTTTTGTAGTTGTATCATATGCGTTATTTTATTAGGGTGAGTAACTTTGAAAGTTTTGTCCATTAAATGACAGCTTTATTCATGCTGAAGGAAGAAGACGAATGGAAGTGGGCAAGGATATGTCCATGGCTGTGTCTGAATAATAGCATCTGGTACAGGACCAGCCTTTCTCTGTCAGGTGGCAGTGAATGGGAATAGCTTCTAACTGTGCCTGGAAGTGTGGAATGAAATTGAACATAACAAAAGGAAGACTGTAGTTCTGGATAATAACATTCTTGTTGAAGTTAGTCCATGCTCAGAAATACTGAATATATACTTCTGCTTTTAAGTGACATTCAAGTCCTTCAGCTGTGGCTACAGTCCTATTGTCTAATGTACTTGAACACCAACAAAACACTGCTTCTGCTTGGATTCATGTACAATCTAAATGCATTGGAAGAGGGCAGCATATATAAAAACAAAGTGAATTTTCAAAGCTAGTGGAGTGTCCGGGTGGCAGAGCTGCAGCCGTGCCAGTGATGCCTACCCTGCTTGTTTCTTGGCTCTGTTTGTAGCAGAGATGGAAACCCCAAAGAGTATTTGTGCCATGCTGACCTACCAGGGGAGAGTGGAGTACCCCAGCTCTTGCTGCTGCAATTCAGAAGTTGTCTGTAAATACATTTAATCACTACACTAGGGAAGCATGTTGTTCCATTCCTTGGAGCTGTTCCATTTGACCGCCTCTGAGGAGACCACCAAATGGCACGGATACAGAACCTGTGGAATGAATGCCTATTGTTTGGTGTGGTTTTGCTTTGCTTTTTTTGGTCATAGAACAGGGTGTGGGTACCTATTTTTTCCGTTAAATTTTTAAGAAGGTCAGTGGCAGTGGGTGAAGCAGGGTGAACATATTCAGGCATTAGATAAAAATCTCTCTCAGCAGGTACACCAGCCTTTCCCAGGGCATGTGGGCTTTCACCCTGAAGTGGTATGGTGACAAGGCAAGCCAGATGGATTCAGCTGCAAAATCAGCTAGTATTAAAACTCTCCATCAGTAAATCTTTAGGTGATGATTGGAAATGTGGAGGTCAGGGCAGACTGCTGTATGTGCCTAGCCCTCAGTACTTGGATTCAGCTTGTGCTTTTCAAACACTGCGCAGTATAAACACACACAGACAAAAATACTTGATGTTTGTAGTCCATTCGTTGACTCAGGTGGTATTATTCTTTAAGACCACGAAAATTGACTCCTCCACTGTCACAACTGTATAATTAAGACACAGCTTTTCCTTCACATTTTCTACTCCACGTCTGGGTCTTTATTGCAGGCTACAAACATGAGCCATTTGCACAATTCACAGCACTGCAATCCTGGGGAGGGCCTTTTGGTAAGTGAATAATGGGCAGAAAGATCATCTGCTGTTTTCCTTGACCTGCTCATGTTTGCTTTTAAGCAATATCTGTTAACCCCCTCCATTGTCTGGAGGACTGCAGTATAATGAAGTTTGCCATCGCTGTGCAAAGTAGTAGAGGGCAGTGAATTTCTGTCAAATGGCAGCAAGAAGCCAGCACTTAAATTTAAGCAGTAAAATGCTTAATGCAGGCTAGAGAATGTTAAAACAGATGTAAAAGTAGTATGCACAGCTGAAAGAATTTTATGTTGAAGTGGTCTTTGAGACAGCATACACATTCTCGAAATCTATTAATATCTTCATGCATTTTTCAGTGCTTTAAGCATAGTAATGATTGCACGTTATGTAAGTATTGTGTTATCAGATTTTTATTCTCTATGCTTGTCTTTCTTCTATATTGGCTTTCTCCCCCAGCCCCATCCCCTCCAGCAGCATTTTTGCAGAAGGCTGCTGTTACTTCCAGGGAAATGCCATAAACCTTTGTCAAATGGAAGACCCAATCCCTGTGAAAGCACTTTGCCTGTATTAAGAAATGGAAATTTTGTTAATTCTTTTATTCACAGTCCTGCCACAGCTGTGATCTTGCCTGTGGTTAATGGCTGGCAAAACAGTCTATAATTACCTCAGGCATCTCTTTCTAATACTATCCCAATCATCCAGCACATCCCACTTTTTTCTAGCTATATTTAAAAAAAATTCAGAAAATGTTTTTGGCGTTTGAAGCTCTTGTATAACTTGTCTGGACTTTTAGACTTTAAAATATTTTAAAGTTAATTGCTGGTCATATGCAGAGGGATTATAAAAGCATAGCTTATTTAGTCTAGCTGGTAGCTTGGGAGGTGGATACCACAAGGAGGGAGGAAACCTGTTGAAGTCCAAGGAGAGCATTGGCACAAGATAAATGGTTATGACTGTGTTCTGAATTAATTGAAGTCAGACATTAAAAGGTTCTGAACTATCTGAGGAGGGAAGTTGTGAAACAGACATCCAAACAGGATAATGTAGACAAAGAATGTTTTAAGATGGTTTTTGATAATGTTGCGGACAGTTTTAAGTCAGAGTTTCTGGAGCTGGTAAGGGAAGTCTGTGACAGAGGGCTGCATGGAAACTTGGGGACAGGATTGCATTTGTGCTTTGCATATGTTGTAGCTGTCCCATGTTTAAGTGCTTCTGTAGGTCCTTCTCTGAAGACCAGGAAGAATTCTCCCTTTAAATATGTAGTTACAGCTTCTGAAGTTTCTCTTTGTTCTGCTTCACTAGAGGCTGGCTACAGGAAAAGGCTGGATGAGGAACAGGGTGTGCTGCAGGTTCTCATGGCATCAAACCATCTCACAGATGTGCCCTCTTCACCCCATTCTTTCCTTTAGTCTCAGCAACAGATACTGCTGAGGAGGAAATTTCCCCAAAAGCCCAGCCTGGTCGGGATTGCTGGACTTTTCCTGTTCTTTTATAGTGCCAGGTGTGCTACACTCTCCCTAGAAGTTTTATCTTACAGATTTCCTGCTTTCAGAGTCTCCAGACCATGCTGACACCTTTCAGTTTTCTCTTGCTCTTTTCCTGTGACGCGCTGTTTTTATGTACGTAGTGAGATACTGCTGTGGCTCACTTCAGGCTGCTTGTTACAGGGTCTTTCTTGGCCTGTGAAACCTTTAAATCCAGAGATGAAAAGCTGCTCTTTGCAGCATAGCATTCTGGCCCCTCTCTCCTTCTGACTTTTTGTTCATCTCCACTTTAAATTAAACCCATCAATAATGCTGAAACAGAAATACAAACCAGGAATTTTAGCCTCATCCCATAGTTAAGACAAGGACTAATATTTGTGGTGCTCAAGGAGAGGCATCTACAGCATCAGCAGGTCCTGCTTTTCAGGACAGTAATGTGCTTTCTGTCTGCATCTCTGCATCTCAGCCACAGAGTCTTGAATTATTTTCTGTGTCTTCTGGCTTTAAGAGAATTGCTGCATCTTTAACATGCTTATGTGGGATAAAGAAGCATGATGCTTAAATAATGAGGAAAAGACAGCTCTTTCCTACCTTCTTTATTAAGGCAAACAAGTTGCCAGCTCTTGCCAAAAGGCTTAATTTGCAAGGAAGCTTGTGTTAAAATAGGAGAAAATCTTTCCACCATCTGAATGCACAAGTGGATCCTTCTTCAGTCATTCAGGTTTGCTTTTTGTTGTCCTAGTTTCATACCTCGGATATGAATCCAACATCACAAGGAGGTTTTTATAGTTGCTAGCAACCAGAAGCCATCGTTTGTGCAGCACCCTCTGGAGAGGTGCCCTTCCTCATGGATACTGTACTGGAAAACAGAACACTGAATCCTTCTTGTGGAATAAGGATGCAAGGATTAGTGTTAACTTTTCTCCTTACAGGCAGAGTGCTGGAGTAAATGTGGCTGACAAATGAGGAGAACAGAAGAAAATGCAAAGCTGTGTTTCCTGTCAAATGGACATTTGGAAGACAATTTTTGATTATTTTCAAAGACTTTTTTTCCTCACTCTTCAGTATGTCCATTTGTATTGTCATGAGTCAGTTCACACTCTGGAGCAGTGTTGCTGGTGAGGGCAGTGCTCCTGCCCAGGGTATTGCTATGGTGAGAAGTGTCCCACTCTGTCAGGTTACACAGCTTGTAGCTCCACTCTAAATATCTTGAGGGGTTTCTCATGTTGTTCTCCCATGCAGAGGTTGCTCTTGTCTTACTGCTTTTTGTCTTAAAGGATCGTTTTCAAGTCAGTTAAAAATAATTTTACTTCTTTACCTGTTCTTGAATAATCATGCTAATTTGTGTGGCTTTACTCTCATTTTTTTTAAAAAGGTATGCATAATACATAAAAAGGCTGAGTGAGTCTTTTAAGAACAAAAAAGTTTATAATCTGTTCAAATTTATCTTGATTCAGCGGCCTATAGTCTGTCAAAATATGGAATTTTAAGAATACATAATTCTGAAATTGCTGCAGCGTAGACTTGAAGAATTATATACATTTTTCATGTCTTAGTTTGTAGCTTTGATATGTGCCTTTTCATAACCAAGACATTTTGCATTCCTCAGTCAGAGTTGTTGCAGAGAAGATCCTTCTCTAACAGAAAGTTGGCATATAGGGATGATAATCAGAAAGGAGACTTATTTTTGAGAATATTCCTTGGAAATTCAGGATTAATTTTTTTTTTTTGCCAGTTAACAGACTGAAAATGAAACCCATTGACAAATGGATCTATTAATTTGTGATCTTGTATACAGATGGCTGCTCTTTCCTGTTTGTTTTGTGAAGCTCGACCATTTGACTTTTTTTTTTAAACAGAGAAGTAAATCCAGATACAAGTAAGAATAGCCCTGGTGGGCCATGTAGCATCTGCATTCAATCATTTTGTTGGAAAATCAGTTGTTGTAAGAACATTTGACTGTTGACTTGGTAACTTCATATTCCACATGAAAAAGCAGTCCAGCAAATTTGTTTTTAAAGACACAAAAATGAAAAGTCGATACGAATTTTCCATAAAAAACACCAGGACTGTGTAATTGATAGTAAAAAGTTCACACAGTACAGATATATTATTGTCTGGGACTCAACAAGAATGCTCTTCCTAGGGTGTGACTTCATTTTGGATCGAAATACTACTAATTTGTACTGCACCTCATTAGCTAAATCTTTTCTTTGGCAAGAGGTGCATATTTTTGTCATTATTCTTTCTAATGAAATTTGATGCATTCCTCTAGCCTGATCTGTAAACCCAAGAGTTTACTTACTCTTTTTAGAAAGCCTTTATGTGACCTGTTGGAAAGTAGGTGGGCTGTGTTTAGTGTAAGAAGCTAGTGCTAACTGGTTTATCTTGCATAGATATGATTTTCAGGTAAATGTGACACTTCAGATTAAAAATTTACTACTGAACCATTCCAGGTTAATGGGATTGTATTTAATAAAAAGTTTTGGTTTAGTTCTTTTAATGTAATTAATTATCTTTGCTGAGCTGTGACCAGTCCTTAGGCTGCTGACAGAAGCATGTGACCAGGTTGCTTTTTTTCATTGGCTGAGCTTTTAAAAATAACAAAATGACTTTATTTTAAGCATATGCAATTATTACAAGGAGCTGTGTCTACATTGGCAAGTTACCATGACAGGAGGAGACTCTGTAGTGTGGAGTAGGTGTGACATCCTTGTGCCTGAATACAAACCAGTGGCATGGGATGTGGAAGAGCATCTCTGAGTGGAATCAATGCATGGCTGAAATGTGCGCCAATAGGCAGGAAAACCCCTTCAGGCTAAAAATTGAACAAAATGACTATTTAATTTCTTACTTTTAGACAATTAGGTTTGCCATTCTAGCTCCTTCACTGATGGTTTAATGTTGTTCCATTCTGTTGTAGCATGCCTGATTTATTAGCTGCTGCTCTGTTGTCTGAAAGACAGTGAATGAATGCTCTGCCCAGCAGAGCTGAATGATGCTCTTCAGTGTTGAATGTTGTGCCCTACAGAATGGAAAATCCTGTCCTTGTGTGGCTGAGTAGTACCTACCAGTTTCTGTTTGAAATGGATGAGCAAAAGATTAGTTCATCTTTTCACATCCTGAGATTTTTTTTTTTAATCACATACTGAAGCACTACTCTGTTGAACTGAGTTTTTCTTTTTTTCCTTGCCTAAATTCATAGAATAATTTAGATTGGAAAGGAGAACTAAAATCATTTAGTCCAATGTTAACCCAGCACTGCCAAGTCCATCACTGAACCATGTCCCCAAATGCCCCATTTACAGTTCTTTTAAATACTTAGAAGTTATGAGGACCCAACCACTTCCCTGGACAGCATGTTCCAATGCTTGACAACCCTTTCAGTGAAGAAATTTTTCCCAATATCCAATTTAAACCTCACCTGGTACAACTCGAGGCCATTTCCTCTTGTCCTGTATTACCTGGGAGAAGAGGCCAACCCCCACCTGGCTACACCCTCCTTTCAGGGAGTTGTAGAGAGCGATAAGTTGTCTCCTGAGCCTCCTTTTCTCCAGGCTAAACACCCCCAACTCCCTCAGGCCCTCCTCATGACATGTGCTCCAGACCCTTCACCAGCTTCGTTGCCCTTCTGAGGACATGCTCCAGCACCTCAATGCATTATTGTAGTGAGGACTAGAGGTGTGACCTCATGGACTGAGTACAGGGGACAATCACTGCCCTGGTCCTGCTGGCCATGCTATTCCTCATACAGGCCAGGATTCCATTGGCTGCCCTGGGCACATGCTGGATCATGTTCAGCCACTGTTGACCAGCACTTCCAGGTCCTTCTTTGCCAGGGGGCTTTCCAGCTACTCTTTCCCCAGCCTTCAGTGCTGCCTGGCTGGGGCTGTTGTGACCTGATGACAAGAACTGGCACTTGCCCTTGACCTTCACGGTTGTCCTCATACCATGGATCCAGCCTGTCCAGATCCCTCTGCAGAGCCTTCCTGCCCTCCAGCAGATCAACAGTCTCACCCCATTTGATGTCTGCAAACTGACTGAGGGTGCTCTTGATCCCCTTGATCATTGAGAAAGATCCTAAACAGGACTGGCCCCAACACTGATCCCTGGGGGCACCACTGGCAGCCCTGGATATAACTCTGTTCCCCACCACTCTCTGGGCCCAGCCAACCAGCCAGGTTTCTACCCAGTAAACTCTACACCAAAAAGTCATGGCCTGCCCATTTCTCCAGGACAATGCTGTGGGAAATTCTCAAAGGCTTTACTGAAGTCTAAGCAGATAACATCCACAGTCTTTCCCTCATCTTACACAGAGCTTAAAAGCAATTCTTTATGGGTTGCTTACTGAAACACTGACCATGTAAAACCAAAATGTTTTAGAAGCACTCACTAAAAAGAATGAATTTTCTCAATATAGATTTGCATTCTTTTTACCATTTTTGTTGTTTTAATCTTGAAAGCCTTCCTGACTCTCCATGGCACACCTGACCAGAGCAGACCTTCCTGGGAACGTGCACATCCAGGAGGTGGCACTGCGTTTTTCACAGCAGTGTTGGTACATGAACAGAAGGCAGCTTCGTCAGACCATTTCCTCCAGGAGGAGGAGGGCGAGGAGGCTGCAGCCTTCTGACTGAAGGCTGCTTTCTAACAGTGGCTTTTATCAAGTAGTGTAGGTTGCTTTGGTTTTTGTATTGAAAACCCCACTGCGTGTGAACTCTTCCAGTGAACTGTGCAAGTGGAAGAGACGTCGCTGCTGCTCTGTATCAGGAAGGTGCTTCCCTCTTTGGGCTTTTAAATCCATTAAAAAGAATTGTGAGAGATAATAGGAGTGGAGAGATGACTTCTTTCTCTTCCTGTTACCATGGTAATAAGTTTAATGAGCAGACCTGAACCGGGTAATCCTGCCCAATCCTGTCTGAATTGCAGTTTAATATGAACTGGAAAATAAGCTGGTAGAATGTGACTGCTTTGCTCGCTGAGTGTGTGGGTGTACCAGCATGTCTGACACTGCCATCCACTGAGCCCCAGACTGGAAACAAACAGTCTTCTCCCCTGGCTTCTGGCAGCGTCATCCATCTTCTGCTCTGTTTTCAGAGGGATCGGAGATGTGTAGGACTCAACTGCTAGAGCAAGGCAGCACGTATAGCTTGTTTCAACAATCATTAGTATTATCTAATTGCTTCTGTTTCACTAGCAGCCCTATCTTCTGCTCCAGACAAGTGTCAGCCCTTCTCAAAGGTGGTCTGGTTCACAGAATGCAACAGCCATAGTACTTTATCGTTTTGTATGGCAGCAGAGCTAACCCAGAAAGGCACAGGGAGGCTTTTCTGAGTTACCTGCTGCTTAAATGGCTGACTTTAATTGCTTTCTCATTTAAGTATTGCAAAGCAGTGATCTAGATTTAGTATAAAACATACAGTGTTGCCTGTTGCTCTTAAGAAGGCTTTCTAATTGAAATTAGAGATGAATAATTAGAACACAGAAGTGTATTTTAAAATATTATAGGATGCCAGTAGTGCAATACCAAGTATGTTTTTCTTGTCTAGTGTCTTATGTACTATATATCAAAATACTTATTGAATTAAAAATAATTGCAGAGGGCTATTGCATAACAGCAAAGGAAAAATTAAATTAAGATATGAAAGAGAGGGTAATGGGAGCATTCAGAGTTGATGTGCAGAGGAAATACAGGCACGTAGATTCCTTGTGATTCTTGTACATTATATTTGGTTTTATTGTTGTTGGTTTTTGTGGTGTTTTACGAGTGCCTGCTATAAGCAGTGGTTTGCAGATTCAGTGTCCTTGCGGAGGGCTGAGGTTGCCTAAGGATGACACCTTGAATATGGGACTGGCTATGTGGGTACCAGGAATTAAGCTAGCCAAATGCCCCATCATTCAGGGATTTGCCTCCAATTTGCTAGGTACACAGTTGCCAGTAACACTTGCTGTAGCTTTTTACAAAGCATATTTGCTTGTTAGGACTGCTTTTAGCTGCTATGCCAGTCAAGCTCTTTAAGCTGCACATGACTTATTAATTAAATCCTTTAAAAAAAAGGAAAGAGCTAAAAGCTCATAGATGCTGCATGATCACAAGCATATGATAAAAATCCATCCATGAAAGTAGTAGGGGATAGAGCTGATGCTGGAGAGTGTGAATATGGCCAAACGGAGAGAGCTTTTTGGAACATCACAAAGCTTTGTGTGCATCTCTGCCACCCTGAGTCCCTTTTATCTCCCTTGCCACCCTGATGTCTGTCGGTATTGTACAAGCTCCTCAAATGCTGGGCTTGCTTTAAACACTGTAAAGCTGATACCTCCTGCTTGCTTCCTGTTTGAGAGATTCAAATTCAGTTACAAAGCAAATTTACAATACCTCAAGGTGGGGTTTTTTTCCTCTTTGCTTTGAAATTCTTTAGCTTTTGTCTGCTGTATTTGCGGTTAAGGAGCATGAGTTAAGACTCCACACACACTATATGCACAGGAAAGAGGAAAGGTACACCCACAGGCCAGGAAAGCAGGACATCCCATGTCCAGTCTGGCCATTTCCAGTTCCAAAGGATGCTGGGATGCTCCACCATGATGGACATGTCCTGATTCTTGCTGTGTTTTAAATTATCTGTCTGTAAAAGGAGGATACGTCTCTCTAAGAGTATTATTTTAAAGCTTAGTTAGTGCTATATGGTCGGATGAAGTATGTTTAATGTGTAAATACTATTTTTCGTCTGTTTTAAAAATAACTATTAAAGTACAATTTAAAAGCTCCAGCTGCTCATCCAAAAAGCCCAGAATGCATCAACCCATCATTGCTAAAAACAGAATCACTCTCTAATTAGGGCAAAGTTTATCCCCATGGATTTCTACGAGCTGTCTTTAATTTCCAGTTTGACTCCTGGGCGTGCATCAGGAATTACTTCATTTGATGGTTTTGTTGTGCACGGTGCTCATAAAAGTGCTGTTTTTTCACAACACAGAGCATATTACCTTCTATCCAGAAGATCTAGAAATCTTACATAAAAACTGGTGATATAATTCCTTATGTAGCATATTTTAAAGATTATCCTAGTGTCAGAGTAGGGCTGACATGAGAATCCTTTGTGATTCCATATCCCCTGAATTCCCTGTAGATGTATCCTATATATTTTCAAAACTCCTGTGTGTAATATTCATCAGTATCGTTGCTGTTCTCAGAGCTCAGGACCATATATGCATGTCTAATAAAAGGGATAATTTTTCTTTGGTTGTTTTTTCTTTATAATTTTGTTTCTTGTAATCCCTGAGTTAGTCATAGTTTTGTGAGTCTGTCAAACTCTTAATCTTTATTGTTTAACCAAACATTTCCAATATAGTAAAATCAGTGTTTTCCATAAATATTCCTAATTATTCAAGCTCTCTCCAATAGAGCCTGAATGTAAGGAGTTGGTGTATCAAAAATGAAGTATGTGATAAAGATTAATATGCACATGTAACAGCCTGCTTAGAGCAGTCATACTTGCATTACTAATAGTTCAATTTTTAAAAGGCATGGAAAAGAATTATAAAGGAAATAAAATGTTACTTTTGGGAAATCTTTCAATAAATGATAGCACAAGGCTGAGAAAAATGAACAGCTTCACTTTTGTGTATTTGAAACAGTATTCTACTGTGCTACAGCTGCAGTAGAATAAGTGAAGTTTAATCAAAAGTTTTGTGATAAAATTGTGACTTTATCAAACTTAGAGAGGTTCTTGCTCCATATAGACATAACATAAAGTAATTGGGTTTTTTTGTAGGATTTTTGGGGGGAGATGAAGAGGCAATGTACACAGTGTCTTTCTCACATGATAATGGTACAACTTGGCAGCTCTTTATGGTTTTACATTTGCTAATAGCTGAGACCATAACCATCACCAGATCATTTATCATTTATGTTACCAAGGTCTTCCAGGCTTCAGGGAAGAACAGATTTATTCTTCAAGTAAAAAACTTGTGGGGACATTAACGCCTACCATATGGTAAATATACTTGTTAAACTGGATTTCAGCCATGATCCCATTATTGTGCATCAGCCTTACTTCGTGAGCATGCATTGGATACATGGATAATTGAGTATGTCTGTAGTCTGGAGAAGTGCATGGTAAATGTCATGGGGACTCCTGGGCAATATGTTATCCTATGTCACCTTGATAAGTGTTTGGGAGCATGGGAGTCTGCTGAACACCGAATTGTTGGTATCCACTGTCTTCTTGCTCCTGTGTTTGTATTGCTTGTTACCTCAACAGTGGCTTGGTGTAGATCAACACTGAACTTTTATGTCAGATAACATGATTGCGTAGAGATAGACTGCACACAAACATCAGCCAGTATCCTTTAGAACTGTAATTTAATAGTGTGATTTTGAGTTGTTAAAATAAAAAAACCCCAACCTATAACTGAAATCCACCTGTATTCTTATGTAATAAAAGATACTGTTGCTGTCTGCAGGAGAAATAAATGCAAGTCCCAGTGCACACTTTTATCAATAGCCTGATGATGCTCTGAAGTTCTGTGCATCCCATCTATGGCAGTGACTCTTCCCAGGACCCTGATAATCACAGGGAATTGAAAGGGTGAGACAGCAGGCATGGTGGCTAGACAAGTGGGTTGCAGAGGTACTGTCCCATTAGGGAGGCATTAACAGGGCCTGCTTATGAACTGATTCACTGACAGCACTCTTGGGGTTTCATTCCGCCCAGGAGGACTGTCTAGACATTCATTTATTCTGGCAGACACAAGAGTATCAGCTTGGTTGATGAGTGAATTGAGCTCTGCTAATGTTAATCACAGTTTGTCTTTCTCATAGTCTGATGAGTAAATGTACTTGGCTTTGTAAATTTGTATTTGCCTCAAAGGCCTGTTTGCCAGTGTTCAGCATTTGCCAGTGAGTTTCTGCTATACAGACAAGCCAGTGGTACCAACACCTATTGCCCTTGCTGTTGGTACATTTTCCCCTTTCCATCCACATTTTTGCAGATACTTGAAATTGTTGTCAGAAAATGTAAAATTGCGGGCAGGGCTTGTTTCATCCTTGTTTATTAAAGGTATCTGGCACAGTTCATTATAAGACCTGATTTCATCTGTTTGCAAGTTTGCTGAGATTCAGTCATGTGAGATGTGTATGAAAGGTTTTATAGTGCAGATTGCTGTGCAAAGTAACAGGATGTTAAACGAAAAAAGCCAAACAAACCTCCTTCCCCAAACTAGCCAGTTTTTTGTAAACTTTCTACACTTTGCCAGCACGATTGAGTCAGTGCTGCAGTTTGTGCTGGATGGTGCTCTGTGTTTCCTGTGCCTGGAGGCTGATGCCTCGCTGGTGCAGTGCCTGTGGGCAGCTGGTGTGCACACCCTGCTCCCAGGCTGCGGCTGCCAGAGGCAGCAGGACGTGTGTGTGTGTGTCAGGGGGCAAGAGGAGATGTGCATCTGTGTGGTGGTGTTGTAGTTAAACAGTGGGCTTGGTTTGCTTTTTTCTTCCTGACCAAAAGTTTATTGTAGCTCTCAACCAAGCAGCACATAAAGCCTTTTAAAAAATGTGTAAATACTTGTATTTTGCTGTTGTGCTCCTATATATAGAGCAGCCACTTCCATGAATGGTATGGGCTGCAACCAAAGCATTTATTAAGAACAGTTAAGAAAGCAGATCAAGAATTGTACTTTGTTGTACTTTACTCAGGGTTTTGATATCTTCCCATTTTGAAAAAGAAATATTCTCCCTTGTAATCTTTCAAACAACATAAAACTTTAAAAATTGCTGAAGACAGCAGTTTATGCAGTGTGCTCTCTTCATGTGAGATTTTCTTTGCTGTCCCAATATGTCTGTGCTGTTACAGCCAATTCAAAAGCCTAGGAAGGGCAGGCTTCCTGAATCCCAGAGAAGAACAGTATGGGAGATTAGGATTGACACTGTTTGCTGCATGGAAACTTGCTTAATAGTGCAGTATTTGGGAGAGGTGCCATGGACTAGTGACTTGTGAATGAGGCTAAAGAACTCAGAATACCTCGACTTTAATCCTGGCTTTTCCACTGTGTGGGCAGGTTACTAAATCCCTTTGAGGCTATGTCATCTTTAAATAGTAATAATAGCTACCCTCAAGAGGCATTGTGAGGATCTATGTATTTATGCAGTACTGAAGGCAAGCTGATAACTGCTTAAGCTTTGTGTTCAGCATCAATCCAGTTGTAGTCTAAACTGGAAGATACTGCCTTCTTTTGGTGACAATCATTATGGTTCTAACTTTGAAAGGGAACGTCTTTAATAAAATCCAAATACTGAAATCATGACACTTTGCTCTTTTTTATTCTTTAGTCTTCTATATGTTTTTTTCCTGCTTTTGCATTCTAGAAGAAGGTATATGTTCTTATTCTGGGCAGGTTCCTGCCCATTTATGGTTCTGTAGCTGTCGGTGTCACAGCAATTATAGTAACTTAGCTTTAAATAAGCTTCTTGGATATGGCCATCTGTGTGTGGCTGTAGTACCTGTTGTTTAGAGAGTGGTGAATAAGGGGATAAGGGGATAAGGCTTAAGAGAAGCCACAGACTGGAGAGGACGCAGAAAGGGAGTAGGCCAAGGTCTGTGGCAGGTGCCTGGGATTCCCAGCTCTCTGCAGCCCCTGTTTCCCTGCTTGTGGCTGTGAGCTGTGGGTGGGAGGAGGGCAGGAACAGGGCAGCCAGCAGATACAGTGAGCTGCTTAAGCAGGTGCTTGATTTTTTTTTTTTTATTGCTTTCCTTCTTTCTCAAGGCCTTACAGAATCCTATTCCAAACAGTTTCCAGGATCTCCAAATAGCTTAGCTTGCCTAAGTGCGAAGGAGGAGAAAAATCTTTTCCTCCACAGCCTTTTGAATGTGTCCTCTCAAGGGTTATAAGCAGGCCACTCCCTTCTGCTCGGAGCTGGCCATTGGGGACAGCAGGGCCATCCTTGAGAGCAGCATCTCACAATGATCGCCTATGTGCACTGCCTGCCCGCCGAACCCATGGTCGGGTGCCTCGGCAGGAGCAAGTGGCAGCCCAGCTGCAACGATGAGGAGGAGGAGGAACTCATCCCGCTCTATTCCAGCAAAATGGGCAACACTCACACCAAGCTGCCTGGGCGCCTCAGGAAAAAGTTTCTGAGCAAAGACGACAACTCCTTCTGGCCAAGTAAGATCAGCTCCTGTTCCTTAGCTGTTTTGGTTGTTTGGTATTGTGTTGGCATTATTGAGGAAATAAATAAATAAAGCGTAACAAGGAAAATTCTCTATTTCTCTTTTAGAGGATGAAGGCTTTGGGAACAATTTTCTTACAAAAATAATGTATTTCCCTTCAGGACAGTGTATGCAAATTTTGTATCTGATAGGGTTGCTAAGTTGATACAGGATGGTACTGTGCATGTGATATGTCTGTGTTTGAGAGGTCTTGAGCACTCGCTTTCAGTTCAATAATGCTCCTTTTCAGCAAAATGATTGTTTTAATGAGTGGAGCTATTGACGTAGCACTCTAACTGAAAGCCATAGGAACAATCAGAGGATGAAAAGGCTAGGAAAAATAAGAAAAAGGTCTAACAGACTCAAAAGGTGCTTAATGCAGTTGATGAGTACTTACTTTAAAAAAACCAGTCTGCTTCTGAATAACCTTTGGTCTAAGGTTATTTTCCCTCTGAATGTGAAAAGAAAGAATTCCTGAATTGTGATGACTCTCCTTTTTTAATCTGAAGAGTTTCAAGTTTCACTGGCAAATACAGATGGGAAATAAGGAGACAAGAGGACAGACAATGATAATGTTCAGCTGTTTTGTTTTTAGCCTTAATGCTTGCCTTCCCTTCTTTTCTGACCACCTAAGCAAAGGCACCCAGCTGTTTGTGGAATGGTTGCTTAGAAAAGTCTATTTAATGGTGATGGGGGAGAAATTTCACAAGACAAAGAAAGCTTTTCCTGCAAAAGCCAGCTGGCTGGCTATCTTGTGCCAGGTCTTTTGAAAAAAAAAAAAGAAAAAGGTACACGAGTATATTTACAATTGTATTGATTTTTCTTTTCCTCATTAGTCTCACACTGCCTATCTGACAATGGCTCCTTATTACCAGGAACTGAAAAATCCCCATCTTGCTACATGATTCTAACACTGGTTAGCAAAACCACCTGTATTTTGTTTTTTGAATTACCATATTCTCCATTCATTACCAAGCAAGCTTCATTTGATGTCCCCTCCTGTAGGAGGAGCGTGATTTACTACATGGTTGTTTCAGGTGTTTTTCAAGAGGAAGTAATTTTTTGTACTGCATGGAAAGAAAAATCCTTATCTTCTGCTGAATTTTTGTATTTTTGAGCACAGGGGCAATTCTGGTTCATTCAGAGGTAAATTTAAAATTCTTCCTTTATGTAAAACTATGTAGTCACTGTCAGACCTGAAGAGGTTAGGGACTAGGAAGCAGCTCTGGGATGCTCTTAGGGAGGAGGGATATGGTCCCTCTTGCCCCAGACAGGCTGGGGTGGGTGTACATGTATTTTGGGATTTGTCTCTGTTGCTGGGTGATATGTTAGTTCATTCCTACAAAGTTCTGATGTTGACTTTGAGAGCTGGTTCTCGTAGTGCCCTTGGAGGTGTCGCTCAGAGCATCGTGAGCAACTGCTCTGTTTGAATCTCCTTCTCCCAGCTGTGGAAATGGGACTGAGGAGCATGGCTAAGGTACTCAGAAATCCCTGCTCCCTCACTGCAGCCTGCCTGCCTCCTTTTTCTCTATGTGCTGTCTGTAGGGAAAGCCTCCCCTTCTCTCTAAAATGCGCCTGAATTGAAATTATAAAACTTCAGAAGATAATTTAAAAATTGTGTGCATGTGTGTAATTTCGTTGATTTATAGTACACACTTAAATATGCAATTGAATTCTTTGATTTTTAAAGATTCTTTAAAAATCTACCAAAGTTTTTTAATGCAATATTTGGTCCATAGCTTTGAACTTTCATCTGTTTCAGACCAAGTTTATTACTGTACGTTGAGTTTCACTGATATCTGGTATAACATTATACATTTTATTTGCTTTTTTAAAATTCTAAATAATTGGATTTTCAAAGAAAACTTTTCAATGAAACACCGAATGACAAAAACCAGTCACTCTGCTTTCTGCCCTGCCTTTTCCCAGGAGAACCTCTAGTGCTTCAGTGTTGGTGTCCCACCACAGTACAAGTGTGTGCATGTGGGTCACCAGCTCTGCCTCACTGGCTCCTTTCTTACTCTTTCCGGGTCCATAGAAACAAAAGAATAGCAAAGTAATTAAGCCATCAGTTAAAAGTGTTATGGGTGGGACAGTTGAAAGTTATGGGCGGGACAGGTACTATTTCTCTTCCACACAGGGTGACTCTGTCACTTTAAACTCTGTTAATGTTTATTTTAAGGAACAAAAGTGTTTGAGAGTGGAAGTGCTTTCTGGGACCAGGTCAAGTGATAACTGCAGGGCACAGCAGGGGATTATTGGCTGGGCTTTATCTCTGTTGATAAAGGCCTCCCTTTGGGGTCCTTATCCAGCATCATGAGAACTGCGCTTGGAGAGGTTTCACAGTGCTGATACACTCCACAGAAAATGCTCCCAGAAGTGTTAGGTTGTTTGAAAACATAATACAGTCAAATTATTTGAACTTCCTCATGGGCTGGAGGGGCATCCTCACTGAGGGGATTTGCAACAGTAGTAGTAGTTTGCAGGAGAAGTCCTGGTGCTCCTGCTACAAAATAATCAATCATCAGAATACCTGTGGTGTGATGTAGTTGCCATAAAGATAAAGTTACCAGTTTAGGGTTTGAGGTTTTTAAAGCTGTAGCAATTATTCTGATAAAACTGTTAAATTTGTCATATTGTGAAGTGAAAGTTCTGCATTACCAGCTCAGCCTTGTTCCAGCGTCTGTGATGCTGTTCTGCTGCTGTTCTTTGCTGCCAGATTGAGTGCAAATAGACAATGTAGGATTAAAATCAGCCGGAGTGCTGCAGTACATCCTTTAACAGCCTGTCTGCCTGCCAGAAAAGCAGTACTACAGTGGTGTAGGGGCTGGCACCATCACATGTTCATTCACAATTGCAGGCAAGCTCCAGTGGAGCGGAGTTTTCCTGCAGCAAAGTTAAACTGAGAAAGTCCACTGACCAGGCTTGGCAGAAATGTCGAGGGCTTGGTTTAGCTTGGTTTAAGTGGCTGCTGAATTGAAACATGAGGCAGTGAGGCACTGTTGGCAGTGACTGCTGCTGTGGGAGGCTGACACCTCCACCTGGTTAGAGCATCACCTGCCTCTTGTAGTTCCCACTGCCACTTGATATTTTATCAAATTTGCAAAGTTTAAAGGTGTGTTATGCTCTTGCCGGCTTTTTGTGATGATAAAGTTTTGATAAGGGTTTTGGGAGTTTTTTCTTTCTTTTACAGATGCAGGAGCAAGCCCGTGGCAATATCAGATTACTTTTAGTGTTTGTTAAACAGTAGCTTCAGTTATTGGTATTTTTTCAGTGTTTTGTTGCCTGCTAGCTCATGAAAGAATGCTTTCTTCTTCTTTATTCATTGCTCTCTCTAAGTACAGCAGCTCTGTCTTATCTGTAAAGCTGAGACCTGTCTGGTAGTGTGTGTTTTGTGAAAAACATAAAATGTGAAATAATAACAAAATCTATTTATAAATTAATAGGATGATGTGACCCAAGTTGGGTATTTTATTATCCACTGTTTGCTATGGCTTTTTTCTAGGTTTCTCTTCCAATAGCTATGAGATTTAAATTTCCCAATATAAGGATGCTATACTAAAAAAAAAAAGATGCTAGAAACTGGGAGGATTCATTCTTTGCTTTCACATTTAGCAGTGTGAAACAAAGGCTGAATTGCTTTCCATCTCTGCAAATTCTGGGCCGTGCAGAGCACTGAGCAAGCCTTTGTGGCCTTTCGTGCCCTAAGTGACACAAGGACTCAGTCTGTGTGGTGAATGGTTGGGACAGCTACTTACAGAGCCTTGTGCAAGTGACTGGCCACCCTCATTTCCAGTTTTATCTGCTGCATCCAGCTCATACCGTAACAGCTGGCATATTGGGTTGCACCAGAAAAAGCCAGGAATTGGTTTGTTTTGAAAAGAAAAAGTAAATTGGATATAATTTTTATTGCGTGCCTAAAAAATGGGGGAATTCCTCCCCCCCCTTCTCTGTGTGTTTTTAATGTCTTGTCTTATGGCTGAGCTTTCTTGGAGGATTTGTTCATTTGGCTAGAACAAGACACGGTAATGTTGCAAAGCAGGGGAACTTCTCCATTTGGACAAAATTACTTCAGGTCTTGGATAAATCACAGGTCTTCTAGTGTGTGTTTCTATATGTCTTGCATTTCTTACTCACTTTTCTGCACATTCTCTGTATGTTCCATAGGAATCAAGCCTCCCTTGCCTGTCCTTTTCTGGACGGGCCATGGAGGTCCAGCGCTTGGTCTCCTCTGCCTTTTCATGCATCAAATGCAAGAGTGAGGTGGATGAAGGCAAGGGATGGGTCAAAAGATGTTAATGTTGGGTTGTTGTGAAACACTAAGATGAACATGAAGGTCTTGCTGAGTTTCCTTGCTGAAAGAAAACGCTTTGCTAGCCTAACCTGCTCACTGTCAGGTGTGAACCTGAGCTTGCTGTTGCCAGAAGGTGCTAATGGTGGACATTTCACGCATTCCTCTCTGCCTGTGAGTGGACAAGAAGCTGTGTGTGATACTCCTGAGCACAAGGAAGAGGTGGTGAGATTTTGGTATGGAGCTCATTAGCACCACTCAAGTGCATCTGGAGGAGTGAGAAAAAATAAGAGAGTTTAGAGACATCTTCTGTGTAGTGTTTTTTTTTGTGATTGGGACAAGGAAGCATCTGCTGTAGAGTTAAGGAGGTAGAGACAATAAGTGCAAATCCACATGTGAAATAAGTAAGAGTGGAAAGCCTGTGGCTGAGGATAGTGGTTAATGGAACACTGAGTGGGTTCTTCAGTGCTTAATTTAATTAAAACTTCTGGGGTTTATGGATGCTGGGTACAATGTGTTTGCAGATCTTATTGCAAATTGCTTTTAAAGTAAATAAATGGTTTTGATTGCCATAAGAAAATAAGATCCGATTATAGCAGAAACATGGTAAGGAGAATGTGAAACTCCACAGAAAGGGCACCCTTTAAAGGAAATGGTTATTAAAAGTCTGATCAATTGCAACAGATTTTTAGTCCTCTGTTGTTTCCCTGCCCTAATCCATTGACACATCATTGACAAATGCCTGTGTTGCCTGATTTTCAAGATTTTCAAACCTCTGCTTGGACCCAGTTGTAGATGAGCTCTGCTTTTTTCACCCATCCAGAACCACGTGCTCCATCCTGTGAGCTGTGATACTTAAAAGGTGCTCATTCTCTGAAATACATCGCTTCACTCCTCTCAGTTGCTTGTGCAAACATCTCGGAGGTAAAGGAGACTTGCACTTTACTGGCATTGGAGCTGGTAGCATATAAATCTGGTTTATTCATACGTTGTAGTGTTAATAAAAAAAGACAAGTATAAAATAATCCCAAATGCCAATAGGCTTAGTGACATTTAAGCACGAGCGATGCTGTCAGTCCATCCGCAAACAAAAGCGGTACGTCTTAATTTGTCTAATTACGCTCTAACATGCAGGCCAGCTGCTGCCCTGAACAAAAGCAGTTGATCACACCATTTTATTAATTGCATATTAATTGCCACATTCATGTTAACCATATGGGAGACAGTGGAGTAGAGTGAAGGCTACTTAGTGATGGAAAAGAGAAAATGAACTGGCAGAGTGGTGTCTGCAGAGGACAAATCTTAGAATGATAGGGTGCCTGGAGCTTGTTGATGCAATCTGATTTTTACAATGAATCTGGATTGGTGGTGCAATCTAAATTACTGTATTTAAAAGTGAGAGAGATTTGGGTAGAAAGAATTGTGTCTTGCATGGTGACTGCGTATTTGTGAAAATACTACTGTGCAAGTTGGTATTGAATTTGTTTGGTAATTTTCAGAGGGCAGCTCTGCTGGCACATGGCCATCTGCTTTTTCTGCCTGCTGTGCCCATGGGTGCACCTGTGCTGCCTGGAATCACTTCTCATAGGAGCAGGGCTGGAAGATCCAAGACAAGTACAAAACTTGCTGGGTTTTATATATTATGCAATTTTGCTCCAAGTATGTGGTCTTTTTAGATAATTGTGATAAGTCTTGAATAGAATTGGATTTCTTAGAGTGAAAGATAAAAACCTTGACATAGGTGGATTAACTGGTGTAAAATAACCTACAGTAAAAAGCAAACAGTAGTGGTCCGGCCCACTGCATTTATCTGGCACCAGATTACCTAGTAGGTAATATCAATAGAATCCTAGTAGGATATTTAATGATATCTTGTTGAAATTGAGACTTGAGAAAAACGCCCTCAACTTATATTTTTTTCCTCTTACTTTTTGCTGTGTGGAGGCAGCAGCCACTCAGCAGATGTGCAGTTGGGCAGCAGGTGCAGGCTGCAGTAGACATGAAGTGGTTTCTGTGCTGTCACCCCCAGACTGACATTATCACGGTCTGTAGAGCATCTCCTTCAGCAGGATGTGGGGTGGCTGTCTCCTGCCTCCAAGCACCACTGTCCCACAGGCAGGTATGTGCAATAGGGAGAAATTATATGATACGTGCAAAGGAAGCTTACTGGACCGAGACCTAAAAAAGCCCTCAGGGTCTACCTTGAGTTTATTTTCTCTGCCTTCCCCTTCACTTCTCTTTAGAAAGGGGAGAAAAGACCAGTGTTGCAATTTTTAAGACAAAGGGGCAGCAGGTTTGGTAGGAGGAAGGCCCCCAAAGGCAACTCTTTGCTTTTTTAGAAGTAATGAGTTAATGGCAGATCAAACAGAAGTATGTCTACTGTGAAAGGAAGTGCAGGACTGGACCAGAAATCTGCAGTGATTAGAGAACTCAGTCTTGTCAGTCAGTTAATTAGTTTTGCTTGGCTTTTCTAAAATCAATATTTCAGTGTAAAAGGCTTAGTCCCACCTCATTGCCAACAGATGGCATTTTGCTTGTATTTCCTATATCTCTCAGAAGAGCTAGGACTGAGTGAGATTGGCGAGTTAAAAAGAAGGGGAGGGAGTCAGAGCCTTTGTTTTAATTAACATATTGTTCCAAAAGAAATCTCCTTAAAAACGTTTTTCAAACTGTATTGGAAGGCAGAAAAGGAGACACAAAGAGTTGCACAGTTAAGAAATTGCTAATAAGCAGTTGACAGGTAGGTTGGATCTGATCTATTCTAAGAACATGCAGTGCAAACCAGACAATAATGGTGACATTCTTATGCCTAAGCAGAAATTGGGGCAGAGGGGTTGTTTTCTTGTGGTTGGTTTTTTTTTTTGTTTTGTTTTTTTTTTAATGAGAAAAATGCTTTAGGTGGCTCATCACAATTACATCTCAATTGGTGCTGTAATACATGGCAGTGTAGAGTCTGGATTATAGGGATAAAGCATGATTGGAAAGGCACAGCTTGAATTTTGGTTTGCAGGCAATGCCTGCCATTACAGCAGTTACAGAAACAGCACCTGATGTGTGAGCTGACCACCTTTGACTTGGAGTCATTGGAAGAGAATAAATATGAAACTCCACGATGCCACCTCTCCAGTCCCAGCAGAAGGGTATTTAATCAGCCTTCCCGTGTCTTCTCTACTCGCACAGGCAGGCTGTGGCCTGACAATTACTAATTTAAAGGCCAAATTCCCCAAAGCACTGCTTGTGGCTGTTAGGCTGCAGCTCCTGGCATTTGCTTGGAAACCTTATCTCAGTGTACTGGGGACTGACTGGATTACCAGTGAGGACTGATCCTACCAGCTGAGGATGAACTGGTGTTGCTGGAGAAGATACAAACATTTTATAAATGCTGTGGTTGAAAGCCAGATTACCTGTCTGTATGTCTTTTCCATGGCAGTGCTCAGCTAGCTGCTCTGCACAGGGGCAGTGGCCATGTGCAGCTCATCCCTAAGGTCTCACTCCCTGTCTGACTGGTATTTGATTTGAGCAGTGACTGTGGGGCAGCTTCTTCTCCTCTGGTTTAGTACTGTCATTTATTCATTGTCCTTTAGGTAGTTTGACAAGGAATTTAACAACAGTGATATTTCCCACACAAGGATTGCAGAGCAAATTTGTCATTGCCCAAAGGCACTGTCAGAAGTTTATAAAACCATTTCTGTGCGGTTTTATGATGTGTTCCAGAAAGGGCTAATTAAACTTGGAGCTGGGTAGCATCTCCAAAGCAGGTTTGGCACGCTGCCGAACTGGATGTTCCGTCATAGTTGTTCTCAGTATTTTTTAACCAACCTGGCCCTCCTTCAGATTGCCAGACATTTGCCTCAAACATGATGCTATGGCTAGGCCAGGAACAGTGGGCTGTAGTTTGGGGGGAGCAAGCAGGTCCCCAAGCAGATGCTGGCGGCAATGTTAGGGTAAATAATTAATATCATCAAAGAAAAAGACAGTCGTTTATGTCCAGTAGCTGAAGGTGAGTACAATTTTTTCCCTGGGTGTGATGCTAAGCTGCTCATGATAGGTTTAATTAATCCAAAGAGGGGAAAGATGCTAGTTACCCTGATTTAAGCCTTGTAAGAATGCAGTGTTTTAATTCATTTGTTCCTGGAGCAGGGTGTGCGCTCTGTACAGAATACTAGACTTTATGGGATGTGTCAGGTACTTTTAATGGCTGTAGTTTTATGTTCAAACCAGCTGTGGTTAGAAAACAGATGTAAACTGAGTTTTGGTGTGCATCAGCTTAGATAATTGCTTGTGTGATGGCAAAGCAGGGATCCTGTTAGGTGGTGTTTATGTCTAACTCAAGTGAATTGGGATTGAAGTTTTTTAATGCTTCATCAAAGCATCCTAAAAGGACTACTTGTGTCATTATCCGTCAGGGTGGGAAAAATGAAGAGTCTTTTCATGCACACTGCATACCAATTTTGGAGAAATACTGCTGTGGTTTGATCGACTGGTTTTCCTGAAGGTTTATTTACATTGACCGTGATCTCCTATCTCTTTTATGTTTAAATGGAATCTTCTGCTCCAGGGGTCAGCCCTGCCCTGGAGCTGGTGTAAAATTTCACACCTGATTCTTCCAGACTTCTAATACCATGCTCCTTCTCTTTTCTGACTAAGTAATTATGAAAAAATATCTCCTGTTTCAATCAGTAGCACATATGTCAGTAATTAACAATCTGCTAAACCAATCTTTCTGAACCAAAGTTGAATTTGGAATGTTGTGCACAGTGTAAAAATGCAGCTGCTGGGATACACTTGTTTTATCAATTATCTTGAGATGGCAGAGTTGTTTGCTTAGTAGTAGTTAACTACTGATATTTCTTTGCCTTGGTCTTACTGTTGTCTTAACAGCTACTGGAAAGTTTCAGGAGTGAAACTTACTCAGCTTATTTTCTGTGTGGGAAAACCCATGGTATTTCTGCACAGAAACTTATTTTTAAGGTGTGCATAGTTGTCTCTATTTATTTGTGTATTGTCTCGAGTTAAGTGTTGGAAATGTGATTTACAGTGTACCGTCTCTCAGTGGGATGATACATTCAGAAGCTCTTCCAAAAATAAATAGGTAGTTTTAGTTTAAGTGGTGCTGATCTGAATTGTGGATGCATGCTTGCATTTCAGTTGTCTTCTAGTGAGAGTTCACCACTGGAAGCAAGTTACTCTGAAGATGTCAGGTTACACAGCCTGTCATCTGTTCAGAGCTGAAGTGGCAGTGATGGTGCTATAGCTGTCCATTTTCAAAGATTTTCAGATACAAATGGTGAGAGTACTCATAGAAATAATTTTAAAACTAGCATCAACTGTCTCAAGTTTTATATTTACACTTCTCCAACTTCTACTTCAGTTCTTCAAACAAACTGCAGACTTTTCTGCAGTTTATATTTTGTGCTTAGTGGGGAAACCAAAGATAACAAAAGAGACAATTTTGCAATTAAAAATGGTATCTTTCATTTTATATAGTGTATGTTAAACGCCATGCTGTGTAACAAGTTTTCTGTTTGGTTGGTTTTATGAAGCACGTGAATATTAACACAGTAAGGAGTAACTAGTTTTTCTAAAACAAGAAGTGTAGGTGTCTGCAGTGGGGATCCTGAAGGAAAAGCAAGGGATCTACTCCTTCCCTGTATGGCAGGAAATCGAGGCAAAACTTGAAGACTGAAAGCAAGAGGGGAGAGAATCTTCATTTTTTAATATTTTATGGGTTTATGTTTTGATGAAGAAGATTGTGATGCCTGTTGCTTGCCTATTGCCCACCCATACTTACTTAGAGAAACCATTGCCACAGTACTAAAATGCATAATAGACAATGTGCTCAGTAGTGCTTGCTGAAAATACTTGGTGTCAAGGCACCTTTATCGCTTTAGCATCACCTACACTGTTAGATGCATTTTGCCAGCTACCCAAAGAAACTCAACTGTTATTCAGTAGTTAGTGCTGATCCACTGTGGCATGTTGTGAGTGTTGGGCCTTTAGACTGACTATGATTAATAACAGATCTCTGAAACTTTTAGTGCTAATAAAATTTTCGGTTGGTATGCACATTATAAATTTTGAAAATTCAACTGATTAACAGTACTTTCATTTGCCTTTATTGAGGACTTCCGCTAAGAAAATGCTGACCATACAAATATAATCCTAAGAATAATTTTCAGAATCTCTGCTAACATTTGCTCATGTCTGATATCCATACACCCTTGGTCAGCCAGAGACATTCTCTGAGATTCTGTGTACAGATGTTGCTGCAGTTGTTTCCCTACAGGTTGCTGAGTCCTGCAGTAACATAATTATTAGGTCACTGTTACGGGAACTGTAGTTTGAAGACTTTAATTTCAGGGCAGATGGTGTCATTCTTTAATTGGAACACACCCAGGTTTTTAGATTTCGTCAAAAATCTTACGGCTTTAGGAGCAATAGCAAATGTCAATTTGTTATTTGTGAGCCTTTGCTTTTACTCATCGATTTAGTATTGTGTTGAGCAGATAACATTTTTCAGACAAAGTTATGGGAAGTTTCTAATCAAGAAACAAAAATTTTTTTCAAGTTGCTGTGAAAGACAGCATGCTTGAAAATATGCTTGATTTTGGCCTGAGGAGTTGTATGATTCTATTCAGGTTGCTATTTTCCAAGGAGCTTAACTTTTTTCATTTATAGGTTGTAAAAGTTCTTAGAATACTAGAGAGCGTACTTGCCTAATTTTAAGAGTGTGCCTCTAAGCTTAAATGAGACCCACCCAGAATTTACTGAGAGTCAGCAGAAAGACAAAAAAAAAAAAAAAAAGAAGAATCCTTATAACCAGGATAATCCGTATATAAATAAAAGTATGCCAAAGAGCAATGCTGGGCATGGAGGCCAAGATAGGCTACAAAAATTCTTTCTGTGACCTTTAAATAAGTGAAATGGGTAGGGAGCATGTCCCCTTCAGGACACCCATAAGGAGAATGCAGACTGAGATTAGTTGAAGATATCTGTTGGATATTAGTGTGGATTCACAAGAGCACAGCTGCCAAAGATGGAATTACAAGGAGATTGTTTGGGACAGAAGCTCAGAAATGGAATTTTTGCAGTCTGGTTTTGTTGGTTTTGCTCCTACTCCTACAGGATGATTCTAATGAGAAGACTTGAGAACTTTTCTGCCTGGTATTTTTTCCCATCACTAAATCAGAAGAGAAGGATTTTCTCTGTTGCGCATTTTTAGGGCAAGTAAGAGTCAAGATTTTGTAGACTAATTTACTTGCCTCAGCCAGTTTTGATCAGTTCTTCAGGATAAGCCATAGCACAGGAGAATTCAGGTGGATTTGGAATTTAAATTGAGACTATTTCCTGGTGTCACCCTAAAAGGGTATTCCCTAGGGAATGAGAAAAGTTCTCCTCTGGGAGCTGAAAT
Source organism: Petroica traversi (assembly GCA_025920805.1). Taxonomy (NCBI): domain Eukaryota; kingdom Metazoa; phylum Chordata; class Aves; order Passeriformes; family Petroicidae; genus Petroica; species Petroica traversi. The sequence continues at coordinate 16,464,080 of JAHLSL010000012.1, read as the reverse complement.
TGACTTAACTGGGGTTCAGAAATAGCTAGAGGAAAAAGGATTATGCCCTGCCATTTAAAATAAAACAAAATTGTACATTCACTAAACGTTTTCTGTTCTCGACTGCCATTACTGTGTGGGGAGATGCTCTAACCAAAAGAAACTGCTGCTTTGTGTGCCGGCAGCCCTGCCCAAATGCTGCCTTTTCTCTCTGCTGATGTGTTTGCATGATAGAGGATCCTGTGGAAAGATGTTTTGAATTGTCAAAGGAATGAATTAGCTTTATTGTGCTGTGACCTAAATAGGATCATCAGATCAATCAGTCTGCTGCTTTTCTGTCCTCTCTGGCTTAGGTTGTGTTGCTTCTCCTTCTCATCTTGCTGCCTCTTCCCTGTGCCCCCGCCGGGCAGCCCCTTTCCCAGAGCCTGCAGGGGTAATCCTTTATGATCTTGGATAAAGGAGGGCACAGCCGTCTACCCTCTTTTCAAGCAGTACCTGCCCCGTAATAGCCTGCACAGGCTGGGGCTCAGCCCCTGCCCCTGCACTGGGTCCTTCTTGGTGTGTTGTTGAGGTGGCTTTAGGATAAAATACTTTTTCTTCTTTGTTCCCTCTCCCCTGTGCATTCTCCTCCTGCTCTTCCTCCCGATCGCAGGTTTAATGAATTGTAATTTCTCAGCAGCCGGGGCAGTATCGCGCTTCACCCAGGCTGAGGGTGCCTTGAAAGAAGCCATTGTGAGCGAGGGGAGCTGGAGACTGGGGGGCAGCTGAATGCTGTGCTGCCTGGGACGGCCTTTGTGGAGGCAGCACTTTTGTTCTCCTGAAAGATGCCGGGAGAGGGCCAGCCAGGATGGGATCTCAGGGAGGGAGAAACCCATTCTGACCATAAATTATTAAATCTGGTGTTCTGCAAGGAGTCCGTTCAGGCACCAGCAAATGGTTAACAGCAATGGATGAAGGTGGCCTGAACAGGCACAAAGCTTGGGCGTGAGTTTTAAAAAATACTTGAGGCATCTGGCCTTTCTGATGTTTCTTCATGATGGAAGTCTCACCTAGAAGTAAAAGTGCAGCTTTCAAAGCTGGGTGGTATTGGTCTGAGGCAGGCAGGAACCTGTGACCTGCAGGAAGGGGTTTAATAGCCCTCCTCAGCTTCAGGCTTGCCTGGATGCTCTGTGCAGCCTGGGGAGGGGGTGCCTGGGGGTCACTTCCATAATTGCACCCCTTTGAGCACCCACAGCTGCTCAGAGTGGGTGGGTGGGGGTGGCAGGGAGCAATCCCAAGCATGTCCTACACAGACACATTCCTGCAGACGTGCTGGAAACAACTGCCCTTCAACAGCTTCTTCCCTGCGAGCTGCTGTAGGATGGCCCAGTGGAAACTTATTTAGAGCAACTGAGTGACGTGTCTGTAAAAGCAAAGGCATCGATTTAATTGTTTTGAGTACATCTGCTTGCCAGCATTTCCACTTTCCCTTTTGTGCACTGAACAGAGACTCGCTGGAAGAGCTCTCACAGTGCAATTAGTTCCCAGCTCAGTTGGATGGCTTTACTTTCTCTTTCCTCTTAAAATGTCATAAATGCTACACAGTTGTTTAATGGAGAATTTTTCCATTGTCCAGATAAAGTTGCTAAGGCCTGCCACTTGAAGTTTAGGTTTTGAGATGATGCTACATTTTATTAGTTTGATGCATCATTCCCTTAATGAACTTGATATATTGTTTGCTGGACTTACCTCTCCTTCATGAAAATAAAGTGGTAAAAAAGGGAGCAGGAAGCATTGCTTTAGCTATTTCTGTGTTTTATTTGTTTGCTTGGTTGGTTTTTTTAACTTAAATACTTTCTAAATTTTGTACTGCATATATGCATGGGCTGGGGATTCGGAAGAGAACACTTGATTTTCACTGTGTCCACAGTGTCCCTATGGACAGCTGCCCCTGGGGCTGCTGCTGGGCAGCTGCTCTGGCTGTGGATACAAACAACCCCAAGAACATCACTTTTAAACATTTGCCTTTTTATAAAGCTTCAACTTTTTCAGTGAATTGTGTGGATTGGTGCTAAGGTTGAGGGCACTGGGTTATGAATGGGGGCTAGACACAAGAGCCCCTCTCCCCCTAGGGCTGGCTGGAAATACTTCCGTGGAAGCTGAATATTTCCAGATTGTTTCACAGGCGCCGATGTTTTATGCTGCTGTGAATGTGGAGGGGCGGCTGTCCCAGATGGCTGTCGTAGAGCAGGTCAGCTGGAAAGCCCCTCTAAAGAGGGGATGTAGAGCAGGGAGGGGAGTGAAGGAATGGCTACATGTTTTCAAGCATGCCATAGGCGAGCAGCTACTCTTTCCTTCAGTTCTGCATGTATGTGGCCTCTACTAGAAAATTAGAATCAGTTTAACCACCAAGGGATTAAAAACTATTCTAGTCAAACTAAAAAAAGCATTTTGCTAATGAGTTCATTACACAGTTGTGATTTTGAGGATGCTGTTTGGCACTGCGTCTTGCTCCTGTCATTTTCTTTGCTCCAGTCCCTGACTTTTTAGGAAGGAGTTTCTTCTGAGCCAAACTTCGTTAACAGTCACATCCAGTATGAAGTGAAAATCAGAATTTGCTGAATGTCTTCTCCATGTTTTCTGTATTCCTTGTGATATGCCTGATTCCTGTGTATTTTGTCATCCTTGTGTGGCAGTGAGTGTGATCCCTGCTTCTAAGGATGTGGTAACTCAGGCAGTGGGTGAATATTAACTTGTCCAAGGTGGAGTAGCAAGTGTGTCACAGAGCAAGGTCCCCCCAGTCTGGTACTCGTCTCTGAGTCATTTGCATGTAAAGAACTGATATCACAGCATACACACCTGCTGTTCATGCTGGGTTTATCTAGCTTTAGCAAGCTTTTACATTTTATTCTAGCAAGGTTATTTTAGGTGGGTTTTTTGTTGTTTGGTGGGGATTTGGGGGAGTTTTTCTGCTGGACTGGCAATGTTTGAGGCTGAAGTCCTTTATCTGTTTGCGTAGTGACTACAATATACATTTTCTCAAACTGCCTCATCTTTTCCTTCTCAGTGTGGGGAGGCTAAGTGCAGAGGAGCACATGCATTGCATGCTTTTAAGTTCTCAGAGAATTGCTATTAGGTGACAGTTTCTTGAGATGTAAAAGTGTTTACAAAAAGCTGGGTTGAGACAGCGTGATGAATTTTATGGAATTCAGTGGGTTGTCTCAGGTGGGGAAGAGGTTTTGTTTGTTGTTGGACTAGTGCAGACTCCAGAGGTGCAGATACGAGTAGCCAGATGGTGTTTCCTCTGGGGTAGTTCCTCATGATAGCCATTTTTGATGTCTGACCTCTTTAACAGCATGACCTGAGGGAAGGTGGAAGC
>JAHLSL010000012.1:16409333-16455743 GCA_025920805.1 Petroica traversi | reverse complement strand
GGAGATATGGGAGGGAGAGCCAGCACCTGCCAGCTCGGGACTCTCTGCAGCGGCCAAACTTGGAGGGCTGAGGAAAGGAGGAGAACCAGAGCGGAGTAACTGCTGTGGACAGCAAGAAAGCCTTTTTCGCCCTGCGCTGACGTGAATAACAGCTGGGGCGCTTTTTTCTCCTGTTCTGCTTGTTGGAAGTGGCTGCTTTTAACCCACAAGGTTACGTGCGAGGAGGAGAAATTCAGGCTAAAGAATTTTAAATTATTTCGTCTGTCAGAAAGATCTAGAAATACTTAGTGATTTCAGGAAAAAAAGGCAGAGGGGAGAAGCCTTGAGAAGAGAAATTTGGTGCGCAGAGTTTGAACAGGTTCAGTCCGGCAGTCACCTTTCTGCAGCTCCTCCTTTCTATGGGATTTCAACTCCAGGATCGCAGTTCAGCACCTTGAAAATGGTGGTTTTCATCAACACAAAGCTTAAATCTCTCATGAAACTTTTCAAGAGAAAGTGTAAGTATAGCTCTGTGTGCTCACAGTCCTTTGGGGAGGCAACCCAGTTCTGAAGCAAAGTGCAGGTGCCTTTGGCTTCACTTTTGCTTCATGGAGCCTCTTTTTAAGCTTATCTCACTCTTTTCATTATTTATCATTGTGTATTGTGGAGGCCACCTTGTGAGGGTCTTTGGGACCTGTGCTTTGGGACACTGTAGCTTTGGAAGTGCTTTGTCACGGTGGTTATGAAGGAGCCAAAGTTCTCGGTGAAATGGGCAACTCGGTGACAAGTCAGGGTGTGACGGTGTGTCGTCATGTCCTCTTAGTTTGTCAGACAGATGTCTCTGCTTATGCAGCTATTGTATTGCTGATATATCTACCTAAAGTTTGTTCTGAGCCCAGGTTTGTTGTTAAAGATGTTCTGGTTTCAGAGTGCCTTTTAAAATCACGTTGATATTCCTTTAAGTCGTGAAGGACAGACATCACACTAGAAAGAGTAGCTGGCAAATGTGCACAGCAGTTCTGTTGGCCAGTTTTGATGACCATTATTGCTCTGATGAGCAGTAAAGCTTAATTCTGGTGTGGCCAGACTGCAGCCAGACAGTGGGGTTGGTGGCAGGTGTTTCCCTCCTCCTCTTCCTCCTACAGCCTTACCCCGTTCCTCATCTGCCGGTTCAGCCAGGGAATGGTGTGGGTGTCTTTCATTGGCTTTAAGTGTCGTGTTATGTGTTAGATGGGGGTAATCGGTGCTGGAACCAGGTAGGTGATGACTTCTCAGTTTCTTGTGATTAAGGTGTGACTGCTGGTTAGCAAGAAAGGGAAGAGTGGGCACAAGCTGTATGTGTTCTGCCTTGTTGGAACCAGTATGTCTTGGGAGAGAGGGTGGTATGCAGGACCAAGACTCAGAGATGAGGACACTCACTGAAAGTCTTTGAAAACCTTTTTCGAGGTCTGAAACTAATCTAAAATATGTGAGGGGAGGAAGATGAGAACCTCCCCCCCCCGTCCCAAGTCTTTATAGAAAAGAACAGACGTTAAACATTAGGCTGTAGATAGGTTTTGAAGTGAGAGGCATAGCTTATTTTCCTTAATGAATACCAATTGTTTCCATTTGACATGATCCTAGTGGATGCACAGTAGTATTAAGGAAAGGGTAATTTTTCAGATGACAGGAGGCAGTTGCATCCTTTTTGCTTCTCAGTTTTGCAAACCTCTGCTACCACAAGGGCATCAGACAAACCACAAAGTGATGCCACAGGCAGCACAGCAGCAAAGGGAAGCAGCAGAGCTGACAGCGAGGCCGGGGCAATGTAGCTGTGGAAGCAGGGCATGTGGTTGGAAGGCAGCACATCTGTAGTGGCTTTTTCTGCTTTGGAGAGCTAAAAAGCAAGGATGTGCAGCCTGCTGGCTGAAGGCTGGGGGATCATAAAATATGACCCTCATCTGCCCTTTTTCTGTTTACAGCAGGGTGGAGGGGTAAGGCTGTTCAACTGTAGAAGTTTTTATTGATGATAAACTTGAAACAAAAGGCAGTGGCTGTCTCTTGGGAAGCATAAATGATAAACACATATTGGCAATATGTGCTTTGGGTGTTTCGTTGCTCGGCTCTCTGTAGGGAACTTTGAACTTGAACAAGGTCTGTGTTTTATTTTCACATTTGTATTGACTGCAAAGAGGTGGCCAGAGATAGCCCTCTTCAGTCCTGTTGTGCTCTGAGCAGTATCGGTCTGTGGAGCTACTTTTGTTCACATCTGCTTTCCACCTATGACAAAGGAAAGTAGCTAATTTATTTGCTTCGTTGGAATCTTCCTTCTGGTTTGAGCAAGCAGGAGGTCAGACCAAGGTTGTTTCCCAATACAAATGAACCTGTTGTCATCTCTCATGAAGGCTGTAATATTCCCAGGGGCACCTTTGAGCCAAGAGGAACTATTCTGCACTGCACAGCACCTGCTATGACTCCTTTGGGAAGAGTGGGAGCTAGAGGCGGGGGAAACAGAGTTTCAAGTTTAGAGTAAATAAACCAGCAAGTATAAAAACAGGAAGAGCAAAAGGTGTTTCCTACAGAACATAATTTTAGAGTAGAAATTAAAGGAAGGGTTTTTTAAACTGTTACGGAAGTGAGGTTCTAAAGAGTATTTTGATGGGTCTACAGTGGCAAATAATGCTTCTTTCATTTATAAATGACAAACTTACACCTGGGATTTCATGTGATAGAGCTATCTGCAATAACGTTTAATTTTCTTATTATTGTGTCTCTCTGCAGCTGTTTCCAACCTAGATGAAGAGAGTAGATGGACTGTGCACTACACTGCTCCATGGCACCAGCAGGAAAATGTCTTCCTACCCTCCTCAAGACCACCTTGTGTGGAGGACCTGCACAGACAAGCCAAGCTGAACCTCAAGTCAGTGCTGAGAGGTAAGACACTGCTACTGACAGAGACATGTCCTAAAAGGACAGTTCTTTTTGCCAATCTTTGCAAACATATCCAAATTGCAGGCTTTGGAAGAAATTTATTTGTTTTTCTGCACCATATGTAGAACATTATTGGGATTTATCCTCTCAAATAAAGGAACAGGGCAAAAACTATTTTCTATAAGACAAGTGTTACCTGACAGAGCACTCTAAAATAGAAAAGCTTATTTCTTGGCCATTTCCATTTCCTCTTTGGAGTGTTTCCAAAATGGTACCTTCAATTTCAGTAAGTCCTCAATCAGTCCATTTGTGGAGTAAAAAGCACATCAGAGGTGTTCCATTTGGTCATTCTTTGTGTTGTTGTACAGTGTCATTTCCAGGGTTGTGGCTATTTGTGAGAAGCTGGAAAAGCTGCTGAGGGCAAGGGAAATGGGGAACAGGGCGCTCACTAGGACTCTTCCAGTAATAAAAGTGAAGTGTTCAGCATATTTTTAAGGCCCAGTTTTTACCCACAGTACCTTTGCTGGGGCTGTACCTGTGCAGTCTGTGGTGGGAGGCATTGTTTTGTGTCAGTGCAGCCATGAGAACAAAGGCAGCCAGCAAGGAGGCCTGCAGAGTATCTGTCACTAGACCAGACGTAAAGTTTAAAATAACAGTATAATGTTCGTGCTCTGGAAACAGTTAACCTAGATTTTTCTTTACACTGGCTGTTTAACAAAGGGGGTTACCCTACAAAGGGCCAGCTCCTTTAAGTCCCTTTTTGTTTCAGCAGGAACTGCAGGTACTTGATACCTTGCAGAGTTAACCTGATTTAAAAGAATATTATATTTTTTATTTGTTTAAGATGGCATTTCTGCTTTTTACTCTTGAAGAAAGCTTGATTTTGTATGTCTGAATAGAGAAGTGTTTGACCGCCATATTTTATTTCTCTTGCCATTTCCCCAGTTAATTGATTTTCACTGTCTCTTACTAGGTCCTTTTTGTTATCATTTAATAGGGAAGTCTTGACAGCCAGTGTTATTGGCTCCTGCATGGCTCAGCAGATAGCCTGTGTGCCCTCTATACTTATTATTGGATTAATACATTTGTTCAGTTCCTTAGCCTTGGAACATTTATTGTTCTCTTGCAGGCACACTTACCAGTCTTTTACAAAATAAAAATATTTGCCTGCTTTAGATTAAAGAGAATACAGACTGTTGTTAGCTTTTTGTGAACCTTAAGCACTCATTCTCTCTTTTTTTTTCTGTTCTCTGTTTTTGACTTTTATAAAAAAAGACCTGCACAGGCTAAAATGCTGCACTGATTTTCTTGTTTTATCAGAAATGCATCTGCTCCAGTTTCATGTTCTATTTAAATAAATTTATATCTAATGTATTTGTGCAAATATATTGTGCTGCTTCCCCCACTTAACACACCTGAAGTTATTGTGATCTGGTGGGATTTTTCTCTGGAGGTGCTGCTCATTATAAAAAAGAAGCTATTCAGTACTACTACAATTTGCTAGGTGACCATTTGTGTTAAATAAATTGGCTTGTGTACATGAGGTAGGACTGCTTAGTCATGAAGTGAGTTTCAGTTTCATGGTAGTAACTGAGAGAAGAAACTGTGGTGATACCTTCACCAGATCTCATGCTGCTGACTTAGTGAACACAGCTCTGTTACTTATTTATTTACTTATCTGAGGTAAACTGTGGAGCAGTAGGACAGCTTTATGTGGCCCAACGTGCTGTATGGTTGGTGGGGAAAGAATAATACTGGATGGCAAAATTCACCATACTGTGTGCAGAAAGTAGGATGAATCACTTTTCTCTCTAAAAAATGGTGGCACAAATGGAAACTGGAAGGAAGTAGAACTAAAGCAAATATGATTTTTGCTTTATTCTAAGTCAGAAATGAAGCAGTAGACATGTACAGCAGTGGAGGAATATGAGGGCAAAGATATTTAAATGCCCCCCATAAATTTTTGGGGCTATGAAATAATTTAAGATTTTTAAGAGTAGGTGAGAAAAGCACTACTCAGGAATCACTTGCGTATATTTCATCCCATCTTTAGAGGAGGTTGAGAAGGAAGAAAGAACCTCTGGTGGTCCCCTTGAACCTGATAATAAGGTCTTGCAGGCTAAGTTAGCAGTTATTGTTCAGACCATCAAAAGACATGTTTGAAAGTTTTCCAATCCTGTTCTTGTTTACATTATGAGAGCTGATGTTATTGGTTCACAGCAGCTTGATCGAAGACTATTAATTTGTTGCTACACACGTGGCTCCCCATGTGAATGGAAAAGGAAGTATAAAACTTAGTAATAAATAGTACTTCACATGTAGAGCATATTTAAACCACCTGTAAAAGTATCAAATGTATAAATAATTTCAAAATAATTCAAAGTATTTCTATCAAGGTATTTTCACCCATCTAATAGTAACCACATGGAATCCTGGCTAGCTTTTAAGACAGTCAGTGTGAGGGCAAACTGTTTCTTCTGGTACCATTTTAGCAGCAAATTCTTTATAGTGTGAGTCTAATTAAAAAAAAAATCTAGTGAAATAAATAAGAAGCTATCTGTTATCTAGAATAAACTTTTAAGCACCACTTAAGAAGCAGAAGCTAATACTGCATTTAAGTTGGTTTAAGAATAAAAAGTTAGAGATATTAAAATAAATAGTATCTGACCTGTCTTGAGAGAAATAAGTACACCATCTGCTGATCTCTGCTTACTTTTTCTGGAAGCAGTGTTGTGTTTGGAGTAGGAAAAATTTTTCATTAATTTTTGTGCAGTTGGTTATTTTACTTTGTGTATTATGTATTGGTATGTCCCATGCTATCAACACTGCAGAAACAGATGCAGTATGTGACAGTAGATTTTGCATAGGGAGATATTTTAGGTTTTCACCTATGAACTAGCCTTTTACCCTTTTGAAATTACGGGGAAATACTGTGCTTTTCCTTCATGAAGTTACTTTCAAGTAATAGCGGCGAGATCTTGCATTCAAGTGTGTTCATAACTGAAGTAAAGCTATTTATCCTTTATGCATGCAGGCACTCTGCTGCCCTCTGAAGTTTTAAAAAGCAGAATTGTCCAGTAATCTGAATTAGAAAACGAAGCACCTGGAGCCTGGAAAGTTTGTGATGCATAGTCTATCTGTTCTTGAGGACTGAAGTTGCTTTATATAACCTGTATTAAAATTTAATGTTGTTATTGACTGGAATCAGTGGCTTGATATATTAAACCTGGACTGTGTTACTTCATTTTAAATGAAAAGTGTCAGTGGCTTAATATGATGGCTAGGGAAGAAGAGTAACTTCAGCAGCACTTCACAGTCATGGCACCATTGCAATTTGATTTAAATGTTTAGAAAATTATGCAGTTCTGAGGTTGTGGTGCTAGATACAGTATTTCTTTTTAGTTTTTGTTTGCCTTGATATAAAGCAAACTCTCCTTTTCTTTGGGGAAGGAGCTGGTACCTCGGAGTGCCTGCCTGGAGCAGATGGGGCAACACAGTGCCATGCAAAGATGCATGTTTTCTTACCCTCAGGGGCCGAGGTGTTCTGGCTGGTCTTTCCTTAAAGCCTGTCCTATGTGGCCTCTTCCCCAGTGTGTTCATGGTCACTTCATGAAAGGTGTTTCCCAATATCCAGGTGTTCAGATTGAAGCAAAGCAGTGTTAACCACGAGGAGTCTTAACGTGACTCTGTGCTTTGTGTCACTGTTGTGTCCTAGGAAATCATGAAAACAGGAGGTGAAGACAACAGATGGGTAGGAAGAGCTGAGGCTCTGCATGGGGCCAGGATCCTCAAATCAATCCTGTTCCCTTGCTGAGTGCTCTGCTTCAAGGCTGAAGGACTACAAGGATTGGCTGGTCTCATGTTGTTAATGTCTCCTGAGTGGCTGGACTAGCCCTGAGAGTAGCAGAGCTGTGAGTTTGATGTTGTTCAGAGTGGCATTGTTTTTTTAAGGCAGGCTGTCATCTGTGCTGAAGGGCCCAGTGCCACATACTGCAGTGTTTTGTTTCCTACAGTGTTTTTGGTCTGCAAGGCCAAGAAGTTCAACGTTGGAGTTCAACCAGAGTGAGGAGGGTAGCACTGTGAAACAGCTCCCATCCCTGGCACAGTTCATTGACAGGTCTGCCTCGAGGCATGGTCCTGTTTTGAAGAGCCAGTGTCTGAGGAAGTCTCTGAAGTACAGTGCTCTTCAGCTGGGAGCACAGATAGAACAGCTGTAGTATATAGCAACGACACAAATATTTGGTAGTGAAAGTAAATTGAGGCTAATCCACATTCTGTGAACTGTGTTATACTCTAAAGTTGACAGCAATAAGGAATGAAGCATGAAGATGAGGAGGAGACCCAGCAATGCTGTAGTGTTGCTTTGCTTGATTGCTTGGAGCATGTCATAAGTGTGCCTGTTTACCTCTGACCAGGTTTGCAACATTAAGTGTGTTACAGGTGGAGGTTGAGTGTCCTAAAAGGAAAGACTAAAGATTAATCTGGAGCATACTGGCATCTGATAATCTTGCAAACTGTGATGAAGTGAAGGAACAGAAAAAGAATTCTTACTATGTACCTGAACTCTTTGTTTCTACTTTTTTTGAATTATTTTAAATTCTCCCTCAAATGTGGATATGCACATATGTCAGTTGCAGTGATGGGAACCAGAGCAGGACATGTATAGTTGAATTTCCAAGGGGCACTTGTCTTCCAGTTCCTGCAATTAGCAATGTAGAGCACTTTTGATTAAAAAAAAAAAAGTGGGGAGTACAAGCTTCACCTTTATGTGTTGTCATTTTTTCGTGAGTTGGGAGACAACAGCCACAAAGGGCAGGGATGGAATAACTGTGTTAATGTTAAAGATCAAACACAGCCAGACTGAAATGTTACCGGGCTGTTAGGAGACACCCAGCTGCTGAGGAGTGTTGTGGAGAGCAACACTCTTTGCACTGTTGAAGTTGCAGATGAGGGGCAGTGTCTCGTCACCCAGTGCTGGTCACTGCCCAGACTGGTTGTCCTTTCCAGCAGATAACAAGGTGTTGGATATGTACTGAGGAAGGCGCTGCTGTAAGAACAGTCTACACTCTTGACTTTCACACTCCTTTTCAGACTATAACTGCTGAAACTTTCTGCACAATTGCCTGTACTTTGTGCCCTCCCCCCAGGGTAATTGTGTTGATTCAAGCTACGTACATAATATAGGGCTCGTTGTTCCAATGTCTGCGATGATTCATTTATTATCTCATCTTCAGAAGAGCTGGATTTGGCTGACTCTAGCTTCTGTTTAGCTTTGTTGGCCAAATTCAAGGAATGTATTTAAGCAGCAGTGATTGAAACACTTGATTTGTTTTCCAGAAGACATCTGGTTAGCATTGTCAAATAAAACCGGATTTAAGTAGTTAGTCATAAAGCCTCTATTATGTCTTGCTACAAGACCCTCCAGACAGGTATGTGTTTAGCCTTTGTTTTCTCAGTGCATCTGCCAGATCACTGTTCAGATGAGCAATATTAGGGTCAGACCTACTAGTCGATAATCCTGCTGAGAAGATTATGGACTTAAAATAATCTTATGTTTCATTAAAGAGCTGCAAAATAGAGGGAAACCACTTCATATTAACAATAGGTCTGGTTCAGGTTCAGAGAGATGTCAAGATGTGAACTCCCTACCAACTGGAAACCTTAACGAAGTAAAAGAACAGTAAAGGCATGGAATAGACTGTAGCTTCCTGAAAGGCCCTGGAGCTATAAAATCAAAAAATAGAAATCAACTTATTTTTCATTATTTTAGTTTCAATTGTCAAGCTACTATCAGAGCTTCTGTATCCTGCTTTTTTTACTGTTACTGAATTAATTCACTGTACATCTGTTGGTGGTTTTGGCCAAGTTCCATCCTCCAACTGCCCTTTCTAATAAGGAGTTTTAAAAAGCAAATACGGAAATGAAACTAAACAGAATTTGACCAAGAGGCTACACTGCATGTGTTTGAAAGCTGGTCTTGTGCTGCAAAATTGAGGTACTTGGAAGCATCTAGATTGCCTATTTTTAGGTTTAGTTTATGTAGTACAGTGCTGAGTATAAAAACATAGAGGTTATATGTAGATTGATTGCATGATACACATGAGCAGTGAAAGCAATTCCAGCAAAAGGGTTTAAAGAAGATAAAATTTGTCTCAAAATAATAACAATGACACTGGATTTTTTTCTTAAACTAGATGAATGTGGTTTTTTAGGAAGCTGTACCTGAAGGATTTTTGAACCCATTTCAGATCCAGGCCTTTAGTAGAAATAATAAATTGGAACTGTTAACTGTCTGTAGCATTGTTATTTAAGTGTTTGGTAAAGCAGCTTCCATCACAAGGAATAGTGAACTTTCAGTTGATTTTCTTTTTGCTTTTCTTCCTCTTTACTCCCTTAAATTAGAATGTTATGTGCTTGTTGGCAGCATTTTATATAGCTGTACACTTAAAGTATCCTAGGAGAAAAATCAGTGAAAAATCCTTTTGCATTTTTACATTAGCTATGTTCAGTTGTCTAAGAAACAATAAATATCCATAAAAAATGCTAGAGAAAAAGCAGGGAGTGTTATTTTAATGCAAGCATCAAAGATAGAAAAGGAAGCAAATACACTGTTTTACTTACGACATCTTGTCACCACTAAATGCAGTCGTATAAGGCACTTGCAGAAATTTAAATTAACGTGAGACAAACGGTGATAATTATTTTGAGCACTCCCTAGTGACAGCTTGTTAACAAATATAATTTGTCATGGCTGTTGCTTTTGGTGCCATTAGAAAGGTTTTTTTATATCCCTAAATCATGCAGATCACCTGGGGAATGAAAGGTTGGTATTAAGTGTATTTTTTAAAAATCTACAAGAAAAGAAGAGTGATCAATGTGTTTGCATTTACTTGACCCTATTAACAGTATTTTGACATTGAAGAGTTCCTTTTAATTTGGATTCTTCTTAAACACTTACCTCTGATTTAGACCCTTGAAAATAAATCTATCCACTTGCTTTCCTTTAATGCTGCACTTCCATGCCCCATCCTTCTGCTGCTGTGTCTGCACAGCTGAGCCCTGAAGCTGCTTGGAAGGGTGGTCTTCCCAGCCTGACCCCAGTGACCGTGGCAGGACATGCTTCCCAACGTTTTTGTGTTTGGGGAAATAGACCCAACATAAATACATTTGTTCACTTCCAGTAAGACCTGTTCAATATACTTCTCTGTCACAGTCCAGAAGCCCTCTGTTAGGATTACCTTCATCCCCTTGGAGCCCAAGAAGTCTTTGTTTCTGGGTAACTCTGGACAGTATTTGTCATTTAAAGCTGCCTTTGTGGCTGGGCATGGCTGCTTATTTATGAGGGAGGATAGGCAAAATAGTCTTTTAAAAAGTCTAATGGACCTTTAAAGTACTTAGTCATCAAATGAGAAAGCTTTGAAGCTAACAGCTAAGTTTTGCTGGTGGGTTTTTTGTTTGTTTTGCCACTTGCCACTTTAAATGGTGCTTGTGGAAGAAATATGTTGGTACCAGTGTTCACTGTCTCTTGGCTTCTCTTGGGCTTTTCTGTATGTACTGATAAAAGATCTAGAAATACTGGTATAAAACTGCATTTTGGGGCAAGGGATGGAAATAATAAGGAAGTTGGCTGGGTTGTCAAAGGCTGATACTAGCCAAAACACCTAGACTGAGCTGTTGAGCAGAAGTTTTTTCGGCTCGGTGGCAACAGAACTCCATCTCTTGAAGTCTCTGACCCGTTTAACTGGGAGTCTGAACAAAATGGTGCACTGAATATATCACAGCTGAAGTTCATGAACTTGCTTTGCAGTCAGCATTGGTTACAGTTCAGTTGTTACACAAGTGCATCATTGCTGTGGCTTTACAACATATTTTAAAGCTTTGATATGGAAGCAGTCTCTGTGATAGTCAAGTTCTGCAGATGATATGGGGATTTATACATTTAAAGAAAATGGGACATGATCCAAGCTGAGTGTTTTTTTGGGAGGAATGTAGAGTGGTAGAGGCAGGCTGTCTGCTGCATATTTAGATCCAGGGACAAAAATAGGTGCTGCGTTGGAATTAAATTGAGCTGCTTTTTTTGAAGTCATATTTAACTTGAAATATTTGTGAGAACCAAGATTGCCTTTGTACAGCTGTACTTTTATATAGCCTGTCTCATTCACACACAGAGAACTGTGCATACTTAACCCCAGTTTACAAATGAGGGAACCATAAAGGGGCACAGAGTGAAAGGTAGTAATTTCAGTTAGATTTACTAACTAAAGAAACCTTTGAACTAGGGTGTCTGTTTTAATTACGGTCCCAGGCATAGTCATTCTCAACAAGCTCCTTATCTTGAAAAGTTACCTCCCTGAAATTCCCCAGTTAACTGCATAGCCGAGTGTTACCTTGGTCTCACCACAGTGCTGTGAGCAAGCAGAGAGGCAGCCATGCCCTTTGGTTTGGTGCTCAGACTGTATTTCACTACTCAGCACCAGACCATACCACAGTCCCAAACAAAGCACAACTCTGGCTGTTACAGGTGACAACCTTTTGCTTAGTGTTCCGAAGTTGGAGCTTTAGCCTGTGCTTACCTTATCTATAAAGAACGTAAATTTGCATCTAAAAGAAAAATACTTTAACTTGCAAAAGCACATCATCCTTAGAAGTAAGGATGTTGATATCCCTGTTAGGTTCTCTTGCCCCTCATGAGAAGGGCCTGCAGCATTGGACCCAGCGCTGGCTGTTATTGGTGTGGTGGTGATGAGAGTTAAGGCATCTCAACTTCTTCCTTAGTTGGATTTATCCTGAGCCTGAGACACCTTTCTGTGTGTTCATATGATGCAGGCAGTGTGTACATACCTGTTTGGACTCTGAAATTAGGAGGCATGAATGTGAAATTTAGATCATGCCCTGTCTGTCTGCAGGATATAAGTCCTTGACTGGGTCTAACCCAAAGAGATTTGCTCACATGCAGCAATGCCGGCTCAGAAATCCAGGTCTTTTACACCTACGCCTGTCTGTCACAAGCCCACAAGATCTTAGTTGTGTCAACTCAACTGGAAAAACAAATTCAAAATATCCATCAAGTAAACTAAAATTATATACAATCATTTACCAGTGGTGAAAGTATTTCTTTTAAACCCAAAAGCAGTGATACTTTGATTATTAAAGTGCAGTGTTGCCTATAAAATAAGAGGTAATTTTAAACAGTTTGAGTTTACAAGACAAATGTAAATTATACTACAGTCTGTCTGGTTTTAGGTGAAATTTTGAAAAGCTACTTATCAGACAGTGTTTGTAGTTGTGACTTAGAGAAGAACATGGTTCGGGGATATTTACAGAAGAAGTTAACTGCAATGTTTGAAGACTGAAAAAGAAAAGATTTCTGACCCTGGGGAGTAGAGTGGTTTTCCCGTGATATTTGCAGTGAATGGATAAATGTGTTTTTTTATACTAGTCAGCAGATTTATTTCTGTGGTTGACAGTTTAGCTGACTTGAGCAGTTAATAGCCTCTCTATAGTTTAAAAAAAAAAAGGAAAAATAGAAAAATACAAGTTTTAGCATGAAAGGCTCTGCCAAGAAGTCCCTCAGCTTCAGGTGAGATAGTTTTTCCAGCATGCAGATGCAGCTATCAACTTGTTGCATGTCCCTTCTTGCTGATAAGGAGGCAGCAAGAGGTGGTGTAAGTGATGTGTGTGCTGGTCTTTCCCCTTCCTAACTCTGTACCTGGGAGTTTTTGTTTCAGCAGCTCTGCCAGGCGGGCAGTGCATCTGCTCCTGGTCCGATTTACATTTTCTCTTTGGATTTTAGCAATTTGTCTTGAGTTCCAGATCCTATTCTTGCATACAGGGCAAATTCCAATGTTTCCACGATATGAGTTTCCTGTCTTTCATTGCTTGACCCATGCAATGGGATGGGTAGTTATTCCAAGCAAATTGGAGCTATTTAGATGTCTGAATAACTTTGATGCCAGGTTTCTAGATTTATACTAGTGAATATCTGGTAGTTTAATTCTTTAACCAGTGCCTTTGCTGGTTACTAATAAATACTTAGGAATGTGAATTTTAATTTTTTTAATATTAAACTCTTCAATATTTGCTTGTGAGAGTGTGCCTGAGTGGGTATGTGTGGATGTGGACAACTACAGAGCTTAAGGCCTGATCCTGCAAGAGTCATGTGAGTAGTGTTTGCTTACAGGAGTAATCTCAGTAATCTCATTAGGCCTAATTTAGTGAGTGATGGGTGCACTTTCAGGCCTAAGACGTTGTGAAGGTCTGGTCCAGGGTGGTGGCATAAAGCTGTGGCTCTGTGCTCTTGGTGGGGCTTTGCCTCAGGGAGAGGTCTCAGGTTCAGATGGACTCTAGCCCTAAAAACCAGCACCTGGGGGCTTTCTCCCTGCAGACAGGTATTTATGGGGCTCCCTAATACTGACAGGCAAAGTAATTGTTCTATGAAGAAGCTTGTTAAACATAACACTCTTGCACAGTTAATTTACAATAAGAAAAAAACTAAGCATAACTTCTGGAAATAACTGAATCCATCTCCCTCTGACCAGTTCTGCTTCTGACAGGGTGATGCATTTTCCTTCATACAAACTTCAAGATACTGCCACAAGTTTTACTGGTAGGCAGCTGAGCAGGTACAAAACATTACCAAAGTTGATTAAAGGAGAGGAGAAGAGCTGGGGCATCCGGTCCCCTCCCAGCCAACCCAGCCTTCCATCTGTCACAGCACGGTGTGGTGGGTAGGTCTGACAAGGTAAACGTTAATCCTGCTTTACCATGGTAATACCATGTCAGACGAATTACTGAGGTATCCGTGCTGTGCCTTCTGTTCACTCCCGTGATTTGTGGCTCAAATTATTGTGAGACAATATGGTTTCAGTTGTTGGAAAAGCAGTACATTGCCTCTGTGTTTGAGACTTGAGCCAGTGTGCTACTGGCTCAGGGGAACATAAAAGTTCCTTGCATGAAATAGAGAAACCTGGGCTGAGAGGTCTCAGAGGTATTTTCAAACACTTGGCCTGACAGTTTGTCACAAAGGCCATAAGCTTTTACATAGAAAGGCTGAATTACTCACAACAGTGCTGAATTCAGTGCCTGTGGCTCAAAAGTCTGGTGCAGAATTGCACGTGGCTGGTTGAGCCTTTGGTCTCAGTTTCGTGTAGCATGTATCTGCCTGTTCCTCAGCTTATTTAGCAGGAGGGAACAGAGCAGAGATGGGTGATATGTAGGACATGACCCCAGCACACTTCTGTCTGGTACCAAGATTTAGCAAAGGCTGCAGTAAGTACTGCACTCCTGAGCAAATACACCAGTGTCTGGGTATATAGCAGAGACTTGGGCATGTTTGTATTGGGCACTGACATCTTTAATGCATTTGCTTTGGTTGTGTCTCCCGAAGCCTGTTCTAATAACTGTGGAAATGATGAGGGGGCCTTTAAAAGGGTTTTGACTACATTTCCCATGCACTTTCTTCACGCTTAACTAAAACCACACTGTGAACAGCAAAACACAAGGTAAAATTTAAGGAAAATTTTTATTTTCTAGGAAGGGTTTAACTTGCACCACATTAATGGAAATAAACTGTATTATAATCTAATGATAGTCATTTTTAAGAAATGCTCCTAATACAGAGGTGGTTCTGAAATTTGATGTATCACTAGTGGGAGGAAGCCAAGAACTAATATATGCTTTCACCTAGCCAGAAAAGCACTTGAAGGGCAGCAGAAGGTGACAGGTAACGTCTCTGTACACTTAGCCCTAGAAGCAGTCAGGAAATGAAGGGGAGGTAGCTTTAGACTTCTGAGTTGTGGCACTACCCAGTGCAGCTACCAATTGCAATTGCCAAGTAACACTTTCCTGATTTTCCTGGAATTAGTGTTTGTGTGAGCAAAATTGGTTCATCTTGGGCATAATCATATTGTTGCAAATTTCAGATCAGATTCATGCCAAAATTATGACTTCGAGCTAGTCTGCAGCATGTGCTGCAGATTTGGACTGGCAGGTGCGTCCTCAGGAGTGGGTGATCATGTCCTGCCTGATGCAGTGTCCTGGGGTTTGACCTGGCAGTTCTTTGGCAGAAATACAGAAATGCTGTGCACAGTTTTGTATGTTGTATAATGTGGGAAATGGCATCCCTGCTGCTGGGTCCAACCAGGAGCGTTGTCCCTAATTCAGTTGGCACTAGTGTATTGTCATTCTTCAAAATGATGATTTTTTTTATAACTGGAACTGGATGGATCCTTCTGTTACCTAGTGAGCTTCAGTACAGACATCTCTGAAATAACATAGCAAAAGTGTAAGAACTTTTTCCCTTAGTGTATGGTGCCCTTCTCAGTTAGGGGTTGTCAGAATAGGACAATGTATTGCGCCTCTGGGAAGACGGGGGGCTTTCCAAGAGTAAGTATTTGGAGTATTTCCTAGAATAAGTCAGTATGTTTTTACAAAAATAAAACCCCTATATCTGAAAAATATTAACCTGTTTGCTTACAGTAGAACATGCACCTCTAATAATACTAAGGAGATGGAGGGGAAGAGCCCCCAGCTAGAACAGTTTTTAAACAGCAGTTGCTATGCTTGGTTTGGCAGCGACAGTACCTTCAGTCAGGTGCAGTGTTTGACCTTGTGTTGTGCTTGTGGGCTTTTGCAACATGAAGATACCTGCATAAAGTCTCTGATGAGGTTTGTTGGCCTTGGGTGCTGTCCACACGGTGTTTCCTGCTGTGCTGCAAAATGTACAGTGACAGTACAGAAATAGAAAAGCTGTTCTTGGGGACAGTTCACCTTTTTCTTGGTTTCATCTAGCAGTTTGTAGCAATTTTAACTTCATCAGCAATGTTGCTGCAACAGCTTCTGAAGTTACTGGGATTTTGTGTTGTGGACAGTGGGAGGTTGTGAGCTTGATAAGATTGTTATTGTCAGTCCACTTGAACTTGTGATGCACTTAAGACTTTCAACATGGCTTTCTTTAAGTTTCTGAAGCTTTTCTGGGCTTCATGAGGTGCACTATTCACCATCTTCGCCTGCTTGGTTAGGAAATTAAACAAGGTCAAACAATATCAGAGCATTCATCTGTCATGCTGCAGAAGAGCCTGTCACCTCCAGAAGAGTCCTGTGGCAACCGTGACTCCATGGGAAGCCCACACAAGAGCAACGTCCTGGCAGGCTCCATCTCCATGGATAGAGAATCCAAAGCAAGAGCAGATTTGCTGGCAGGACTTCTGACCCCGTGGGGAACCCACATTGGAGCAGACTGTTCCTGAAGGATTGTACCTATGGGAGAACCACTGCTGGAGCAGTTTGTGAAGAATTGTAGCCCATGTGAAGGACTCACACTGGAGAGTTTTTAGAGGATTGTCTCCCATTGGAGGGTCTCCACGCCGAAGCAAGGGAATCCCTGAAGAGGATGTAGCAGCAGAAACAACATGATGAACTGACCATAACCCCCATTCTCCATCTCCCTGTGCTGCTGAGTGAGGAGGAGGTAGAGAATTGGGAATAAAGTTAAGCCAGGGAATGAGAGGAGGAGTATGTGAAGCATGTTTCTTAGAATTTCTTTTACTTCTCACTATCCTGCTCTGATTTTGATTGGCAATAAATTCAATGAAGTCCCCTAAATCAAGACTGTTTTGCCTGTGGTTTTAACTGGTGAGTGGTCTCTCTCTGTCCTTTTCTCAACTCATGAGCCTTTTGTTACATTTTCTCTCTCCTGCCCAGCACTTTTCAGAGGAAAAGAGTGATAGAGCAGCTTTGACGGGCACTGGACATCTAGCCCTCGTCAAACCACCAAAGGTTTCTTTTCTGGGGGCCTGCCATGATGTCTGATGGCAGAGAGTCGTAGGAGTGGAGCAAACACCCTATGCCTTAAACCAAAAATGGGAGGAAAAATAGCTGCTTTCTTTTGCAGGTTGTATTCATTTTTTTTTGCGGTGATTAATGATTGCTCTGAAGGTAAAAGTTGCAGTGTCTAAGTTGACAACTTAGCGTAGTAACCCGTGCTACAAGTTGATGCAAGTTTTTGGACTGTCTTGTTCTGCCACAGTCCACTTATCCCAGTTCATTTGTAGCTCAAACCAACAAACAACCCATCACATCTGTGAGTGTTATGTGCTGGATCTGCCTGGATCCAGTACCAAATTTGGAAGAATGGTGGAGGAATTTGCTTTGCTGTGGTCGCTGACAGTCATTTTTCACCCCCTTCCTGAAGTACTCAACAGTTTGCCAGATGTGCACAATGTCAGCATGCTCACACATGTGCAGTGGGTAAACTGGGTTACCAGCCCTCTGTTCCTGAGATACAGCCATGAATTTGGATCTCAAAATTCACACTGCCACTGGTAGTCCTTGAATTGAGTGAGTGAAAAGGAAAGATCTTGCCATGCTGCATTTTTTAACACCATAGAGACACATAGGCAAGGATGTATGTCCGGCGCTGGTGGGAATGGCTGGTTTGTCAGTGTAAGTTTGTCTCCTCAGTATTCATGTGCAGATACAGGGGAGTCCTTGCTGATCGAATCCTGACAGAGCTGTGTTTGCTGTAGGTCAGTTAATCTGTCAGCACAAGTCCTCCAGACCTTGGTCTCAGAAGCGTCTGAGCATTGCAGAGGGACATGTATGCTGGAGTTGCAGATTGTAACTCTGCCTAACCATTTTCCAGGCAAAAGGCTCTCTGAAACCTTGCCTTGTGGTATAAGCATTGCATCTTTTCTATTTTAAGGAGTATTCACAAGATCTAGATAGACAGACAGATGATATAATCACAGAAAGGCTTTCTCCAGCAAGTGGTGATAAAAGAGCTTTGTGTTGTGATAATGCCTGCATATTGTGCAGAAATTTCAGTTCCTTAAATGGAAGCACACTAAATACTTAATTTTCTTCTTGCTTTCATCATCTTTCAACAGATTCAGATATCTGTCTTTGGAAATGTAAAGCGAACTGGTCTGATGAGTTTGGTTGCCGAATCTTTGAACATTTAATTTTTCCTTATGCTCTGGCGTCTGTTATTCTTTAGCACAATCACACTGAATATCAATTAGGAAGATGATTGTGGAAAACTTGGTGAGGGGGGATGCAATGCTGACTGAAATTTCAGCTATTGTGAGCAGGGATGCATGTTTGATCTGAATTATTTCTGAACTTCAGAAACTCTAGTATTAAACTGCATGTGCTGTGCAGCAACACGAGATTTTGAGATCCCCGTGATTTGCATTCCTTTCTCCAGAATCACAGTAAATGGTCTCTTCCATGGACAGGAAGACAAGACAAGTGGTCAGTGCCAAAGTTATTTAGCAGATGGTGCTTGAGTAGTGAGCAACATCATCATCATTTCAAGTGTAAGGCATATAATAGATGTCTACTGGCGTGGCAAATGAGACCCCTGGAGTTACTCGCATGCATCCGTCTCCCATCCTGCAAGATGCTGCCATCTGTCAGGACACCGAGCCAGGCCTCACTTAAATAGATGAAGAAATCTCTTTCCCCCTTCTTTCCAAAGCACTTGCCATCGCCTGGGTTAATACGCTCTGTGTGGGCTTACGTATGCCATCCACGCGAGGGAGGAGGAAATACAGATACAAATATGAGGAGCGCGCCCTTGGGTCCTGTCACTTGGGGCAGACAATGTTAATGCATGGTAAAGATTTTCAGGAAAACATGGAGTGCTTAAGTGCCACTGAACACCAAGCATTAACAGTAATGGCTCTTGCCATGATTTAACCTGCTGTTTCTCTTTCTTTGGCAGAGTGTGACAAGCTGCGGCGGGATGGCTACCGGAGCTCGCAGTATTACTCTCAGGGCCCCACCTTCTCCTCGTCCTCCAGTGCAATCTGTGGAAGTTACCAGGATGATTATGAAGAAATTGAACAAAAGGTAATGATGGGGGCAAAGCACTGGAAAAAATACTGGCAGTTTAATTGCCTGCCATAACACTGTTCAAATAAGGCAGGGTTTTTAGAGGATGACAGAGATGTTCATTCCTTTGAATTACAGTGATAGCAGGTCATCTGACTTTCATGGTCTCTTAAAAAACCCCAATTTCACCCATGCATTGCTATAAAGTTTCCACTGGCATGTTCAGAGAGTGAAAGCAGGAAGGGCTTGGGTAATGTTCTGAAGGGAAGACCCCAGCAAGGGTAGCTGTTAAGTGTTTACATTCAAGTAACAGGAAGAGCTATTCAGCAGCCATCAGCATTCTTGAATTGTAACTTTGATAGGTGCTCACTTTGAATTGCTAATACAGGCAGTTATTCAGTTTGGTAGAGGCTTTGTCCTAAAGCATCACAACTCTTTGGTAAAGGCATCCAAAAAATGAAGATTGCCCACTAAGTTGGGTTTATTGCTTTTCTTTCAGTTTACTTCATGATTTTTGTGCTTATATTCCCTCATCTCAGCTCCCAGTATGCTTAGCTTGGAATCTAAAAATAAATAAAGAGAAGGAACACTAATCACAAGTTTTAAAAAAGTTATGATTTATACATCAATTTATATAGATTTCAGTTGCAGAACTAGAAGTTGCATTATTGTTCTGAAGAAGAAAAGAAATTCTTTCCTGTCTTCACTTTATCTTGTTGAGCCTGTGGGCTCTGAATGAAAAGCTGGCTTTGGTGTTGTGGTCTAGGATGCTACTGCCTGGGTGGATGGCAAGAACCACTGGAGTGTGCTGTCTAAAGCTGAAATACCCAAGTTCCTGGCATTTTCAAGATAGATATTCTAGAATACATTGCCAAAAGCAGCTCTTCCTTTGAGAGTGGCAGGATGTCCTTGATTGTAACACAGTTTAATTTCTTTGAATTGTTACTAAACCATATGTTCCTCTGCAGTGTGGACCAAATAACTCTTATCAGCAAAATGTGCAGACCCTGAGAATGCACTTCAAAGGGTACAGTGTTTTGAGTTTTATCCTCCATGGGTTTTAGTCACATAATGGAAGGTGTTGTGGAATATGTAGGGTCTCTCCTCCCGGTGGTGATTGCATTTTATCTGTGTATTGGCAGGGAATGTCAGAGCATCTTGTTTAGCTGTGTGTGGTATGTACTGGCAGTGAGCCGAGAATGTAAAGCACATTCATACTGTGGAATGCATTATAATGGTAATTTGCAAAACCTTGCTGAAATCAGTGGAATTATGATTTCTACTGGGAAAGTTAACACCTTGTTTGTTGCTATTAATGTACTGCACATAAATGTGTACATTTATGTCATTGACTTCTAGCCAGTGCAGTGCAGCATGTAACCACCTGTAAAACTAACCGAACATTTAAAAAATAGAAATACACTTTTCTTTAAACAATCTGAATGAAAGTATATAAGCATGGGTGAGGATTCTTGGATACTAAGAGCTGTCATCCTTTCTTGGTTAAGAGTTTTTTGAGTGTTAACATAATGTGTTACTAGCAATTTCTGTGCATTCTGGAGAAAATAAATGCAACTAAGTATGCTTTAAATATAGGATAGCACTTCCATTTCAAATTAGAAGAGGTTCCTTTAACTGTTAAAGCTGAAAGGATGTTTCAGAGCTGGGGAGAAAGATAGCTGCCAAACCGACTGTCCTGGCTGTTACTGATTATCTCAGAACCTTAACCTTAACCCTGCCACTCTTGTTTCCAGCTCACAAAGACATTAATTTCTCGTAAACTGTAGCATGATTCTCCATTCATATTGTATAACTCTCTTTTGTGGAGTCTTTTGACCAGTATCTTTGTTTAATTTGCTTCTATTTTTAGAAATCTTTCTTTAAATGAGTGTTTATCACAGCAGATTTCTGAACTTGAATTATTATCCTCCTGGTAAAGAGCCAAGTAATTCTAATAAGTCTTATGCCTTGAGGGAGTAATTTTTCAGCTGTCAGGAGAGTTCTTCAGCGACAGTGTGGAACTGTGGTCACCAAAAATCCTGTGATTCAAAATGTGAACTCCTTACCCCTAGATGAAAACCTTATAGCTTTGTTGTCTATTCAAAGCAAAAAAAGCCAACATTTAAAATCTGTGCATGCAGTACTTGAAATTTAGTACTTGAAATCTGAGAACAGCAAAATAGTGATGGCTGGATGAATACTTATTTACTGTTCAGAAACTTCTTAGTTGGTATAATTGCCAACTTGCAGCAAGAAGGTATGGGTGATACCACAAAGGAAACAAACTTTACCTGTGATTTTTAATTTGCTTCTAAAAATAAAAACCATAGCCAGATAGTTTGCTTGTCTGTGTACTGGAAACAATATGGCTAGATGGAGCAAGAGGAGACATCGATCCGCCAGCATTCTGGGGTTTTGTGGAGATGGGTGTTTGTCAGCAGAGGGTAAGAGTCACACCACCAAGCAAGTTGGTTCAGCACCTTAGAGAATGTCTAAGATAAGCAGAACATGTGCTGTTCCAAAGGAAAACCACTAGGGAGAAGCAGAGCCAACTCAAAATGAATAAACAAAATTAGAAAACATAGAAAGCTGGAGTCTCTGAGTGGAAGTTGATATAAAATTAGATGTTTGGATCTGCCTTTTTAATGTTGATTCTTACAAGTTAGATTAATGGAGTACAGGTTAAATTCCAGTGTAGTACTGATCCTAATTGAGTTTGTTGGTGATTAAATTGGTTTACCTGGATTTTACATCTCAGTGCTGTGACCAGTCTTCTCCTTTCTTCTATCTTATATGCTGCTGTTGCTGACACAACTTGGGAGCTATTTCTGTCCTTCAGTATCACTCTCTTTTACCAGTGTAAAAGATGTTTTGAAATGTCATGTTCAAACCCCAGTTCTCCGTGTTCTGAAATGTATGCATGTGTATATTAACTGCATTTGTCTTTTCTGTGTTTTATTTCTTACTCCTTTTTCTTTCCCTTTTTACCACTCATTGTCTTTGTTTCTTTTTGTCTCACTCAACAGTCTAGTCTGTTAGACTGCATCTCTCAGTCTTGCATTAGCACCTGCTGTAACTTGGTTCCCTGGAACAACAAGGTACTTTGCCCACAAGTGGGACCATCCAGCTGCCATATGTGCAGCTTGATGTTACCTGTAGCATTTAGCATATGTGCAATCTTACTCTGCTCTGAGCCTTCAGTCCTTACCTGCTGCTTTTTCTGCTTAGAAAAAAAAGCAATTAAAAAAAGGAGATTCCCATGCCAGGTGTTTCTTTTATGCTCCTCTGTACTCCTTTTTGTCTGCAGTACAGTATCCTGTATTCACTTAGTTCACAGAATTTTTTTATTCCCTTTTTTGTCTATTAGCATTTGCCTCCTTTGAAACCACTCCTCCAGTTAACGCTGTTTTATTGAATTGGCTGCTTCTTTGGTTTTTAATTAGCCAAGGAAAAACTCTGTTAATTTGGAGGAATGTATTTTTCTTGAATGATAAATGTGAACTACAGAGAATACCTGCTCCTAGGCACGCAGTATTGCATATATTATTCATTATATCTTTGAAAATGTTTGTGCACCCAAAACTCATGCTATTTTTTCCTACGTTGTGTCATTTGGCTTATGAACTTTGCCTTGATAGTTATGCTTTGGGTGAGAAAAACACTTATTTCCCTTACTTGGTGGGGGGTGGGTGGGATGGAGGGGGAGTATATTTTTGCCACTGTGATCATCTGAACTGTTAGTTGTCTCTCCAATATCTGCAAGAAACTGTTTAGTATCTTGAGTGAAAACAAGTGCACTAACTGTATTGATTTGAGGAAGTCTAAAACTTTACTTGGTGTTAAGAGGGCGTAAAGCAGTTGGGCACTTCAGTTTTGGAGGTGGGAATGCCTTAAAAGCCCTGAGGTCTGGCAGAGCTGAAATACCTCTGTGTGGTGGTGTCCTCAGGTGGCCTCTCTGCCCCTCTGCTGCAGTTGCATGGCCCTGCTCTTGTAAGCAGCACATGTATTTTACACCATTTACAGCAGTTTTGTTTTTTAAACTACTGCGCCACTTACTGAGCTGAAACAGCAGCTCATAATACATGAAACACCAAGACATAAGGAAGTGAGTACAGAAAATCTTTGAACAAAGAAAAGAGGGTAATTCTTCATTCATCTCATTCTCAGACTGTGCAGCTGCTGTGGGAATTGTGGATGCTGAAGGTTTACATGGGTTTAGAAAGCAACTGGGTACATTCTTTAAGGGCAAGGACTCCATCCAATGCTGAGAGAATATTCAGGAAAAAGTATGTGCTCTATGCATCCTCAGATTTAAATTTTGCCTTGATGCAAGTGATTGGCCATTATCTTAAGACAGATTCTAGATAGGCTTTTAGAGCTCCAAACAGTACAGATATCCTTGTGCTTTTTATCCTGTTACAACAGAGTAAAGGAAGAAAAAAGAGAACATTTCTGCAGTGCTTGTTAAGGTGATAATTTGCTTAATAGTCAGTAATTTCACTGACAAAAAGTTCTTTCCTTACTGAGACACAATGGAGGTTATGAAGTGAATGTAGTAGGATAGCAATGCTCGCTAGTGCAACTGGAGATCTGTGTGTAGAAGTTATAAAACAGAATATTCTGTGAAAACTAGGGGTGCTGGACTGGTGACCATGGTCTGGAGGGCACCAAAGAGAGTCTAATGAGTAATTCATCTAAAGTGTAAATTCCTGTAGATGTATAATGTGGCAGTGTTCCATGAGACAGTGTTAAACCCCACAGGTTGAATTAGGCATGTGAAGTGCCATTCTCCATTGACTGAGTTTGGATCTTGGGTTTCTTTTCCCTGTTCTTTTCTCTGATTCTGTTGATCCCTTGGTGTCGGGAAGATGGCTCTTGAAGCCATCAAACTTAGTATTTCTGGAGGCAGAAATAGGATGTTGGCAAATGATAGACAGCTGAATGCATATGGCTGCTGTCTGCAACACCGATTTTTTTTTCCCTCTTTATTTTGTTTTTCTGATAAATTATGATTTAGAAGTGATTTTAGTAGACAGGGTAAATGGCATGACTAGAAGTTTGAAGTCTCTTTGCTGAAAAGTAAAATTTGTATGGATTGAGTTTTCCTCCTGGAGGTTCCATCTTTTTTTAAACACTGTAGTATAAACCCCTGTTATATAAAAAGGATTTAGAATAAACAGATTATTTAGGCAGAGAGTGCTGCAAGATACATAGCATAAACTCATTTGTCATCTGGGACCTCTCAAATAGCATGAATGTGCTGAGATAGTGAAACCCTTTTGTTGTATCTCAGCAGCTGAGTTGGCTGGGGGACAGTATGTCAACAAGGCGTCGGAGAGGCTCCAGCTTACTGAGCCATATAGCTTGTCTATAGGATATTTATAGGCCATTTTTCTCCTGGATTCTCATCTTAACTCCCATTTGAAGGTTCATGCTTTCCCCCCCCAGTGCATGTTTGTGGAAACACTGCAAGGTCTGAGGCTGCTGCTTCCACATCCCACCTTTACCTTTTACCATGTCCATGAGAAAGAACGAATTCCATCAAATTTTTCTGTGGAGATGAGTATGACAACCCATTTTAGAGATCTGACCATTTAAGTCTAGCAGTAAAGTTATTATGACTCAGAGATGGTTTCAAAATGGAGCAAGTACTTCTGTTACAAAAAGTTTATGATCAGCTATGCCTCGTTCTACTTCTGGTGTAACAGACCTGACTGGAGAAGACATTCCTGTCACACAGCAGCAGTTCACTGTGTCTTCCAGCAAGCTTCCGTGCTGTAAATCTGGGAATGTTTGCTGAAAGAATATAAATCTCATTTTCATCCTAATTATAGAGATAAATAATTTCTGTCTGAAGAGAGCTGAAAGATGAGCTGCTGCATCCCTCTATGTGTAATAAAGCTGTGTACAGCTTTGTAATGCCTATACCATTACCACTGAGAGTACTTTAGAAGAAAGGATGTAAGTAGACACAGTCATTTTTTTTCAGGATCCATGGAAAATGTACCTACAGCTGAAATGTGAACTCTTATCCCTACACCCAAAACCACACCCAGCTCTTTTGCTGAATTATTTTGTAGAAGTAAGTTTGTGTTTCCTATGGCAGGAAGTAATTCTCACTGACACTGCTTTGAACTCAGCTGCACCATTGGGTTTTCAGTTTCTTCTCAGTGGTTATATGCTCATATAATCTGTTTAATTTCTGTCTGTCTTACTCCATCTGTCCCCAGTTTTCTTAGCTTCTAATTCTGCAAAGTTTCTGATTCATGTTCTATATTCTTTGGATAATTAGGATTCCCTTGTAGCAGATGCTTCACTTCTTCGGTTTTTCTGTTCATATACTATAACAAAAAACCTGTTCAGCTTGGCTTGGGTAATTTCTTTGAAAAGGAAGGATGGCTTTGTAACCAGTATCTCTGCCACTTGACACACTGGAGTAGCCCTTGGTGACCGCTGTATGACAGCTGAGATTTTGCACTGCAGTACAGTCTGAGGGTGACAGATACTGATGCTGACAGTATCAGGCAAGCAGTGTATTTGAAGGTCACTGATGCTCATCCTCACCCCAAACAAACTGCAAAACTGTGCTTGAGGTGTTTCCCTTGATCTCTCTGACTCAGGTGGAGAAAAGCTCATTGTAGAACAGGGAAAGCAGTATTCCTTTGCCTCAACCCTTGCTGACTCCTGTAAGTGCATATACACATGCCTGCTGTGACAAGTGGGTTATCACCCCCTGCCGTGTTCCTTACAAACCCTTTCTCTCACTTTTAAAACCTAACTGGAGGAGGGGAAGTATGGCCTGGAGGCAGCTTTCCCTTCTTCAATGGCATTCCTTTCCCAAATTGCTGAAGATAATGAAGGTGTTTATGAATTGGGGTAATTTGAGGTGGGAAAGTCCTTGTGAGTAAGTGCGTATATATGTGCCCACATTGTATATGTATATAAACAGTATAAGGACACACACTCAAAAAAAAGATAAGCACTCATATCATATTATTACTTGGTTTTAGAGCCTTTTAGAAACAGCAGAGGCGTGAAAAAATATTGGTGTCCTCCAAGAAAACTGTACTGATAAAACTGCTGAGGCTTTCACTGGGCTGAGCCTTTCCCTACAGGGCAGCATCTAGACCTTCCACGCCTCTCTAGGAGAGAAATTCAAGGCTGTCAGAAATGGATTGTTTCCTTGAAGAAAAGCTCCCACGTTTTGAAGTGTGGTTCCAAACCACAGAATGACAGTACTAATAGTTTCATTGCCTGAAATGTTTTTTTTTAGTGTTGCCTGAAGAAGTTTTACTTTTCTTTTACTTTTTGCCTGGAAGTTGCTTTATTTTTATTTTCTACTTAATAAAACGTTGGACTCTGTCCTAAAGGATGTAGAGTCAAAGCATAACAGAATAAATAAATGGTTATTTATTTATAAACAGTGGGAGCTCCTCACAGTAACAGGAAGAAAATTAAAATCAGAAATGATAAACAGCGGTTGCAGTGCAGTGTTTGGGCATGCCTTTTGTTCAGCACACAGCTTCAAGAGAAAACAGATCATTTAGATTGAACACCCACAATAATAAAAAATCCATCTGGTATAAATAGCTATGATGTTTCCTTCCACGCCTGTGTGCAGCAATGAGGAGGGAAGAGGCAGTGGTATAGTACTGACAACCCTATTCTGAGTAGTATTTGACTTTCCAAAGGGAGGTAGGAATAAAGAAAAGGGGGTAATGCTGGTCTGGTCATAGGGAAGAAGGTCCCAAAGCAAACTCCTCTGAAGCAGAGGAGTCATCAGGTTGCTGAGATATCTCTGCTAGAGCTGCAAATGCTATGCAGCTCCTCTTCCATATTCTCTTTTTTGTTTTGTCTGGGGGCAGAAGAAGACTGTAGTTGGTTTTCCTCTGGGTCTTCATTCTCTCCTGCTTCTGGGATTCCCTTGAGTGCCTTGCTGACAGGAGTGGGGAGGAGAGAAGGCTGCTTCTCTCAGGTTCACTTGGGTTTGTGACCACCTGCTAGAAGCCCCAGTGATGTTTTCTGCATGCCCTGAGTCTGCCTGCCCTCAGTGTTTGCCGTGGACAAGTACTGTCCTGGCAGTAAAAAGCTGCTCTGTGGCTTTCTCTGCCATTACTGGCATGCAAACAAAGACCTTGTAAGGAAATAGATTTGCTCACTGAAAGGAGATGAGTTTTTTGGCTTATAACTTTGTTAGAGGCATTTGCACAAGCTGTTGCAACCTCTTTTTCTTATTCAGAAAGATTTTTTGTTTCATTGATTGGGTTTTGAGTATTTTTAAAGTAAAACACTTCATGGAATTGAAATCTGCCACTTCGAGCAGAACTGACTTTTAAAATCATTATTCTGTGGCTACGAATAATATTAAGTGCTTTACCCCTGAAAAATTAGTAACCCCTTGAACTGCGGCATGAGTTTCTCCAAAAGTTATTTGGTACCTCACTGACACATGGCTGATAATTTTGTGGACTGTGCTGATTTGTTCCATTTCTGAGCTCCACTAAAATATGTCTTTTCATAGCAGACTTCTTGCTGAGACTTTATGCGTTCGTACAGCCTAGTGCAGCTGGAGCAAAGCAGTGCTCAAATCTCATCTCCTAATGGGCATGGGGAGGTGAGAGGGGAAGGGAAGGCAAACCTCAGTGCAGGGAGAGAGGGGTTAATGGCTGCAGGAGCTATGTCAGCATGTAAGGTGTAATTAGTTACTGTGCTTTGCTGTGCACAAGGCCACTCTTTTCTCCTTTGTTGGTATATGTTCCTTAGACTAATCAAATGTCTTGGGAAAATACAAACTTGTGTTTTGTTGTGTGATTTTTTTTGTGTATTTTTATAACTGCTCTTTGTGTGGGTCAGAGTGTGGTATTTCTGAGGGTGTGTTTTGCTCCACATGCAATCATGCTGACTACAGCAGCAATACCTTAGTAATACCATAGTCCCGCCTATTTTTTTTTAGTAGTAAACTCACATTGTTGTATGTATTTGTTTGTAGTGTCCTGTCTCTCCTTCTGAAGAAGAAAAGCTTATTACCATCAAAAGTCCTAAAAGTCCAGCTACAAATGAGTTGTCAGATATCAACACCCAAACCAACTGGACTAAGTCTCTCCCACTGCCAACGCCAGAAGAGAAAATGCGACAACAAGCGCAAGCCGTCCAAACAGATGTGGTTCCTATTAATGTGACTGGTAGGCTTTTAATTTCAGTAATTGCATTACACTGATGAGGGAGGGCAGACATGAAAGGGGAGCCATACAGTTGGCGAGTGTTTGGACACTCATATATTCAATGCATGAATTTTAAATTACTTACCACACCTTTCTGTGAAAGCCATTTTGCATTTAATAGTTTAAATTTGAACTTAATTAGAAAATATCAAAATCCCTTATAATTATCATTAGTGGAGATAGTTAAAATATGTGAGCTTGAAACAGCATTAGATATTAATGAAATGCAAGAAGAAGGCTAATAAATAGCAGTGTTTTGCTGTGGACTGCACTGAATATGTAGTTGAAAATCGTATTTTATCCAGTGTTGATGATATTTCAAGATTTTCTTGTAGGAATTTTATTTAAGGAAGGTTGTCAGGGACTTCTGTGTTTCAAAGACTAAATGTTACAAAAATCAAGAAAGAAAAACTGTAGGGTCTAATTGTTATTAGCAACAAAAGCTTTAGGTGTCAAGGGGAATAGGGTTAGATAGCAAAAGTTATTGAGGCTACAGCTTTGAGCAATAGTTTAGGTAAGACACTCCACTTACATAACCATAGTCCACATCTTGTTGGTATGAACTGTGTATTAACTTTTCATTTTGAAAATGCTCTCTGATCTTACAGTTGCAGAACTCTCACTCTTTGGAAGTTAAATTATGTTAAAGCCTAATGGTGAATAGATATTTCGTTGTGCAAAAATAGAATTTCCATCAAAGATGGAATTATCGCTTCAATTTAATATCCCCTTTTTTTCTACACAGTATCAAGATTGTCTGTTATTAGCTAAGTCAAATAACTGACCGCTTGCCTGCCAAAGTCAGGATGATATTCAATATCCAATTTATTTCAAATGCCATATGGCGTTCTCTGACTCCACGCTTACTCTGACAATCAATAGCTTTCAATGTGTGGTTTTGTTTTGAAAGTAAATTAGCTTCTCTTTCCCCGCATGACTATCAGTGCTTCTTTTCACCTGTGTTTTTATAACCTAATATTTTAATTAGTGTTATTTAATAGTATTTAATTATTCTAGTAGTATAGGAGCAGGACATCTGTAACAAGCAAGCTCTGAGAAATCAATGAGAAATAATTCCTTAAATAGCAGAAAATATTTGAAGTAAACAGATGAAGACAACATAAAATCAGGAACACCCCACCTCTGGAAAACTAATAAAAGGAAAATACATCCAAGGCTGAAATGTTACTGGGCCAGTTGGCATTATCTAGGGAACTGAGGATACAGATGCAGAAGACCAAGTTATGGGAACAACAGATAATCTGACATAATCAATAAGCTTTAGTAGGGCTTAGATACTGTGACAGCAGGAACACAGCATACTTAGAGAAATGGTAATCTGCTGTTTGATTTAATGACCCTGCGTACTGCAAAAGATATGGGAGAAGTAAACAGATGGAAAGAAAAAGGAGGTAAAAGGATCAAATAACTCATAGAATTAATTCAACATCATGTGGATCATTATATGTTTGGATAAATCATGCTTGTGACTTCAACCTGCATAATTTGATTGGTCTAGCAAACCTTGTTTCCCCTGAGTTTTGTCAGCACTCGGAAAACTCAGCAATTCTCAACTTCTGTGCTTGAAATGGTGCACATATGTACTATACCCTGCCTTTCTGGAGTGTGTGGTTGAGCTCTTACTCCCTTATAAACATGGTAATTGGAAGAAGTAGAAAGGGAGGGCATTGAAGGAAGACTGCTGTTGCACCATGTGATCTGGTCTCCAGGATCTACCATTCCCTTTCCCTTGAAATAATTATATTGCTACTGTGAAACAAGGCAACCACGTGAGCCACAGACAACATTCAGAAAATGCTGCTGTCCTTGTTCTTCTTTAAAAAGTCACAATCTGCTCCCCTCCTCTGCTCTCCCACACACCGAGTAATTTTATTTTGTGAAGTTCCTTATGTTACTGCACGAGGCAGGAAAAAACTGACAAGAAATCCGGTGCTGTTTGTTCAACATAACACGGAA
The DNA here is from genome assembly GCA_025920805.1 of Petroica traversi. Lineage (NCBI taxonomy): Eukaryota > Metazoa > Chordata > Aves > Passeriformes > Petroicidae > Petroica > Petroica traversi. The sequence goes on along the minus strand of JAHLSL010000012.1, from coordinate 16,425,822 downwards.
CAAACCATTGAGGATTTTTGTTTTCATTTGGCTTTTCCCTTCACACACTCTTTTTTCTTACCCTCCCAGAAGAGAGGTCAGAAAACCTCCATTTTATTACTCCTGGAATGAAATAGGTTAACCTCTGAAGAGGCTGCTGGCAATTGATAACATTTTCAGCAGTGCATTAGTGGCGATTCTGCTACAAAGGCCTCTCACGTGGCTGTGCAATAAATGCTCCATGAGTTCAGCTTTCAGGGCTCTTTGGTGAACAGATTGCAACTAATACAGTAGTCATAAAAATCTGTTGGATAGCCTGAAGGTGCAGGGGCATTGCATTAGGCTGACAAGCTGCTGACTAGACACCCAGATTTGGAAGCAGTTTCAGTCTGAGAGTGCCTGGGCTGAGCTTTATTCTGGAAAGGGTTGGGCTGAATTTTTCAGTGGTGGCCAGTCTTTGCATTTACATATCCTGTGGGTTAAAAAATAATATATATATAATGGTGTCTGTTCTAATGGGTTTTCAGGAACTAACTTTCTTTCCAGATGGAGGAGTCGGGTAATGGTGGAGGTGATCAGTGCCAGGCTGGATCCTGCGAAATATTTAAGCATTTGCTTGAGTCCAGCTTGAGTGACTTCAGTGAGATTTAAGCACATACTTAAATGTTTTCCGTGAATCCAAGGAAACTGAGTATACTGCATGAGGGATAACTGAGTAAAGTATATAAGGAACACCTAGATGATTTATTACAAAACTGTAAGAAAAGGAGAAAAATGTTCTTAAATCTGTAAAATATACTTACTATTGACATTGATATTCTCTAAAATGAAAAAAAAATGACAGTGAAGAAAGAAAAAAAGACTGAGACATTGTCATTTTGCTTGTTGGATTTCACTGAAGTTGCTGCTTTGAAATTCTACAGATTTGCATAGTGGCCTTTGTGTATCAAAAGCCATTAAAGACGGATTAGTTGAGTTAGCTCTTAGGTAGCTCATTTGGAACAAGTTACTGTGGATCAGTTGACACAGTAACATTGACCCATGGCCATCTTGTTTGTGCTGTCTGAGGCTTCATGTAAAAGACTCTCTCCTTGTTTGCACCTTCTGCTTACCACTTATATTTTCTTCCAGGGATTTATTCAGAGCCACATTATAATTTTCTTGCAACTCACCATCTCAGGCATGATTGTTGGCCTTTGAGTGAATAAAGATAGGTTCAGAGATGCAAAACTTTTTCCTTCAAATCCATTGGATTTGTATAATGTGGCTAGAATTATTTTTATCATCCTGTGGGACAGGATAACCTAATATCCTGACTTTTGCCCCATATGGGTCCTAACATCCTAATAGTGGTACTGCCCCAGACAGTGGATAGTCTGTCTCAATATTTCAGGACTTCTACTAAGCCAGTGGGCTGTCAATTTTATAGTTCCCATGGGCTTCCCCTCTCCCTTAATCTGACTTCAGTCAATCCAAAAGTTGGACAAAATTGGCATTTTGTAGCTACAACCTGCAAAGATTCCACTTAGCAAAAGTGCAGACCGTGGTCAAGGTGCTGGTCAAACAAAGTCAGAGTCTTTATATTTACAACATGGTGAATGAAAATGCTCCATTTACCCTTTGCATTTTCACAAGTCCACATGCTGTACTTCAATATATGACTGTGTCTTTAACTGTTATAGAGGTAATGAGGTTTTCTATGCTACTCGCACGACACACATCATACTGATGTGCAGTCAACCGGGGTAATTTTTTGATGTATTAGTTACTGTGCATTGGTCACTTTTTAGAGGTAAATAATTTGGTCATCAATCAAAAAAAAATGTGCAGTGGAAAAAAACATGTGCAATGTATATCAAGGTTTCACTGCCTTTAAGTTTTAAATGGGCCATCTAAAGGACACTGAGCAGTGCCTTAAAATGCTTCAGCTTCTGAAAAGGAAACTTACATGTGAACTATGGAGGATAGCTGTTAAATTTTTAAAAGCAACAGAGAATTATGTCACTCATGATCTATAGGACAATCTTTATCTTACTACTAGTAAAATGGCCAAATTACAAACCTCTAAACAAAAGTGAACTCCTAAAGAAAAGCTGCTTTATGATAGTGGTATTTCTGGGTCCCATTATGATACAGCACATGGTCATCATAAGGCTTTGTCTGGCAAAGTGCACTTACACATTTTTTTCACCCTTGCCATTGTATATTTTAATAAGCATCTGTAAAGTTTCAGTTTTAAGCAGCTTTCACTCTGAAATATTTATGAGTCCACAAGATCAGTTTGATCTCTGTGTGCTCCATAGTTCTTATTTGTATTCGTGTTAAAAGATCAACACCAGAGATGTGGTACACTTGACAGGTTCAGAGCAACTTGGAATGAAAAAGAAGGGCCTCATGCGAGTTAATGATGGAACAAATTCATTGTAATAGCTGTTGCCAATAGCACTGTCTGTTCCTGCATAAACCATTGTGATCTTTCATTTTCATGAGCAGATTTGCTTTTTCTGCAGCTCATTACTTAAAAATAAATAAATAAAACCACAGAAAAAGCCTATAAAGGGCCAAATTAAAGCAAGGATTCTCTTTGCTTTTGGAATTAGAGGTGCTCTCACCAAATATGGGCTGGCCTCAGGAAGTCAAAATTCATTTAAAACGTGCAGTACTATGTAATGGATATTTGTGTCTAAAGCCTTACTGTGGCAGTGTGCTGTATCTTCCTTAAGTGTAAACCTTCATTGTAGGACCAAGCTAACATCATTTATTAATGCCTTTTTTTTCCATTTCTACAACAAAACTAGTGGAAGAAGGTGCATGGTGTCAGTGTGCTTGGAAGTAATGTTGCTTTGCTTGTTCTACCATGTATTAGGGGAGAATTTCGACCGCCAAGCCAGCATTCGGCGGTCTCTAATTTACACAGACACGGTGGTAAGACGGCCGAAGAAAGTCAAAAGGAGAAAGACTATTACAGGAATCCCTGACAACATACAAAAGGAGCTAGGTATGGCTCATCAGAACTGTATTCCATCCACTGTTCATTGTCACTGCTTATCATTACTCGACTAATAACATCACCAGTGCTCATGAAACCAAATACAGTCTGATAGCCTATTTCAGTTCCGAATAAGCGTGTGCCTCCTTGCCACCTCTTGCATTGGGAAGTTGGGACCTTTAATCTGTTGACTTCCATCTGTTAAAGGGAACAAGGTGTTTGGAAAATGGTGTACTGGTACAATGAAAATCTGCAGGGATGTAAGGTTTCTGGACTTTAATGCTTTCCTTCAGGTGTAGTCATCTTTTCCAGGATGTTCACCAAAGCAAAACTGAAGTGGGCAGGTGTATTGGCTTGTGAGTAATGAACTTTGTGGCGTAAATAAATTAATGGATGCCTTCCTGAATCTGCCAAGGATTGCATCAAGAGTGAAAAACCTATTTTCCAGTTCAGTTTTAGCAACCTCCTTAAGCATCAGTGTTATTTGATTGGCAGCAATTTATCTGGGTTTATTAGCTATTTCATATATTCTAAAGGAAAGTTACCTATCTGGTCGTATTTACACTACCTCAGGTAATCCTCCTTCACACTTTGTAGTAGATGTAGATTCAAAGCTGACGAAGCAGTCTGAATTTTGGCAGACCTTTCAGACACTTTTTACAGAACTCTTTGATTTCAATTGTGTTATTTTAGATTATTTTTTAAAAAATCATTTCAGTTTTTCCCAAATTATAACTTCACAACTTCACAGATAAAAGTATGACGCCCCCCCTTCCCCCTCCCTCCTCCACCTTTTTTCTCAATAGAGGAAGAATGTGTTTTAAAATAGTCTGGTAGAACTTAATTTTGGTTGTGAAATTGTCTCATATATTGATGATTTCATTGAGTTTTATTACTTTGCATTTTGCATCTATTTCTTTTTAAATTATGTTTTCAGTTCTTGGTTATTTTTCCAGATTTTTAAGAAACAGAAGCAAAAATATGTAGGCTTGCCTGGATGGGCTTGAAATGAGGTAGAGGGTCAGGCACAGAGAAAGCCAGGAAACAAACAATTATATGCAGAAAAGTTTGAGTGGAACTGTGCTCCTTCAGCATCTGTATCGAAACAGTGCTCTGCCATGGGAATCCTCTGCCTCAAAAAAGCATTTACAAAACGTAGAGGTTACATTTGTCACTGCTTCAAAGAGATGTTTCATGCTTGAAAACATCAACTGTAGTTTTATTTGGTGGAGTTAACTTGGAATGCAGTCGGCCTCCTAAAAAAAATCCTAAAAAAATTCTTCAATTAGTGCCTTAAAAGAAGTCTTTGGCTTTTGCCAGTCTGTTCACTCAGGAAGACAAGTTTTTACCTTGATTTTCATCTTCAGTCTCTACGCTGAGCATATTTTGTGTTGCACTGCTGGAAGGTTTTCCTTGGCTTCTATTTTAAGGTGTGGACTGGCAGTATCCCACTGTAGGAGCTCTCTCTGGATGGTTCCCTTGCAGGCACATAGGGCTTCAGCCATCTGCCCTAGGGCAGGAGTTGTCTCAGGAGCTCCATGTTGCATCCATGGTGGTTGTGTTTTCCAGGGATGAAATTGTATGCCAGGAGAACTCTCTGGCATTGGTGTCCATCCTGTTAGTGTATCACAAGACACAGAGTGTACTGAAAAGAGTGGTGGTGTCTTCGTCTTATGCCTGGAGAAACTAGACATGCTGCAGTGAGTCAGGCTGCTGGCAAGGCTGGGAGCAACTGCAAGTCTCCCCCATCCCTGTTCAGTGTTCTTTCTGCCTTCTCTCCCCTGTCACTCCCCAAATACTTCTTTAGCAGTCCATTCCCTATTTCTCTTACGCTGTCCCAAAACAAACAATGAGTTGTTTTAAAACATTCCACAGTTCATTTGATCGGAACAAGTATCCGGACTAAACTCCAAATCAAGCAATTGCATTATACCTATTGACATTCTCCCTGTGGTTTCAGCTGAATAAATCTCTTTGTTTCTCCCCTAAAGCATTGCTGTGAATGGCTATAATATTTACACAAAGATTAAAATCCCTTGGTACACCAGAATTGCTGCATGCAGGCCAAATAACCAACATATACAGCAGATTCTTGTAACCTCTTGTTTATCCTTCAGAAGGAAGCAGAAACTTGAGAGAACCTCAAAGCTTCAACCAGGCTTAGACTATTTTCATTTCTTGTGAGAGAGCCTGGAAGAACTTCTGCCAGGCCAAGCTGCTGGGGTTCTTCCCTGGTTGCTTTGGGTACTTTGGAACAGAAGAGACCAAACAGAAGAGGAAGCCTGCACTGGCTGCTGGCCTGAGCTCAGCGGATGTGGTATCCTCATAGAACTTAGCCAGACAGGCTGAAAGGAAACATTAATTACACCCATGTGCTCAAAGTATCTTTAAACATTCCTGCTTTTTAGCATTGAAATGCTGTTGTGTTTTCACAGGTGTCTTCCAGTGATGAACCAGTCTCTCTGTGTAGACTGGAAAATTCTGCATTAAAAATTCTGCATAAATAAAATGCAACATGATAGATGGGACACAGTAAGATTGTGAGGTGTCTACCAGTTTAGAGATGGCAGTTACTTTTTGAAGTTGTTTTTTAACTGCAGGACCCTCTCAGTGCTGTTTAGCAGGGTGACACCAAAGTAACAGGAGAAGGCAAAGCGTTCTTCTCTCTGCCAAACACAGCAATGAAAAAAATTAGTTCTGCATACTTCTGAATTACCTTCCTTGTGTTATGGAACATAAATATTGCATGCATATATTTAATGGGACTCAGTATTGGATCAACCCTGCAAAAAAATCAAGAAACTTTGAGATGCTGTACTTCAAGTGCTCTCGGTTTCTCTGCTCTGTGTTGTAATTATCCGTTGTCTCTAGATGTCTTCTTCAGATGGTTCCTTATTCCCCCCTTAGACAAGAAGATTCCCAAACAGAAGTTTGGTAGAGATGAGCACCTCTCTGGCAGAATCTGTCACTGGCCTTGCTCATTTCTTCACTCTTGGTTGTCATCAGCTCCCTTCACATGTTCAAACTCTCCAGATGAAATAAAGACGGCAAAATGCTTTCCACCTTCCCACGGTCCATTCTTTGTGTCAGTGCTCTAGAGTCTGCCTCAGACTAACTTCCTTTCTCTGGAGGTTCCAAGTTACCTGGTTGTGAGTGTTTCTCCAGAGCTCTGCACCAGTGCAGTCCTAGACACCAGTGGGCAGCTTCTGATGTCCCAGACTCCCTGCCTGTCTTGCAGGAGGAGCAGGTCCTAGACCTCAGTATCAGTTCCACCACAGTTCCTAATGAACATACCCTGTCAAAACAGGGGAGAGGAAAACATCTTCAACTTTTGCACCTTTTGATTCCTCCTTTTTCTGACAGGCATTTTATTCCAACCGAAAGTTTCTGTCCTCTTGGTTTCCAGAAATGTCTTTTAATTTTATGCTTTGAGTATACTGCCTTTGGATTATTGAAATCCATTTTTTCCATCTTACAGAAGCAATTAATATTCTTTTTGACTCGGAATTTTTTGCCCCATGTATTTTTTCCCCCCTTTCTGACCTAAGGGTTCAAATGGTCAGAAAGACTTCATACAGTTTTTTCAGCTTATCTTCCTACCTCGCTTTCTCAATAGCTCACTGTCATCTGTAGGATCTCCTGTCAGTCATTGGGCTGGGTATGACTGACACCTGAGCTGTCAGTCGTTCATTTGCTCTCTTGCTGTGCAGTTCAGACCCCTGGTGGTACCAGTTGGTGTTTCAGGTATCATTTGGGACTGTTGAAGCTCTCCTTTGACATGCCTGAGAGGAAACAATTCCATCTCAGCAACATGGGGGCAAATGAGTCCTTCTGATCTCTGGAAACAGCTGTTCGATTAAAGACTCCTCTTAATTGATATTCTTCTCCAATTAGTCCCTCCAGGGCTAGCAGTCACTCAAGTTACAGGTCCCATGGGTAAGAAGAGTCCCAGATACCCATTGGTCCTACAGAAATACCACACAAATGCGCAGCTGTTCCAGCCAAGTAGTTCTGCACCTGCTTCTATTTGCAACTTCAGAAGTCTTTGGAGAGGATATCTCTGTTCCAGAGTTATTGTGCCCTTTGACTAATACTGGGTTTATACCTGCAGCTTTTCACCATTGCATGTTTCCAGCACTCTCCATCCATAGATCAGGTGTTAGAAAGCAGGTATAATCTGCTTTTTGATACTGGGAGGATATAATGTCAGGAATATAAACTTCACCAGAGGCTGTTTGGTTAGTGAAATGAATAGAATCAAGAAAACTCGAATTCCCAATATTTACATCAAAATTCTTCCTCTTACGGGTGGCAGTGATATGTCCAAGCATTCAGGATAATTTTTAGCTGGCAGTAGTGAAAAGTTTCACAGGATTTGCTGCCATATCTTTCCTCCCCTCTGAGACATTAGAGATGCTTCATTGAGCACAGTGAAAATTCCTTAAAATTGCCATAAGCCAAATGTACTTGTCTGTTTCTTGTTGAGTGTCTCTTAAAATCACTCAGTTTGTAAGTGCTGGGGTAAAACAGATTAAGAACCTCTGAGGGGGGTTCTGTAGCAGTAAATTGTGACGCCTGCACAATGACTTAGCCAGTTTACCAGGTTTGCAAGGGGATTGCTAGGTGGGGCATGAGGAGGCAATGAGAGCAGCACACCTTAGGAATGTGCCTGTGGCATAAGAGACAAGTGCTCGCATTAGAAAAGGTTAGTCAGAAGGTAAGAGAGACCGCTTCTTTGTTCTGGTTGAAACAAGCATGTTCTTTGTGATACCAACACACACGCTGTTTATCTTTTCAAACCCTCACTGTTTATCTTTTCAAACCTTCTGTTTTCCATGCTCATTTCAATACCGAGGACCTTCCTTTCATGTGATTCTCTGCAACAATCTGCTGGTGCCACCACATCAGCCAGAGTCACAGTGGAGCTGCCAGCAGCTAGTACTTTGCCCCAGGGATTATATACAGCACACTTTCCTCCCCATAAAATTTGGCAAATTTGTCATTCTCAATCCCTGTTCTCTCTAATGAGCAGCACCAGTTGCTACCAGAGTCCACAGAGTGGGTGTTCTTTACTTGCTGCTGGAGAATGCACTAAGTGTGTGCCTTAGAGAAGAGCATTTGCCCTAAGAGAGATTTTGAGATTTTATATGGTAATAAAGAAGAAAAGAGCTTAGGTACAAGTCTCCTGTGGTGGGCATAGCACTGACTGCAGTTCTGATGGACACAGGATAATATAAAAGGCAGACAGGATGATCATTACTTTCAGCCACATTTTTCATGCGCCCAGTTTGCTGCTACTCCTGACTTCATAATGTTCAGTATCTGTAACCTGATGTCTGGTTCTGCAACATTTTTTACTGCTGTGTGCTCACACGTTGTCACTGCAACTAGATGGACTTGTGGATGGTATTCCTTAAAAAATCTGATTCAATTCAAGAATTTTGGAGTTGCAAATATCTTCTGTCTTCTGACTGCTGTTTATTTGACTACTACACTGAATAGCATTATCAGTGTAGTTGTCAAAGTTTTGAGCTGTCCCTTAGAATGGGATTGTCTTCTAGCTGCAGTACTGACAGAGATTTTAAAGGGTTTTGAAAATCCTTACTGGAAGTGGGGGTTTTACAGTGCATTTGTAAATTGCAAATAAAATACTCCTCATTGCCCTCTGAATTTCACCAAAATCATAAATACCTCAGCATTTTACCAGTATACCTGAGTCTTAAATGTTCCTCTAGTTGGTTTTTTGAACCATTTTCCCTGCAGATTTCTGTTGTCCCTCTTCAGAAAAAAGAACTATAAAAAAGAGTAAATTCTCAGAGCTTTGCATGAGATTGTACATACATGTAAAGCCAAAACCAAAACTGAAATAATTTCAGAATATGATGCATTTCTAAAAAAAAAAAATATAAAATCCTCAAAGTTATGTTCCTGTAATAGTAACACCCATGACAACTTCTTTCTTTGACCATATCCCAAAGAATAATTGAAGAGTGTAGCCCTGTGGTTTATATTTCTGAATTCGACCTATCTTGCCCTCCATAATCCTGTGTTTGTTCGGGCTCTGAATCGTTCTAAATAGAAGAGCCTCACACCAGTGCAGACTTTTCTTGATGGGCTTCCCTGCATTATTGAGGTTGTGAACATTTACTGCTGTTGAGTCAATTTATGCAGTTTTCCAGAACACATCAGGCTGGACCCTAAATTACATCAATTCTGGTAACAAACCTGGGGTAAGCACTGGTTCTCAGCAGCATCCTGCAGCTGGTTGCTGATGCTGCCCTCTTGTTAGCATGCTGCTCTGTCACTGCTCTGGCTGGGGCAGCCAGCAGTGCCCAGGCTGTGCTGGGGCACATGTGCCAAGGGAAGGGGCAGGAGCTGCTGCACCAGGCAGCACTGGCCTCCTTTATTCAGTGGCTCTTTTATTCAGCGATTAATTTTCTGTTTCATACATCACTGTGCATTTACCATGAGCAGTATGTCCCAGTAAATGCATTCTAAAACTTCCTTTTTTGGAAGAAGGAGAAGGTGAGGTCAGCAAGTCCAGCATTGGTCCACTTTGCCATTTACCTTCTCTAGCTGTAACATTTTGAACAGACATAAAACGCCATTTGCGTTACACTACTCATGAAAGAGCGTGCATTTAGCTTCCTCTGTGAATACAGTACAGACATAGCACACGCTGAAATGAAGTGCTCTCAGCCACAGGTCAGTGTGTGACAGTATTACACACTTGCTGTAGTGCTGACAGCTTCATTCTGCACCAGCACCATCCTTTTGTCTCATCTGTGTGAGTGTATTTGTGTGTGTGTGTTTCACAGGGGCAGAAGAAGAAAAATAACCCATCCCTTTGATTATTTACATACCTTACCATGCAGATTTTTGTTACCAGATATTTTTAATTGACCAGCAGTTAATATCAGTGATATCATGGTTTATCACGGTTCCAGAAACATTAGTAATGCCTGCTTTGATGTTTTTCTCTGTTTTAACCAAAGCAGTACACTGATTCCATAGAAAAATATACCTGGAAAGGAAGATTATTTTTCTTACTGAACAGTTCTTAGTAACTGTATACAGAATATGCAAATCCCTCTCTTGGTTGGCTGCAGTAGTCCATCTGTTCTGACAGTATCTCGTATTAGATTATCCAAGTAATTTGCCAGCATCTGAGTATCTAGCTTTGCAGCAAACCTCTACCAGAAGCTGAAAGAGGCTGCATTTTTATCAGAGCAAGAGAATTTACACAAAGAAAGCTAACTAGGCTTCAAGCTGCTGAAAGACTACTTACATGCCTGAGGAAGAGAAGTAAACAATCTTTTTTGTGTGTGCTGCTTTAACTATACCCTTTTCAGAGCCCTTTTTTCTTACCCTAAATGCCTCTTTTTCCTGCCAAGAATCAGGATGATTAAATGTCCTTTAAGTGGTGCTTAAAGCTGCATGATAAGAATACCTATCCTCCCAATGCAGTTTCATATAGTAAATAAGAAAGGAGAACATTCCTTTCAGGCATGCTACTTCATTGCTCCTGAGACTCACTAAGGCAGAGCCTTGAAATAACCAGTTTTCCCCCACAGTGACATATGTGTAGCATCCTTACCAGCATCTCCAGCAGCACGCCTGCCTCTCTCTTGCTATTTATACTGCAGCGCAACTGAATTCAAAAGCAACAGCCTTACAAAGACTAATTTTAAAGCAGTCCTCCAGTTTGTGATTTTTAAAGGCGGCTATGAATAAAACAGTAAATTTAAAAGAGCCCTAGAATCCTATCTATTGACCCAGTGATAACTATATTTTGAACTAAAACTGGTTTTCCATTGTCTTCAAAGTTGGGGGTGGGGGGATTTATGCCAATATGTGATTATTCCTTCTTTTAAAAAAAGGTTTTTTGGGTTTTTTTTTAATTTCCTAATGGTGCTGAGGATAAGACAACTATCAATACCAGCAGTTTCTTTTTCCCAGTTCTTAGAGGTTTTCCTTTATGATAAATAGAAAGTAGTTGTATGGAGAAATGTTATCTAATGGTTTTCTTTGCAGTGTTGGATAGTGTTTATATGAATGCTGTTACATTATATGTATTATTTGTGGTAAAACAATGCATATTTCCATGTGTTAGCATTCTTTCAGACAAACTGCAGGACTTGGAGAGCTACCTGTGTCTCCTGAAATATTTTTTTCTGAAGTGTAATGCTTGTAAAAAGCAGATCTTCTTATTTGTTTTAGTCTCCAGATTTCCTTCCCCTTTTCTTTATTGCATGAGGCATTAGCATGGGAACACACTTCACATTTCTCAGGCTTTTGTCTGTTCCTGCTGCGGTGCCTACTGGAAGTCAAACAGTACTACTTGGTTTCTGACACAACTGATTACTATGGAAATTATTACCATGTCATAAACAGAGGATTTCATGTGTCGAATGTGCGGCAGGAACACAGACGATTCTGTAAGCTGCAGGTTCCTGGTAATAAGGAAAAAGGGAAGAGAAATGCAGAAAACAGACGATTGCCTCTGCAAAATCCATTGTTGCAGATTCTTCTTCAGAAAGCGTAACCTGCAGGAGCATGGGGATCAAGCAGTTTGCTGGGTTGTTGTTTTTTGGGTGTTTGTTTTTTTTTAAATGAGTGAGAAGATAAATGTGAATTTGCGCTTCAAGAAATAATTATTTTATTTTGACTCCAGCAGTTGGTACTGGCCCAAGTGATTTCCGAGGGCATTCGATGTATGTCCCGGATCACTGTTCCACGCTAGGGAGGCTAGACAGCTATCGCTCTGCCATGCAGCGCTCTGAAACCAAGGACACCAGCTGCCAGACGGAGGAAGTCAAAGTTGTGCCCCCTTCAATGAGAAGAATACGAGCACAGAAAGGACAAGGCATTGCCGCCCAGATGTCTCAGTTCTCCAGCTCATCTGGAAACATGTCGGTGATGAGTGATTCTGCTGCAGTTATATTTGCTTCTCGCCAAAACAACGACATGGGTTTTCACAGCTTGCCTCGGGTTGGTGCGAGAGTATCTCTGCAGTCCCTAGATCAGACACAGAGCATGATGTCGAGGCAGACAGAAGACATTGCTGGCACTTTACCTCACCAGATAAGCAAATTGCAAGTGGATGATAGTGTTGTGCATCTGAGGAATAATCCCACGATGGGGACCCTGTCAAGGCCAAAGTCCCAAGAGGTGAGAAGCTGTGATAGTGAGAAGTCCTCAAGCCCAGCATGTGTCGTCTCTCCTCACGCCACTTACTCAACGAGCATCATACCCAATGCAACACTGTCATCCTCCTCAGAAGTTATCCTTATTCACGCTGCCCAGAGTGTTGGATCATTGGATAGTAAAATTACCAGCTCCACTGCCTTTCCAAATCCAAGAGACAATCCTGCTGCCAGCAGTACAATAAGTGGGAAAGAAGATCACCATTCTTCAAGTGGTAACTGGAGCGAGAGTAGCTCCACACGTCACTCTCAGACTTCAGATACCATCCCATCTACCACTGTCATGATGCTTTCCCTTGGTGACTCTGCTGTCTCTCTCAGCACTTCTGGGAATGCAGAGGCTGGGTCTCAGAGCATGAGCTACAGCTGTCGGAACAACGCTGCTTTAGCAAGCCCTTCCCAGGACAGCGATGGTCGGAGTGAATCCAGCTATTCTGGGGAGCGAGCGCAGGCAGCAGTGAGCAGCACGGACCATTGGTTGTACAAGTCCTCAGAAAACAGCGAGACCCCTTCTCACAAGGTGGTTTGTACCACACCAGGCTGTGCCACTCCCGGGAGCAACCTGAGCAGCAGCAGCCTGGAGAGGGCGTCGGTCAGGGACGATTCTACTTCCCTGTACTCTGTGGACCATGATGGCTATTATGGCTCCATGCATATGGACTCTGGACTGAAGTCAGACGTGCCATGCAACAGTACTAATGGTTTTGAGAACCCCAGAGACAGTGTGATAAATGTCTTTGAAGGCAAGGAGAAGAAACATCAGGATGACCACTCAGGCCAAGGTGACAAATCCCTTGCAAGAAACATCTCACTGAAAAAGGCAAAGAAGCCGCCTTTGCCACCATCCAGAACAGACTCACTCAGAAGGATACCCAAGAAAAAAGCCCAATCCAATGGACAGGTACTTGATGAAACCCTCATTGCCACCCTCCAGCATTCTCTGCAATTGAATCTCAAGTGCAAAAATGGCAGCTCCCCTTCCCAGAGCCCCTGCAGTGATTATGAGGATCCCTGGGTGCTGCGTTCCCGCAGCCAAAGCTCAGTCAGTGCAAGCAGCAGCATGATGTCCACCACTGCTCCAAACCTGTACTCCATCTGTACAGTCACTCCCTCCCAGAGCGAAACGAGCAGCATAAAGTCGGAGTACGCTGACCAGTGGGGGTACTACAGCGACTATGCTGCAGTGGCAGATGAGCAGGTGAAATCTCCAGTGACCCATTCTGCCAGTACATCATCTGCTCTCAGCGATTACAGCATTAGTCATTTCAGTGATGGCTCAAGGGCTTCTGTGCCACAAGTGCCCAGTGGACTGGCCAAACCAAAGAGTTCTCCAGAGAAATCCCACCGAGTCACATCGCCATCGAGTGGGTACTCCAGCCAGTCCAATACACCCACTGCGCTTACTCCAGTGCCTGTTCTTGTAAAATCTGCATCATCAGGAAATGGGAAATCCAAGCTGAAGCCTAAAGTGCCTGAAAGGAAGTCCTCTCTTCTGTCTTCAGTCTCCATGTCTTCATCGTCCACTTCTCTGTCTTCAAATACATCTACTGAAGGGAGTGTGAGTGTGAAGAAACTGGACCCTGCCCTGAGCTCTTCTGTGGATACTGGTGCACCTCCTCCACCACCTCCTCTTCCAACACCTCCACATTGCCCTGAACTTTCTCCACCCCCTCCTCCTCCTCCAGCAGAAGTCATGGATCTGTCACCATTGTCGGCCTCTCCCACGTTCCCCCCTCCTCCACCAGAAGTCAATGTAAGTTCTACCTTTGCTCAGACTGTCCCGTGGTTTCCGCCAGAAGCCTCCACCAGTTCGTTCTCTTCCCCTGTTCCTCCTCCTCCTCCTTGCCCCTTAGCTGTCCCACCACCAGCACCACCACTTGATCCCAAAATAACAAAAGGTGCAACAATATACCCACAGTATTCTTTCAAGAAACGCAACCAGGATGATCCTTGCTACAGTCCAGTGAAACAGCCACTCAACAAGCAAGATGCATCGAGACCAGTGATGCCATTAGTAACCACCAAAGCACTGCAAATGGTGCAGTTAAGGTCTGTGAAAAAATCAACAGAAAGTGAACCACCAACTGAATCTGCTTCTGAAGCCACCTCTCAGGAAAAGGGTACGTCACAGCCTTTGCTAAAGCCATCTCTCTCACTAAAACTCAGTAGCAGCTTAAGTGATGAGGAAATAAAAACTCAAGGCACTTCATTTAAAAATGCAATTCAGACACTGTCCCGGGGTTCTCCTCTCCTTTTCTCTGGTAACACACCTGGACTTGACAGTGATGAAAAGACTGTGAGTGCAGTAGATCTAAAGAAGTCTTCTGTAGCTGATGCTCTGGGGGCAGCCACTGATGACACACCTGCAGCCTCAGTGCAGAGTGAAGAACTCCCTTCTGGCATGTCACTTCAGGGATCACCAACATCTCCTGACAAGACTCAGGTTGTATTGCCAAGCAAGAAACCACCTCCTATTTCAAAGAAACCCAAACTGTTCCTTCTGGTACCACCTCCACAGTTAGACCCTACAGTGGAGAAAGCAGCTGAAGTGAGTGATACTGCCAGAAGCCCAGCTAAGAGAGACACTGTGCTTGCACGCTCTGAGGAGGCGAGAAATTGTCTTACAGATGGACTCGGTTCTAGCGAGATGGACTCTGGCAGCCTGGTTCCTGAGGGAGGAGCTGCTGGATTCACCTTCTCTGAGACAGTGGGAGCGAATGCCTTTGTGGTACAGCCTGCTGCATCACCAGTTCAAGAAGAGCCCAGGCAGGAGGAGCAGTCTGCTTTTGATGAAGGAAGCAGTTCAGGCAGCAGCCAAGACAGTGGCAGTAACATTGACGGGCACCTATCTCAAGAGAACGAAAGTGGTGAGTATCTTCTCTGACTAATTCAGGTGCATATTTTAAAGAAGCTGGAGAGTGAGAATAGCCATCCTGTTTTCAATAGGGCAGAACCTCTTGTGATTGTTGCAACTAAAAAGAAAGTTGCAGGTGTCTGATTAATACTTCATGAGATTTCTTGCAATTCCTTTCTGATTTCTCATTGTTGCAGACACAAAAATGATGCTTTATTTAACCGTGTTAATATTGAAAGCATGCTATGAAAACGTAGTTAATTTGTTAATTTTATTTTTGCATTTTATTGGAAACCATACAAATTCTCATTTGTTACTGTTGTCTGCCTGTTGTGTGTGAGCAAGCATAGGCGTTTGTTTCATGCACTGCAGTTCCCTAAGCAGGCGTTGATCTGAAATGCCAGCAATGACAGCGCTGCGCTCACTCAGTCCGTCGGATGCTTCTCCTTGGAGGCAGCAAGGGCTGGTTTCAGGATTTTGTGCCCGTGGGGTTCAAACGACAGACTGACTGTGTTTTTTATTCTCTTTGCACAGTGGAGGTGTTTGAATCAGACACAGCCAATAGTGCATTCCTGCCAAGCAGTAGTTATGGGGAGGAGACGGACGGAGTGGCAACACCAGCGAGACCAAGGACTACTGAGGATCTCTTTGCAGCCATTCACAGGTACTGCAGAAACTGCCCTTCTGTACTGTCAGGTCCTGTAGGTCTCTCAGAAATAAATTAAGCATTGTCTTATAAAACACCCAATTACAACAGTCACAGCTTTAACAGAAAGCACGTATTTATCAACCTTCTACTAAGGCTACATGTGAAAAAGATGAGGAAAAGAACTCGCATTTGATTGTTTTATAAATGTATTTAATCCATTCTGAACTAAAACCAGTCAGATTAAATGGATGTAGATTATATTATAAATACCTTGACCTTTAAAATACCAAGTTACGTCTAGTATTTATTGTACTGTTCTCAATCTGCCATATTAACTCTACTGTTGCTTTTTCTGTGTATCTTTTTGTTTTCAATCTCCTTCTTCTCCATCTCTTTTTACTCTCTTCGCTGCTTATATGGTGCAGTTTGGGACAGAGGCTCAACGCTAATGCTTCATGGCAAGCGTGGCTGAAACTGGCAAGTAACACAACATGTCAGTCATATGGCAAAACATATGGCAAACGCTGGATTATAGTTTGCCATAATCCAGCCTTGAGGTCGGGTGTTTTGTGTCAAACTGGTTCATGAATGAAATGTGCAATACTGGCTCTATTATAAATGACATTATTCATTTCCCTTGAAAACAAAACCATCCCGAGTGGCAGCTAGATTTCTGTGCTGCTCCCGTTAGGTGCTGAGAAAGAAGAAAACCCAAGGAAGCCCCGAGGGCAGGGAGGCCCAAGGCAGGGCAGGGAAGGCGGGGCTCCCTCGGAGCGCCGGGCTGGGCGTGGCGCCAGCGCCACCGCGTGGCT
>JAHLSL010000012.1:16283897-16408933 GCA_025920805.1 Petroica traversi | reverse complement strand
GGCGCCAGCGCCACCGCGTGGCTGCTCCGCGCACTGCACCCCGCAGCGGGGCCGCCTCCCTGCCCGGGGATGAGGGATTGAATTATCCAGGTGCTCAGGCAGTTCGCACATCTGTGCCCCACATCTGTGCCCCACATCTGTGCCCGGGGTCTGCACAGGAGCGAGGGACGGGAAGAGAGCGGCTGGGAGGCTGCAGCACTTTGGATGCACATTCTATTTTTTTTTCATTTTTGAAACAAGTCCATTCCAGATATTAGAAAAATTACGTGTATATGATACTGGCTTTTTACAATTTGCTGTTACTCCTTAGGACTTGGCCTGTAGGAGCCATTCTGAAAACAGTCTGTTGCATTCATGTTGCATGGCCCTTGCTAGACCTCTGGCAAACCTGGTTTTAGAATGAGGTATTCTGGCCAGTAGCCTTTCTCCATTATGTATGCAGATACAGAGTGAATCTCTATGTATATGCACATACCTGTAATTAATGAGTTTGTGGGGAAATGGACAATGGAACTGGATGTGACATACTTAGAACTGCTTGACACATTTGTTATTAAGACCTTGTTTTTGCTGGCTTTGGACTTGAACCAGTTGTTAATTAAAAAAAAAGTTTTGGTTTTCCCCCACTATTTCTAAGAGGTATTACTTTAGTAATTGGCACTCTTGAATATGTGCTTTGGAGCAAGACAAGAAATTTAGTGGTATGTGCTTTAAGGACAGAAAGAACAGTCTGAAGTTTTAAGTTGTAGTTTTGTTTGAACATTTATTCTATCTGTATCTGAAAAGCCACCAAAACCAAATTTGATTCTTAATTTCAAATTCCCTCCATAATTCATACATCCTGAGAAAAGCTGGCCAGGTGTTGACAGCAAACTGTCTGCTCTGCATTGCATTCACAGTCTTACCAGTTCACTCCAAGCTAGAATAACAAAGTCTTTCCCTGCAGATCTTTGCAATTGAATTTTTGTTTTTCAGTTTAATTTGGGTTTGGTAGCAGTGCAGTCGCAGCATTGCAGTGTTTAAAGATACCCATAGGCAGCCAAAACCCTAATGAAGGAAGATCTTTTCCCTGTAACAAATGCACACACGTGTTCATATACAGACTGGCAGATCATCCAAGCCCCAAAATCATCTGCTGGCTACAACACAGTTAAATCTAGATCAGGTCCCTACATTGGCCGCTCCTGAGGTCATCATTTTATCCCTTTGCTGTCTTCTGGTGTCCATTCATCCTCAGGCTGAATGGACATTGGTATTACATTCATATTCCAGAAAGACAGGTGGAGGCAGCAGCAGCTGCTGAAAGTAACAGCTGGTGCAGCTGCCTGGGGGTATCACAAGTGAGCTATGCATGAACTTCACCACTTAGGAGAGACAGGATCACTCCAAAGTCTTGGCACAGCCTGTGGCAATGTCTGCTGCTGCCACCTACTCAGCTGATGGATGCTGCTTCTTTGTTTTCAGGGGTTTTTAAATTATTAATAGGCTGTGATGCATGAACATGTTTGAGCTTGCCTTGGCAAAATTTCAAGGCTTTTAAGAAAGTAAAGATCACATTAAGTAGAAATCTGTTTTACAAGGGGAATGGTCTGGATCGAACACATGCTTGATAAAAATGAATACAGAGTTTTTTACAGCATGATAATTTTATGTTTCTAAGAAGTCTGTTGACTTGTTTTAAACTTCTGTCAAAATATCATATTTTAAATTGGCCTTTATGCAATCTTTTTTAATTAATTCTTGCTCAGTCAGCAAAGAAACAAAGCAGCTGTGCTACAGACACCAGGCATGTACATTTCTTTAAGATTTCTAGTAATGTGAAAATAAGGCAATGAAAATCCAGTTTCCACTTATTCCCAGTTCCATGGTTATTTCTTAATTTTTTTTGTGTTATCCCTGCACTTCACATTTAAATAGACAAGCACTCCACTCTTTCATTTGGAAAGATAACTTTCCTATCAGGAAGTTGGTCTCTCCTTCATTTAGTCAAAGGTGGCAATGACAGAGCACCAACATAACTGTGAATTTTGTCTTGAGAGGAGCTGGAAAAGTGTTTTCTCTATTTATTTAATATTTGGATTAGGCAGGGTTTTTTCTTTTAAATAATTTTTCCAGAATTGTTGCATTTTCTCCATCTTCCACAGCAGTGCATTGTGTATCCTTTTTTCTAAAGGAAAGTGCACTAAACTACTCTAATTCTCCAGAGAGTGTGAAATGAAATCATAAAATGAAACAAAACAACCCATGTACTCTAAATGATGTATTTTGAATCAAGTCCCCAAATTAATAGAGAAACAGAATGGAGTATAAATCTTTATAGAACATTAGTCTGAGCAGTTGAATACTGACTCCAGAAAACCCGATTCACTAAATTTGCCGAAGTGTTTTGAACATCAGCATTGCCAGTTTTAGTAGTTTCATTGTTCCAGATTTGCAGAAAAAGAGTAATAAACTTATCTTCTACCTCCAATGCCTGCATTAGTACCTGTACAGTTCTGGTGGTGTTCTTATTCATGCTTCAGATGTAGATCACTTCTCCCTTTTCCCTGTCTCTGCTTTAGCTTAATCCATTGTCATCCTCTAAACTGAGTTTAATTAGGGGAGGCAAAAAGTTTAATTTTTGTGTCATCCTCTTTTTTGTGTGTGTGTGTTTCAAATTCAGATCCAAAAGGAAAGTCCTTGGCCGTAAAGATTCTGAAGACGACCGTACCCGCAACCATTCTCCGTCGCCCCCCGTAACTCCCACTGGTGCTTCCCCCAATTTAGCTACCCTCAAACAAGCCGGATCTATTCAGAGAAGCGTTCGCAAGAGCAGCACCAGCAATGACAACTTCAAAGCCCTGCTGCTGAAGAAGGGGAGCCGCTGTGACACCAGTTCCCGCATGTCCGCGGCCGAGATGTTGAAGAACACGGACCCGCGGTTCCACCGGGCAAAGACTGACCCCTCCCCTGAGCTGCCAGACAGCTCTGCCAGCTGCTCGCCCAGCAAGAGCAAACGGGCCCAGGAAGAGTGGGCCAAGAGCGAGGGCCTGATGCCAAGGAGCATGTCCTTCTCTGGCACGAGGTACGGGCGGTCACGGACACCCCCGTCTGCCGCCAGCAGCAAGTACAGCGTCCGCAACCGCATCCAGAGCAGCCCCATGACTGTCATTAGTGAAGGGGACGGGGAAGCGGTGGAACAGCCAGAGGGCAGGGTCCGGAGGACTTTGGAAGAGCAGCAAGAGAGGCAGCTTGATATGTTTAACAGTGATGAAATGGACATGAATGACTTTCCGTATGCTGAGGAGGCAGGCTGCAAGGAGACCTTGGATCCAGCCCATGCAGACTTAATGACTCAACCAGGTGCTTCAAGGAAGTATATAAACTCTTCAGCTGAAGAAAGTTAAAAGGCAGTGTGACAAAAGGCTTTGGATATTAGTCTAGAAAATCACAGATTCCAGAAGAAAGCCCAGACCAGGACAAGGTTACTTTGCTGAGCATTTATTCCACGAACTGCATGTGTATGTTTAAATGCTGAAGCGATGATGGTTCTGCATGGTTGGGTTGGGGTGGGGAGCACTTGCTTTGAATGAGTGGTCTGTGGCTTGAAGAAAGTTAACAGTTGATTTTTTTGTGTAAAGCCTTAGAAGTCCTCTTGTGGGGTGGGGTGGGGAAGTTTTCTCAGAGTCTGTAGGGGTGTGAAGTTTTTTCTTTTTCTTGAGACTGCAATTGTGCAAGCGAGATTTAGGAATAAGCCTGAAATGGGAAGGCTCCTGTGGTACAAGCTGGACATTTGGTTCAAAAGCATTGTAGTGAAGCAGCGTAGTGCATTTGTTAAGCACAGAGAGGCACAATGAGACACATTCACCTCTGAGAGAAGGTAGCAGGGTTGGTGCTGGGGTTACATGGCTCCTTAGTGGCGTGTGGCCCACCGTTCAATGAAGCGTGTCCTGCTCGAGCAATGAGCTCACCAGGTTATGGATTGGTCCAGGGTACTGTACTTTTAATCCTTTTTCCTGAGGGAAAATGAACTGTGTAGTTAACGTGGAAAAGGGAGCTGATTTTATAACACACTCCTGGCTGCTATGCAGCCACTCACGTACGCTTGGTGAAACACGCATTTCCAAGTGAATTGCTTCCTTGACTGGAGTATTCCCTTAGAGAACTAAAACTACTGGATTTTGTGGAGGATGCAAGCAAGACAGCAGGAAAGTGGGAGATGAATGAAGCAGTGTGCTGCCAGAATTTGGAAGGGTTACTGTCATGGTTTAGGAATGGTATTCCCCAACTCAGAGTTCTCACCGAAACACTCCAAACTGTGTTCCACTCACTCACTCCCCTCTCCTCTTTCCTCTGCGGGTGGCTGGAGAAGAGAATTTGATGCACAAAAGGTGAAGGTTGGGGGCTGATAAAAGAAAAATCTACTGGAAACAACAGTGAAATAAGAAAATGGACAGTGACAGCAGCAATACCTAGAGTGTGCACGAAAGAGGTGAATGGCTCACAGGCGAGTGCTCGCCACACAGAGCCCAGTAAATGCCCCACTTCCTTGTCCCCAGCAGTGTCGTGAGGTGGTGTAGAATAAACTCTGTGTCCTGGCCACTGCCCCTCCTGGCTTCTGCAAAAAATGAGCCCTGTCCTGGCCGGAACCAGGATAGCTGTGTTTCTGAATTAGAAAGAGAAATTTGACTTGCACTACAAAGCTGTAGGTGGAGCCCATATTTCAAAACTGAAACTTGGGAGTTGTGTTTTGCCAGAAATCTGTCTTTCATTTGTCAAAATGGGGAGACTATTACTTTTCATCACTTGAAATACAGATACTTGCTAACTTTTGGTTACCAAAGAATAAGTTACATTTACTTTCCTTTTTGATTTGCCTGCAGTATTGCTCTTCTTTTTTAACCTTAATAATTTAGCGAGGTTCATTTTTATTGTATATTTTACAGATAATAAAAACATTTAACAGTTTTCCAATTGTAAAGAAGACCATTAATTAAAACTGAAATATTGGCTGGAGTTTTTGGTTCTTGGTAGGAATGAAACTTTTAATTTTTAATAAGAATTTTGCATCGTTTGATGGCATGCGCAGTTTTTGTATTGTTTGTAAATATTGAAAGTTGTTAAAATATCTTTTGATCTCCTTACCGTAGGATTTTTACATTTTTAGATTGCTTTTAAGAAGAAAAAGCACTCTTTGTAGATTATTTATTTTAGAGAAATATGCTTGTAATCTCTTTCTTCAATCCTTTACTTGTTAGTTATGTAAATTTCAGGGGCCTTCGTTTAACTCTTCCCTTCACAAGAGGGGAATAGTGCTGAAAATGCTGTGACTTTGCTTCAATAAAGAAAAAGCCTGCCAGTTGCCATATTGTCTTTTGAGTCGATTAAAATCTCCTTCAAAAGATGTGTCCCACAGCGTATGGCAACCCACTGAATGCCATAATCCATTCATCCAGCTACTAATCTGCAGTTTTCATTGCAAAATGTACTAATTCACTTTAGAGACAACTAAAGTGTACTTACACACCCATCCCATTTTGGTATCTCAGTTCTGAGACTAAAAAAAATTGAAATAATCCTAAGGTTTCTCCAGTGTTGTGTGAGTGTTTCTACTGCTTCTCTCCTACTTGCAGCCTGTTCCAGAAAACTAAAATTCTTGGAGAACCAGATTATAAGCAGAGAGTGAGTAGTGAAATGGACAAATTTAATCCAGCTGCACTCAGTGGAACAAGGGTGGGATTAACTGGTATGCAGCAAACTTTCTCCCATTTTTATATGCTAACTATATTGAAAGAACCATCAGATTTTTAAAATTAGAATAAAACCTGACTGGATAAAGTAGATTGTTTCAGATGTTATTAATATTGATCTGAACTATATTCTGTTACAAACAGATAGCAGTGGCAGAATATTTTGTGCTAAACATCTTGTGAATGCTGCTTTGGTCTCTTCCACAGTTGATCACGTGAAACATGAAAGGACCAAGTCCTTTTCACAGCCAGGTTCTATGCCTTTGAAAGCCATACTAGATGCTGGCCAGTCCTCATGCCACCATCCTGACAGGATAATGTGAAATAAATAATACTCAGGCTTTGTTTTACTGTTTACAGATAGGAAAATCTGATGCACTGGGGAAAATTGTAGCTGTGGTGCCTGCAGTTTCTGCAGCCCTTTGCAGTCTGTCTCATCAAATGCGTGTTGGAACCAGCTCGTTCCCTGGTGATGGCCAGGTGATGCTGCCAGTTGTTTTTATGTGTGGGGAACTCTGGAAGAGCCTGGCTTAAATGCACACCATCGTGTCAGTGCAGGTAGATTAGATCAGACTTTAGTGTAGCACAGGCTGAATTTCCTCTGGCCACGGGTAGCCTTGATGCTCCTCTAAAAACTGCATCTGCTGAACTTGGACTGAAGCTTAGGATTTGGCTAAAATGCAGAAGGCAGTGCTTATGCAGCCCTACTGATGTTGCTGCATTACTGCATTTTACAGAGTACAAGATGTAGTGAAATACTCTTAAGTGTTGAAATATGTTTAATGGTGCTTACAGTACTTACTTAGGTAGCTGATGTACCTTTTTTACAGAGGTGCCACCGTGTCATGTCCACACAGGCAGAACTGGTTAATTACTGTGTCACGCTTAAAAGTCTACAGAGTTACTTTCTCAGACAGTAAGTTTCCTCCATAGGCAGGTTTGGCAGTTGAGGTTTTATTGGTTTACAACTGTAGATTAAATTTGGCAAACCTCTGCTAAAGACATCCAGAGCAGAAGGAGAGGAGGACACATATGCAAACTTGGCTGAAGAGAAAAAGCAGGCTTGTCATCCTGATGATTAATGCATCATACTGATACAGGGCTTGTTCAGAGTTCACAGCTGGTCTAAGGTTTACCTCTAAAACAAGAATCTTTATTGAAGCTGGGTATGAGATTAATTTCTGGTTTCCCTTGTACTGGGAATAGTTTTCAACTTCAGTCTTTTTCTAAAATCTGCTCTGTATTAACTCATTTAATGTTTCAGTCCTTTATGTTCAAAGTTCTGCTGTCAGATGTAGCAGCCCTAATTCCCCTGTGAATTAGAGCCCTCCAATTACTCTTGTTAATACATTCACAAGGCTCTGGGGCACTTAGAAGCTTCACTACTGTTTGTATACTGGAAAATACTTTAATTGAAATGATGGAGGTTATGCAAGGAGCTTGGTGAGAGGAGGTTTGGAAGGCTACTGGCTAACAGTTAAAATAACTGGGAAAGAAGTCGATTTGATGAAGACAGGATTTTGAGAAACCAGGACTGGAGTGCTGGTTCATGCATAAGGCTGGGCCTGAAAGAAGGCACTGGCAGAAAAGTGAAGCAAGGAGATTACTGAGAAGTACAGTGAATGCACAGACTTAAGGTGTGGGGTGTGCAGGCTAATGCAGATTCTGGATGAGAAAGAAGTTTCAGCAAGTACAGAAGAGAGAAAAATATGAAGGAACAATAGAATAGCCACTGCAAGGAGAAAGAAAAGTTTTAGTCAATTCAAATTCAAAGGGTGTAGAAGACTGAAGTCAGTCAAACATGGAGGGAAGAAAAACAGAAGCCAACCCCCCCCAAACAAATTAAAAGAGGAAAATGAGCAAAATTGGGTAAGCTAAGGGAAGCAGTAATAGGCTGAAGTGAGGACTGCTCTAGGAGACCTCAGGCAACACCTTGCCTCAAGTCTGAAAAGAATAAAGGGGATTGGGAAGATCAAAGCTCAGATTGATCTTGTCTAATTTCTACCAACAACTCTGCAACTAGTGTTTCCAGTGGACTGGCTACAGATCTCCAGACACCTGCACTGGGATAACTTGCTAAACCTTTAGTCATTTCCTGAAGCAGAGAGAGGCCACTCATGCATGCAAGCACAGGGGTGAATGTGTTAATACGACTGCAAGCAAATAGATCTTGTTATGTATTCTTTGGTTACCACAAAGTTCTGGAAAAGCCATTTATAGCAGCAGTCACTGTTCAAACAAAGCAATTGCACAGTACATTTGAGTGATTCAAAATAATGCATTGTTTGCTTTTACAGGAGAGAATTAACAGGCTGGACTTTAAGAGTAAAACAAAGTGTTATATAAGTCACAGTGGTAATGAGGAATAATTTTGTTTTATTTAAAATAACTTCAGTATTCACCAAAGGAAACAATAGCTATATAATGCCCTTGGTAGCTTTCTAAGTTCCCCCGTTATACTTAATTTTCTGAATAACTTTCAGAAGTGATTTCTTGCATGGATAAGACTAGAGAAGTCTTCTGGCAAAACTGATAATTTTCTTGGTTCTGAGGGGGTATTATCAACTTAAATCAGAGTACGACATTAAAATCTTGCAACTATTCAGTGCTAGATTGTGACTGTGGCTACACTGGTGTGAATTAATAAACACTCAACAGAGTAAAATACAGAAATGTTTGATAAAAATGTGCTGTGTCATATGTTGTTCTGAAAAACTGGGTAAAAGTCTTGATAGTGCTTCCCCTGCAGAATGTTGGGTACATTTTATGTTGCAAACTTAGCTCTTTGCAGTTGGGTTCTCTCACATAATGTGCAGCCAACCTTTTAAGGGCCAGTCAATACTTCTCCCAACAATGCTAATGGAAAATGTAATCGATTCTAGTAGGAAATAGTCTGTTAACAGTGAATCCAAATATATGTATATAAGCATGTGGGGAGGTATATGGAGAAGTCCAATCCCAAAGTACCTGAGTTGCTTCTGTCTGTAATATGCTGCTCTATTTGTGCACCAACCTTCATTGTGAAACCAGAATTGTTAGCTACTGAAGGAAAAAAAAAAGCCAGGACATATAAGGTTGCAAAAGTTTCTGCATTTTCACTGCCTCTGGAAAAAAAAATAAATAAAGAGTAAAAATTTAAGTTCTTTATTTAAATGGTAAGAACTAATTTGTGAGGGAAAAAAGAAAAAAAAAGTATGCCAAAAAACCATAAACAGACACAAAACAAGACAAAAACCTCTAAAAAACAAAACAAAAAAAGCAGAACATTACAAGGTTAAATCCTGCAAACAAACAAAAAATACAAGAAACAAAATGTCCTGTCTTCCATCTGAAGAGGAATGTTGTTCATGTCTGCCTCAGTAGTACACCAGTCTTCTTTAAAGGTCAGTCAAATATCTATTCAGTTTACTTTTTCCAGAAGAAATTACTGCCTGTTTCTAACAGCCTTTTCACACTGGGCTGCAGAAAATGGACGCAGAAATTCCTGCCTTTGGGAGTTAAATTTGGGAAAAAAACCCGGTTTCTAGGTCAGTTAAAAACAGGTGAAAGAGCACTACAATGACACAAGAATTCCGTGCCCAGTTCAGCATCACCAGTTGAGAAGCTGCCTTAGTAAAATATGGCCCCATTCTTTTTGCTGCCTGGAAATGGTGATTGTTGCAAATTGCTGTGCCAACTGGGAGCTGCAGTGTAGTCAAAAGGATTTAAAAAGCAAAGCCCAGGTTTATGTAGTCAGTACAGCAGTCATAGTCTAGGGAGTGATAATGATTTTAATGTATTCACTTTTTTTTAGGGTCCTAATACAAAACAAAAGTACATGTCAGAAAGGAGGTCTTAAGGAAAATGGGTGCACAGGGGGCATGTGGCTGTGAGCAGAGGCCGTGCAGTTGCACAAAAGTCCAAGTTTTGGTCTAAGGTTGCTTAAGTCCATTTGCAAGTCATGGATACAGGGTATAAACCACTGGTGATCCCAAATGAGGCTGTCATATTCCCATGCATGGCACACTTGAACTTTTGGGGCAAAGGTTTCTTATCCAGGATCAAACAAACTTCAAGTACAGAATTACAGAAATTACAGAAAGGTCTCTTGTGATGCGATACACAGGAAAAAAGTGTACCTCAACATAATATTCAGGAGACAGCCCTTTATTTATTCCAACACAGAATATTAAGACCGATTTCTCTATTTACTGATGCATTTTCTTGCAAAATTTGTCAGAATTTAAGATTGTGGCCTGTGGAAACATGAAAAGTAACCTATAGTTGATAGGTTACTTCTGAGTTGAAAAATCCAAAAGCAGTACTCTGATTTTAGACTGTTAAGCACAGCCCAAGGCAAGCAACCTGTGTAACATAAAAGCTTTTTCTGAAGTGCAGCTTGGAAGTCCAGGACTGACTGCGACAAATAAGTCATTAAATTAATGGGGTGAGTTTCTTGCATGATGTGACAAACTCTTGTGGAGTCATGTTGGATTTTGGGAACAACGAATCTAAGAAATTACTTCTGTGCCACAAATTTCCTTCCTCGAATGATCACCTGCGTCTGGGAAATTGTAGTGACCTCTTTGAACTGAAAATCCGTGTTAGAAATGGTCCAAAATACTTGCTGAGAAAAGAGGGAAGAAAGTGTCTTGGCAATAAACTGAAATGTCTTTCTCAAAAGTCATTCTGGTTGTTACTCTTGTTTTTTGGACTTTTCCTGCTTTGGATAAACCAGATCTTATGAGATCTATTAATTCTTGCAGAGTGCCTTAGCAGTACTCTTTCAACAGGTATTTCTTCCCCCTGCTTGAAACATCAAAAGTAGAATTCCATCAAATAGGGCCTAATTGGGAACACCGGATATTAATCTCAAGTTTTAACTGGTAGTCTTCAATTCCACTTTTTAGCAGTCTGTAACTCTGAGAAGATACTGGAATGTAGAATTCAGTTTGTTTCCTTCGCATTTGTAAAATGTCCCAAGTTTTCCCTCCCCTTCCTTGCTCCTGCTTGCACAATGTTTTTATTGTGTTATGAACAACCAACGTGGGATAATAGCAGAGGGCTGGTGAGCAGGATTATAGACACGCTGAAGTGACTTGCAGCTGGGGTGTAGAAAAACACATTCATCATACTAATTGTTGTTTAGCCTTGCATTTGACAAGGAGAACATCTGTGTTTAGATAACATAAGCCTGTGAGAGACTCGGAGGCACCCTATCAGACATGCTTGAGATTCCTGCTCTGCTTCAGGAGGGATCAAAGCACAGTGGTAAAAATATAAAATACCTGTGTGAATCCCTGATAGACAGGCAAGGACAGCAGGTTTGGTGATCCTCTAGCATGGACCAAGCTCTCTGCTGCCTGCGTCCCACCTGTGTGCCTCTGCTGGGGGCTGCCTTGGGGATCCCCTGCTTGGTGAGGTAAGGGAGAGAAATGTCATTTTTGTGGTTTTATGGCTGTTCCTTTGTCCTGTGCTGGGAAAATACATGATTATAGAAAGTAACACATAATCTGATGGGACAGAATCTTCAGAAATTGTGGCCTTGGCCAGAGAAAAAAAGAAAAATGTGAGGGTTTTTGTGAGAATTAACCCAGTGAATGCCTATGGTAAGAGGCTAATGACTTTGGCTGTACTACAGGTTAATTCAGACTAGGTTTTGTCTCCAGACAGCGCATGATTTAGTAGATGAAAATGAAAACTTAGTTCCCTAAGGCAGGAAGGTAGGTACTTTATCCAAATTTATTATTCTGGAGATTCCCTTCAGATTATATGGACACAAACATTTGACAGCACCACAAAAATTAATCCACACTGGCAGACCCTTTCATCAGCAAAGATACCTAATTCCAAGAGATTTATTCCATCATCCTGGTGTTTGAGCAGCATTAAGAGAAGACTGCAAAGGTGGATGCAGATTGGATGTGCACCAAGCTCACTGGGGCACCATCAATATTTTCATTCTTTCAGAAGGTCAGGTAAGTAAAAACAGCTCATGGCACATAGAAGGTCAGGCAGATCAGCTGAATAACATGGAGTTCAAGAAAGCATCTGTCTCACTGGCTTGTTCAAAGTCTGCATTTGCTCCTTTAATTCTGCAAATGAATCTAATACAACTTCATTGGTCTGCTGTAGTTCTGAGGGCAACAAACCACAAACACCAGTTTTCTGTACCTTTTTGATTTGTTGGCTCTGCTGCATCACAGAGGGCCCACTACATTTTCACCATATTTATGGAGCCTTTCTTCTGCTTGGGTTTTCTCAGTGTCTTACAAAAGATGAAAGCTGCAGTCCTTCCTGTAGTGAGGTCACTGTTGCAGTCGCTTTCCTTGAAACTTGAGTTTTTACAAAACTGAAAAAAAAATTGTATTTTTGAAATGATCTCATTTCATACAGATTTCACAGAGAGGCCATAACAGAATGGAAAAGCCAGCAAGAGAACAGACTCAGATCTCATGCAGTGTAATCACATTACATTAGAACTGTGTTCTGAGGAAGCCTTGCTGCCCAGCACACCCTTTTTCCTCAGCTGCAAAGCAGGCTCCTTGTACCCAAGGAAATACACCTGAAGGATCACTACTAATCCTGAATACTGTTTTTTTGCAATCCTGTTAGGAATGGGGGCAGCTCCCTGTGGGCCGTGCACTTTGCAGACCTAACAAAACAAACATTCCTGTTCCTAAGTGGTCTTCATTCAACTCAGTTGTTTTCTCCTCTCTGAGAACTGGAAAGCATTGATTTTACTCACAGATGGGCACAAGGCAAGACCACAGCTGCCTGTGGGATTGGGAAGAGTAGGCCAGGTTGTAGCCACCAAGTCAAATTCTGGAACAGCACTAGCACCTAATTGAAACTAGCCAGACTAACCAAGAAAGTTAAATTTTGCTGCATAATGATTGCTTAAGCGTTCCTTTGAGTTGTGAGAACCCCTTGATTGCTCTGCAGAAAACAAGCCCCAGGTGAAATCTGACTGCAAGTTTAAGTTTGCCAGGGAGCTTGGAAAAGCAGGTGAAAGAGGCAGTTGCAGATATTTGTAATGCTCCATCTTGCTTTTCCATGGCATATCACAGGTACTTTTAATTGCTTTTAAATGTGTTGAGTTGCAGAATTTATTGCTGATTTATTGACTGTGACCCAGAACAGAAGTAATTCCCTCTGTTAAAGTATCCTTGCCCTCATAGTACCACATCAGGAAAAATTTGTTGTTCGGGAGCTATATCAAAGCTGAAGAAATCCTGTGTTCAGAATGGAAAAAAGCTGTTTAAATCCCCTCAAAATGGTTGTAAACAAGTATTTCAATGTAGGTCAAGTGTTCAAGTTGCCTTAAACAGTATAGAAATTGTCCTATCATTTTTTATTCTTTGATACGAATTGCACTTATTCAGAAACTACAGCTTTCCAATTGGTGGGAGCAGTGGAACCAGAGGACACAGAACTTCCAGGCTTCTTCAGGAGAAGAACTTGGAAAGTAGAAAAACTGTGTAAAAAACACTTCTGGTGACTAAAGGGTGTGACTTTAAAGCCTTTGCTTTTCATTCTTGTCCTTAAGCTGACAGCTGTAAGAACTGCTACTCCCCATTAGCTTCTCTACCCTTGACTGAACCAGCAGCTGGATTAAGCATGCTCTGACTGGAAAATGTATGGAGACTGGGGGTTAAAACTGAGCAGCAGCTCGTGTCCTTTTTGCCAGTTACCACTCTCTGCGAGGCTTTAAAGCCAGAATTGTGAATCTCTTTCTGGGTTGCTGCAGTTCTGTGTTTAGTTAATTAAGGCAATCTGTACTGATGGATCCTTGTGGCTGCCCAGCAACCTTCATAATTCAGCAGGTACTTGGTGACCCTTTCTAGGAAACTGGTGGGGTGTCCAGGCTCTTCCCTTGGTGTTGGAAAAAGCACTCCTGATCCTCCTATGAACATTTTACTCACCTTTTGCCATCTGTGTAGGCCTTGTACCTGCTCAGGCTGTTACCTGGTCAGGGCATCTGCCACTCACAGAGACCCCTGAGGGAGTGCAGGGAGGGGACACAGGAGCAAACACTGATGAGGCTTGGAGGCCATCTGTCCCCTCTGTGCAGAGTGCCTAGGGAAGGAAGCTGAGAAAAAAATGAGTAAGTGCTGGTCTACTCTGAGCAGACTATCTGGATATTAAATATTTACAACTATGCTGATTTGCCAGGCACTTAATGGTTCGATACAGAGCTTTTGAGCTGTCACTGGGGTCTCTGGATGAAGCTGCCACTTGGTCCAGCACTCCTGTGTTGTCCCCTCAGTGCTCCTGAGTGGCTTTGGCAGTTCCCTCTAATTTCCAGAAACTTGGAGGATGCAGGAAAGCATCTCCTGACAGCTTCCATCAGAAGCCCTGGTGCTGTTCAGGGTAGCTGATCAAGGAGCCAGTCATTATTTAGCCACTGGCAGCTGTTTTGCTGCTTTGGGCAGGCAGGAGCAGAAAGGGACCTGTGCTCTGTAGCTGTCACAAACCCGGAGTGAGGCTGTGGGGAGCT
This sequence comes from Petroica traversi, assembly GCA_025920805.1. Classification (NCBI taxonomy): domain Eukaryota; kingdom Metazoa; phylum Chordata; class Aves; order Passeriformes; family Petroicidae; genus Petroica; species Petroica traversi. The sequence continues at coordinate 16,394,725 of JAHLSL010000012.1, read as the reverse complement.
AATGACTGGGGTTAAGAATCATATGTATTTTGTCAAAATTTATGGTTCAGAACAGTGTTAGCTGGAAAAACACCAGTTGGAATAGTCTGTGTTGTTGGGAACTATTGTGGTAATTGATGAGAAGTACTAAATAAAGGCATACAACTTTAAAAAGGGCTGGTACAGCACTGGGGACAAGGGACCCAGTGAATAGGAGTCACAGGAAACTCTCTCAGGCCCATCAGCAGTGAAATCCAACCTCAGAGAAGCTGTTGGATGTGGTGGTATCTGGTTTTGCCAAGCAAGCTGAGTCCTGGAAAAATTGGGAATTTAATCTTGGTGCCTGTTAAGCATGATGGCAAGCTACCTAATGGAGAGAAGGCCTTGCCAAGCTCCCCTCTTCTGTTAGCTGGGAGTGGTGCCCAGTATAACATGGGTCAGGGAAGCAGGTTGCCATTGTCATGAAAATTTCTTTTCAGCTCTTTAAAAATCAGTGTAATCGCTCTAAATGCAAGACATTCTGGAAATATTCTTTGTCTTCTAGCAAAAGTAGAAAATTGTATTTATTGGAAGTTAATGCATGTAGTGTAAATATTTCCTGGCACTGTTTTCTGTTTTAGTCCCAGCTAAAACCGAAAATCTTTTAATAAATAAAACTTGACAAACAAAAGTCATAAATTCCTCCAACAACTCTGTGGTTAGTTGGTAGCTGGAGTGGGAATTTGGAAGGAGTCCAGATAACTGTGAAAATATATAGGAGGTGATAATTTTTGAAGTGATGTTAGCTAAAGAGAGAGAATTGTTCTTGTGGAGCTCTCGGATACAGTGTCCAGACATGTTTCATGCTTATAGTTTACCTTGCCTGCCATCCCTACAATACCTATTCACCTTATTTAAAATAAGCTATAAGGCATAAGCTAGATAAAGAATAATAGATTAGAAAATAAGCCCTCTGACTTAGAGGATCATCTGCAAGTCATAAAATGCAACAGCAAACAGTAGTTCTTGCCTTGTGCTCTAGTTTGTTAGGTCATGTTTTTAGATAAAGAAAGTACAAATTCATGTCTGCTTTATAGAGTCTGCCAGTAGTTATGTCAGATTCTATAAATATATATATATATATATATATATATATATATACTTGCTACTTTTGTAATAAAAATATGCTCTAAGGGTCTAAAACTTGATTATTTTATTTTGCTTCCAGTAGAGATCTTACTGGACAGGTTGAGACCACTGAGCCTTTCCTTCCTGTGGGTGGGAGTGGCAGGACTGGGGCTGCTGGAGAGGGGCACAGAAGCACAGGGGAGGTGCAGGACCTCATGGTGGAGTGTGGCACCACTCAGGTCCTGTGATGCCACTGCCCCAGGTGTCACCAGCCATGCCCCAGGTGTCGCCAGCTGTGCCTCAGGGACACCCTGTTCCTCTGTCATGCAGCACTGCTGCTTCTTTTTCTCCAGTTGATGATTTCTGGTAATGCTGTGGAAAAGAACCACAGTGAAAGTCTCAGAATTGTGCTAGACATGACTGTACTTACGTGGCTGCTTCTGTCTCTAAACCAATGTCCTCTGTGTGCTTTGATCTTCCTGATGCAGCCAAACACTGAAGGGTTTGTGCTAATGGATCTGCTTTTTTCTTTCCTTTCATTGCATATGAACATGCAGCATTTTTTAGTTTCTGATGACCACAATGTTTTGCTGCTAGAAACCACTAGAAATCAGTAATTTATAGAACTCTTTAGGTTCTGCATTATTAACAGAGGTGAAAAGGGGGTGATGTGTTAATTGAAGCTAGGGTTTATAAACAAGATAATTCCCTTCAAGTTTATTTTTTTCCCTAAAACATAGATGTACAATCTTTCTGAAGAAATTCAAGGCCATACTAACATCTGAGTGTTGTCAACTGTGAGTTTTCCAAACTGAAAGAAAAAGAGAGAGAAAAAATGCCACAGAACTAAAACACGTTCTGAGTTCTTAATGGTGCTGTTTAAATCATTTGGCATGTTGCTGGTACATGAGCAGGGAAATGTGTTCACAGAAATGCTTTTGAATTTGTCTGGTTTACCTGTAGTAGAAACTGACTTTGTGCAAAGCACTTTATAATCACAGATATTCCAGACTACTACTAGAACATAACAAATAATAGTTTTGCTCTCTACAGCCATGGATCAGTCTGTGGAGATAGTTTTCCTTTCTGTGTTGTCTTTTATATAGCTGGCAGAAAATTAAAATTAGGCTAAAGGAGAGAAAAATGAAAAATAGGAAGTTAGGGAGAAGAAAGCAAATTTGTGAAAGGCTTATTTCTGGATGGGCATTTCTCTTACCTTTTTTCATCCTGATTTGTGATCTTTTTCACATTCCTTTCCCTTTAGGACTCTTGATGGGGTAGGGCAAGAAGAGGCTTTGCTTCCTGCCCTTTGTGATGGAGCCAAAGTCACAGACAAATTTGATTCTTTCATACCCTCAACAAACATGAAAGACATTGGCATTGTTTTACCTTTTTAATGGAAAGCCTGTGAAAGTGCAAATGTACATTTACACTGCTGTCAGCCTAGTCATGAATCCAAGAGTCTTCAGTGAGATTTTGCTGCCTTCATCAACTCCCATGCATCTGCAGCACTGATTTATTAGCTATGCCCAGCCTGGCTGGCCATACCACTGGGAATGGCAGGCTGTTTTTATTACAGAGGACACTTTCCTTAGGCTCCACACTCACATGCCTTTCCTGTTCTGCAGAAGACATCATTATCCACGTGATGACTACAACTACTTTGTAGTGAAAGTCATGACATGATGTGATTATTTACTAACAGACTGAAATTAAGAAATTCTATTATTAAAAATTCATAGCTGTTTCACTTATGACAGTTTTTGAGAGAGGAGCCAGTGAATAATTTATTTGCCATAAGCATTCAGCTCATCCTTATCTGATGCTTTTGTGCAAGCTTCCTTCTTGATAATTTGTGAAAAAAAACCCAGTAAAAACCACCACCACCAGCACAAAACCCACACACCCAAATAAAATTACTCTCCTAGCCAGAATAGGACTGCCCACTCACTTTCTCATATTGATAAAACCTACATTTGTAAGAGTTTTCACTACTGGAGCATATATACTTCATGCCAGTGGAGTTTGTACTAGCAAAAGTAGTTGTATGTCTGTATTTGGAGGCTTTGCTGCCATAAGAACCCAAATAAAATCCTTGTAAACATGGATTAAGTGAAGAGTTTTATTCTGGGAGCAGTTCTTTCTTGACCACTGGGATATTACTGAACTGTCATAAGGATATACTGGCTTGATGTCAGGAGTGTTTTCCACTTCAGCTGGGGATCTAAATCTCTAGCGAAGACATTTGTTGCAGGTGAAGATCTCTCTGAAGTTAAATATATGCACTGAAATACTTATTCTGCCTTAGACCAAGGGTTACTTCATAAGCCAAGCAATGACTTCTGTTTAGAAAAACACATTTTACCATTGGCGAGTACAAACCACTGAGTCATGAGTTCGTTTTAAGTTCAGCAAAGACCAGGTGCCAGATGCTCAATCTGTGCACAAACATGAATCAGTTTTATCCAAGATGTTAGTTTCTGAGATCCCACAGTGGTTGCAAAGAGCTGTGTCATCTTTTTTTCCTTTGGCTAAAATGAAACAGGCAGGATATTCCATCAATATGAAACTACTGCATCATTATTGGAGATAATAATGCAGTGCACTGAATATTTTCAGTGGATATTTAGAATAGCTATTTTGTAAAAATCACCCGTGTTGTTTTCCATTAGACGTTTTTGGGTCAAGAATCTGCCATGTGTGCAAGATGTGTGTTCCTCTTGGTCTGCAGGGCAGTGGATCCATGTCAGTGAGGAGCTCTGGCAGTTCTCACAGGGAAGACAAGCAGAGAGATTGCTCTCTAAGCTTGTGAAGCCCCCTTAATGAGAGGGCCTGTGTTGTTCCACTAAATATAAAGTAGTTTCCTGATAAATATAGACAATAGGTAGTGTATACACAATTAGTCTCATCATGGTTCCTTAGTATTTTCATAATATAAAAATGAACTATACTTACCTTTCACATCAAGGTGAGTTCATAATTTGTATGTGTATTAGCAGATATAAGATTAAACAAAAAAGAACCTTGTGCCTATAAAGTACAATGCCAATGTTACAGTGACTTCTGGATGCACATGAATCTCATAATATGAAATTTTCAAAGAAACAGCCATCTGATTTCATCCAATTTGGAAACAATGAACAAAACTTTGATATAACTTTAGGAAAGGACACAGAGAAGACATCTAATCCATTCTCTGCTCCAGCCAGGAGCCTTCATCACTCTGGACAGATGCTTGTCTAAATTCTCAGTGTGTCCAGAGATGGTGTTGCCACTTCTCTGCACTTTCAGACTGCACTTCACTTTTAGAAATTTCTTTTCTGATTTAACCTTGCTTCAGTTTAAAATCACTAGTACCAGTTCAGATTGGTGCAGGCATGAGGGGGTCTTTATTTTACTTTGCTTGCAGTTACCTTTTATGCAATTGAAAATGTAATATCTCTCCTCAGTCTTTTTGTTTACAGTCTCAAGTATAACATCTTTCTTTTAGATGGTGTGCTCTAAACCTTCACTTTTCAGATTATGAAGCTAAGAAAATGAAATATCTTCCCATTGCACTTGTGGTTGCTCCTATTGCTCGACACCAGTTCCTTTCAGGTGATGAGCTCTCGGCTTTGATGCACAAGGTGTTTGCCCAGAGCACCTGATAGCTGCTCCAAAACCAGCAGCACTAACTACCATCAGTGGCTGCTGTGTCACCACAGCCTGACAGGATCAGAGGCAGCTTCTAGGTGATGGAGATTTAATTTCAGTATGTTTGCATGAGAACCATTGGGGAGTTTTGTTTGTTTGTTTTTGTGGGCCATGTCTTCGGGGTGGAAATTTAGGAGTCGAGATCCTGGTTATGTTGAAACCCACTAGGGAAAATTAACATACAAGACTAAACAAATCTGTATTGGAATGAGATAAAGGACACTAATTCCAGAAGGAATAAAAAGCGGTTTACTAGAAAGAAGAATTTAAGTCATGGCAGCATTTCTGTTAATTTGAATTGAGCAAATGCCTGTTTTTAATTGTCTATAGCAATGCTAACAATCAGAAACTATTTGTCTAAAGCAGGATGTCAGAGTTGTCCAATAAATACTGTGTGAAACACAATATTCTTGCAAAGAATAGCAATTCTCGACTAGTTATAGAAGTATATCAGCCTTGGTCACTAGAAATATCAGTCAAAATTTTTCTTAAAACTAAGAAAAACTGCTACTAAGTAATTAAGTGAGGTAACTGGAGAGAAGCTTAGGATTATGAGCCCAGAGGGTGAGTACCAGGCTCTGCCCAGGTTAAGGGTAAACAAGAGATTGTGCTGAAGAAGAGCATAACTCATTTCAGAACACAACAAATCTCTTACGGTCTCTTAAGGCAAAATATACTCAACTTGACATGACAATGTCTGAGTTTTCAAGCTTATCTGTACAATTCCACTGAAGTTAGTGCAATATACAAACACCAGAGGCAGATGAGGTTATCTTAGAACCTCAAACCTTTGCACCTTTCCAGTTAGGTGTATTGTTTGGGGCTCTTGTGTTTTTCCAGCTTTCCTTAGAAACAACTGCATGTACCACATGTTAAGGAGATGAAGAAAATGTGAGGAGGCAGCAGAATATGGTACTTTCAAACATATCAGCAAATACTGGGAACTCTTCCCAGATACGGTTTGAAAAGAAAAATGATTGCTTGAATTTGGAGTTTTCTAAAACATCTGCTGCTTCAGTTTGATGACCGAAATGGAACATTAGAAAAAGAATGACCTCAAATTTGTAGTTAAAGAAAAGAATCCTTTTTCTAAATAAAAAAGGCATATTTTTCCTTGTAACAAAAGTGGCAGCATCAGTCTTGATATGGACTCTTTGGTTACTGGGATTGTCACTGTTGACATAACATGAAATTCAAACACCTGGTAGCTCTAAACTGGCTTTTCTTCATACAGTGATGATTTTTTTTTGTTCCGTTATTGTGTTGTTTTTGTTGGGTTTTTTAAAGAAATGTGCTAAGCTCATAGAGCAGGACTGGCTGTTATTGACACCTCCTGACAGTTGCTGAAATCACCAAGTGCAAGTCAGGACAGCCTTTGGGTTTCTAAGTTACACCAAGACTGCACAAGCTGCTATGACAGCTCCTTCCTTGCAGGTGTCAGCTCTTCCACAACACTGCATTTGTCTGAGGCTTGCCAACATAACTTCTGAGGCTGTTAGGATCTGTAGTAACCACCTTCTGTAACAAGAGCATCTATCAACATAGTGAAAATGCTCTCCTGAAAGAATGAATTAAAGATAACACACATCACTGTCTGAATGTACGCATATGAAAACTCTCTGAACCACTGCCACCAGCACACTTGAATTAGCCTCACCTTGCCCTAGTGATGAATGGGAAGGGATTATAATGCTGTTTTGAAATACAGACTAGGGTTTTTTTGGTGCACTTGATTTTATTAATTTTTCCCCATCTCCTTTACACACTGCACCAAGTAAGTCACGTGGTTAATCATTCTAGACTTAGAAAATAAGTCAGCTGAGTAGTCTGGAATGTTGGGACCTTGCAGACCTTGGCAAGCAGCTTTCAGCAACAGTGTGAGTGTGTATGGAGTCTTCCTCACCCAGAATAATCAGGTCTTCTCTGGTTGTCCTCATTGTTCAATGTGAGAAAAGACAGCCTTTATTCACAGTGCACGTTTGAACCTTTGGGAACTGTTGCTGGAAATTTTGTAGAGGTTATGTATTTATTTGCTTTCCTGAGAGCTGTTGGGATCATTCCAGAGCACTGCAGAATGAAATGATGTTAACACACACAAACTGAGCGACTGAGCTTGTCAAAAACTCATTTAAAAATAAATGCATAAAATAGAAAAAAACCCAAACTGGAATATGTATGTGCTAAAAGCCCTTTTTGCTGAATCTATAGCGTTATTGACATTTCCTTGTAGCTGAGGGATTACAGAGGAAGACCTTTCCAGCTTTCCTTAGGTTTGATCCTTGCATGGCACGTTAACCAGAATCCCCATGATACCAGTCGAGATTGGACTTGGAGATACCCCGTGTGTACGCTTGCCACAAATGGAAGGTAGAGAGTCCTAGGATGAGGTGAAGAGACTCATTCCCGGTCAGTTCAAGTTTCTTCCTTCATAAATTCGTTTGGTTTGTGCCTCATTTGGAAACTTTTCACAAATTTTAAAGGCCATAGCAGTTCTCCCTTTGTGCTGCATGCTTCAGCAAAGGTGCTTCCGTGGGAAGTTTATTTGGAGGCGCTCTCTTCGTAAGGAGGCACTGGGTCTGGAGAGAGCTCAATGTGAGCCTCTTCCATGGAAGTCTTCATGGTGGCCTCCTCATAGGAGGGAGGCAAACACACGGAGAGGAAGGTGGCATCAGGGAGCAGCGTGGAGTAGTGGAAACTCTGCTCGCTGCTCCAGGGCAGCGCGGACAGGAAATTGGAGACGTCGTGCTCAGGCAGGGCCTCGGGAAGGTCGATGCTGAAGATCTGTCCCTGCTGAGCGGGGCGCTGGCAACGGCGGTACAGGAAGAGCAGCAGGAATGCCAGGAAGAGCATCATGGTGGCAGGCAATATGATACACAGGAATGGCTCTATGTCGTCTTTGGTTGAGCTCGTCTGCTGTCTGCTCTGTAACCAAAGCAAACAGGGAGGGGGTTGGATTCCTGGAGATCTCTTAACCAGAGAGCAAAACCACAATTCCCTATCTCTGCCTTATGAGATAGCTGTTGCTTTTCCAAATTTCTTTCTCTCTACACTACTATCATACAGGCACCATATTTTGCAGACTCATGAATTCCATTTGCTGGCCAATTAAAGCAAATCACAACCAGAGACTAAAAAAACCCAGAGAATTTGAAAAGAGTATAGGGTTTTTAGAAAACCCTGCCTCCAATGGGGAAAAAATCCAACAACCTGGAAGTATATGTAATTTTGTATGACATTTTAGTTCTCTTGGTTTATAGTGGGACCAGTCAACTCTGCAGGAGATCGGTTAAAATTTGGGAGAACACTGAATTGCAGATGAATAAGGCTCGTGATCCACCATCTAGAGTTGTTTCTTTGTGTTTGAAAACTGTTTAAAGAACAAATATCATGACAACTAGCCCTTTCAAACAGGGCTCCTTGCCTACAGCAGCTGTTCTTTGGGTTGTTCTAACCTCACAGGCCAGTTCAAAATAAAACACAGCACGTCAGGACAGCTTGGACTGGAGCTCTTGAGCTTGTTCTGCCAGCGATTCAAGGATCATTTCTCCGTGTTTAAAACTACACAAAAAGAACTTCTGGTGTAAGAGAAGTAGCAGTTGTGACTGCTGTGTCAGCTTTGTTTTCTGTAAAATGTAGCATTAAGACCTCTGTCCCACAGCTTTTGAACTGTGATGTAATGTTAACTGGAGTCACAAGCTACGAGAAAAACCAGCAGAGCCATTTGTGCTCTTCTGTTCTATTAGCTTTAAAATTTAGCATATCTTGTTTCCAGTCTGACTCCATCTTCTAATAATTGGATCTTTTTCAGGGTCTAGTCTAGGGCAGGAAGGAAACCCAAACCCTAGAATGTTGTTTCAGTAATCAAGTCATTCCCTTTGTAAGCCCTTGACAAATTCTATGAGATGGCTTTTCCATGGTGAGACTATACTGGTCAATGGATTAGATTTCCTTTATTTTGAGTGAAGGTGCCTCTTTAAGCTAGGAGAACTGGAGTGATTCTTTCCTCAAAGTGTTTGGAAGCACGGATGCAAACCAACTGCAGCAATGACTTTGTGAAAAGTACAGTAACTCCAGTGTCTCCTTCTTAGTCTGCAAAAACATCTATGCTTATTCTTCCAGGATTCACAGTCATTTTTCTAGCTACAAAATCACACTGTAATCTACATGCCACTGATTATCTACCAGGCATTTGTAACCTCTTTGCTTTGTTGTCATATTATGAAATTATTTCATAGGCATTTGGTCATGCCTAAGAAAAATAAAGTAAATAGGCATTGACTCCTAACAAATAATGTAGGTGAGATTTCTGCTTTTTTTATTCTTTTCCCTAAGGTATTGGGGGTCTGAAGCTAAATACATTAAAGTAGTTATTTTAAAATACATGGAATCCTTTGCAGATTAGCTATTAAGCTGTTTCCCCCCGTCATTTACGCAAAAAATGCATATTAAATAACTATTAAATATTTACTGATAATTTTTATTAAAGAATTTCTGTCTGTACAGAGGGAAGCTGTTGTCTTACTTGACCATTCAATAATTGACAGGAAAGAGCAGAATTGGAAGAAATTGTTCCTGTTGTTCTTCCAATGCAGACATTAAATAATTTCTTAAAAATGAGGGGAATTTTTAAAAAAAGTTTGTTAATGCTTTTTTAGTGTGTCTTATGAGGTGCATAAAACATTTCAAGGAAAAATTAAAAGAAAGCATTCAGTATTATGTTGGTGCACGATGTATGTGGAGACTCACTGACACTGATATGTTACTGATACTCTTATTGTAAATATTGAGAAGAGCTGAGCTAATACTGGGCAGCATTATTCATAATCAGTGAAGAACTTGTTTTTTAAATCCAAGTCTAAGTTTTGGGCTAATTTGTACCGAGCAGGCTTTCATCTGGGTTAAATGTTGGTCTTAGGATCTTTGAGTTGTACAGTATCCTCATGGTTTGTGAGGACAGACGGTGAGATTGCCAGTGTTTTCCACATGAGATTAGTAAAAGGTATATAAGCCCCAATTATAATTTAAACTCAGTGCAGCTTCCCTATAAATTTCACTGAAAAAATATTCATGTGTTAAATAATGGCCAAGGACAGTGTACCCTTCATGTGCTGGTGGAAGCACAGCCAAGAGTTAGGGCTGTAAGTTGTGGCTCATACAAATACAGAACTTTAGAAGGAAAGGAAAGGTTAAGCTTGATGGAAGGAGTTAACAAATGACCTTGGGTCTCAGGGAAACATTCTTTGCTCCAAAACCTTGATTGGACCCCAGAAGTCTTGGGTCTTGCAATGAAATACCCATTAAGAGAAATGTGCAAAATGTATTGTTGTTGGAGAGGACAGTTTGCATCTAAGAGTAAAGAAATTGGAAGGATGCAACTATTTGCATCCAGTAAGAGCTGGTTCAGATGGCCACACTGAAGTAGCTACAGAAGGACACCTTAGGTGATCAGTGGGCTTCTAGCCTGAAAACATTTCTTGCTTAAAGGCTCTCCAAGAGTAACCTATAGCATTGCTTCTGAAGTTGCAAAATCAAGCTCTCAAACCTGAATAAATGCCAGCATTTTCGAATCTGTGAATCCTTAATTTGCTCTGCAGCACATATGATTTTTAATTACATTATTGTTCACAGAGTGCCTCCTCAGGGTTGTGATAGATTGCTTAGGGAAGGAGATGAACACCACAATACCTCAGGGTATTGAATTGCAGGATGTGTAAGAGCATGTAGTCCCTGAGTCAGGAGACTGTGGGGAGAGAGAGGACTGCTGGCTAATGTAGGATAGCAATTGTTCTCCTGGGGAGCTGTACTCCTGTCTGTGCTGCTAAATGCTCTAGGGAAGGTACAAGACAGATCAGTGGAGGTGATTGTTGTGGGTTACTCATTGGTTATGCCTCATTTTGAGTGCCCGGGTTGACATCCTTGGATGTCCTGCAGAAATTCTGCATCTGTATCGCTGTCTCTGAAGGTGAAAAGGCTGCACTGAACCTGCAAGTTACTGGGCAAAAATAACATAGGTTATTACAAAGCAGCCCATATTCTCTTGTACTCCCAAAAGTGATCAGATGGTTGGACTCTATATTCATTGCAGGCCCCTTCCAACTGAACTACTCCTGTTTTATCCTATTCTATTTCAAAATAACCACACAAGTGCGTGGTGACTATCTAGTCAGTAATGTGTGCAAAAGAAGACATAATGAGGGTGTTTAGTTTGTTCTTTCATTTTACAGGTACTATATAACTGTGAAAGAACAGTGTGTTTTACCACAATCTGCAAAATAGCAGCATGTGAAGCAGATAGTATTAAGAGTTAGGCAGTATTACAGAATTATAAAATATACTGAGTTGGAGGGGACCTATTGAGCCCAACTCTGGACCTTGCACAGGACACCCCAAGAGTCACACCATGTGCCTGAGAGCATTGTCCAAATGATTTTTGAACTCTGTCAGGCTTGGTGCTGTGACCGCTTCCCTGGGGAGTCTCTTCCAGTGCCCAACCACCCTCTGGGTGAAAACCTTTCCTCATATCTAACCTAAACCCCTCTGACTCAACTTCATGCTTTTTCTGTATGCTAACAGGTGACAATAAGGACTGGTTTTCCTCAGTCTGCATTTCAGACTGCTCATAGTTGTTTAAAGACAGCTAATGTTAAGACTTTCCTATCTGGGTGAAATAATTCGTAGGCTACTTAGTATATTATTTGAGTTGAAGTAATTTTTAATAAGTTAATACTGCCCCACAAATGCCCTGAACCTGAACAGGGAGTTATATATCCATTTTGATGCAGCCTCCTGCCAAACATTACGTGGACTGATTTTACTTTGAGATGTAGTTCCAAAAGCTGATGGACTTCTTGTACGTGTATCCACATAAATATATCAAATGTATTAGCAGACAATTGATCAATATTAGTCCCTCTTTTTCTATTGTGGTTTTGTGCCCATTTCTGAAATGACTGCGTAAAAAGGCTACTGAAGAATGTTGCAAATATCTTGACATAAAGACTTGGAAAATCTAATATGCATTTTAAAAATTACACTAAATATATGAATAATTTTAATACAATGAATCAAAGGTCACTTAATTTTTTTTCTGAAATTCTAAACTAAAACTAGTTCTAAACTGACCTAAAACTAACTTCTGCAGCTGAAGCTAAAAACTAGAAAAGTAACCACTGTCTATAGGTATCAGGAATAGCTGCCAGAACTGGAAAATAAAATTATCTAGAAATCAAACTGAATCTTCATTAATTGAAAGTAAAACGACAGCAGAACATATTTAAGGTAAAATCCTCTACTATTTTACAACTGAAAGTTTCCACACCAGGTGTATGAAGTGACTGACTGAATTATTAATTGATTGGTTTTGTTTGATTCTGCTTCATTGGAGATCAGTGTGCTCTGCCTGTGTCATCACAAGCAGCTATCGTCACGTTTGTAAGGGACAGAAATAAGGATCTGACTTCCAGCATGAAATAAGTTACTGACACATAAATAAAGGCAGAAAGCATGGAAGTAAAAGGAATCATATTTCTAAAAAGTCCTTTGTTTTCCCAGAACTGATTCTTAGAAGTATAGTTTGGGCATTTAGGCTTATGTTTATTCTCCTGCTTTCATTTAAATATTTGTAGGGACTGAAGCAGAGGGCCAGTTTCCCCCAAGCACTGAGCACATACTGGAAGTAGTAAAGCCTTTCATTAGTAATCTGTCTGCCTATGTTTGTTTAACATGTACAGTTGCCAGCTTACAGATTATGTGACCCATATCGGTTAACATGAGCTTTTCTCGTGCCTGTTGGTAAAGGAATGAAAGGCAGAGTGTGCCTGAGTTGTGTGGTACATCCATAATGAGTAATGGAATAGACTTGGAGCTGAACTATGTGTCTGCACAAAGGAGGGGTAGTACCTGCCTTGGGAGGGAATGACCTCATAAGGCAAAAGATGAGGTTAACTAAAGCTTTTGTGTAGGGATAGAAAAATGAAAGTTTATTTTGCTTACTGAAATTCCCACTGAAGTGATTGAGCTGTGCTAAAATTTATTATGTTGTTAATGATTTGCTAGCATACTTAGAACTCCATTAAAATTATTTTTGTTAATATAGCCCACATTTATACTAATATCTTTTGAAGTTGAATCAGGAAACTGATACTTCTGAAATGTTTTAAGTGGATTTGGAACAAAGTCTGCTTTGAAGTCACAAGGATGTAGTCAACCTATAGGTGCTCTTCCAAGCTCTATCCTGCTACTTGAAGCTGATTCATTATTGCTTGTAAAAAGCAAAAACATGTAACTCTGGCAAATAGAAAAAGATTTTTTATGTGATTTTGAATACATTAGTAATGACACAGAAGTGAGCCTGGATTTACGCAGAATTTTCAAATACTTGTTGGAATGTGACTCTAGTGATGCTGTTTGTTTCTCGCTGTCAGATAAAACCAGTCTTGAGGTGTGAAGACATTGCCATTGCTATTCTAACTCTGGCAGTGTTACTGGTGGGGCAGACTTTGTTAAAATCGTGGAGGCTTTTAAATACTGCTTTTTTTCCTGTTTTGACACCCACACACCCCCCTACCCCCATTTATTTTGCAACAGCACACTTCACATATATCAGCTGAGTAGTTTGACCAGTTCATTTGCTCACGCAACTTGCTCCGGACATTTACTGAGGAAGCACGTGCATTTTAAATTATCATTTTTGATCAGAGATTTTGCTGTATCCCAGAGAAAGCCAGAAAGCAGGCTGTGTTTTCATCTCTGGGGGCTCCTTCCCTCCCCCCACTCGGATGCATGTGATCCTCTCTCGCAGAAGTAATCAGTGCACAGCTTAGGGAACAAGAGTTCATTGCTGCCTGCCACTGACTCGGAACATCTGCAGAAAGCCTTCACATAACCTGATCCAAAGTGTAAACATGCCTTTAACAGAAGGGAAATCAGGGATGTGTTATGCTTAAAAGAAGTAATTAAACGTCCTTACCTAACACCCCAGAAAAATTTTCCATCTAAGGTTTTTCTCTTTCACAGAAGTGTTGAAAAGACTTAACAGCAATAAAGAAATGCTCCAGTTCTATGTAATCGAGCAGCGCTGCTTTGACACCTCCCAACAGCCAGGTATTTACTCTGCCCCGTACACTGAGGCATTACACAGACACACACACACATGCAAAGTCAAAGGACATCCACAGAGATGAGCAGGGGAGTACAGACCTGAAGCTCTGTTTCCAGAAGTGGTCCACCTGGTTCACTGTTTAGCCAGTCGTAGCTTCCCCTGTCGGCGTGTCCAAAATTTTTCCAGCTGCTGCCCAAGAGCCACCTCATGCTTTCATTAACCTGGTCTTCTGTCTTTGTGCCTCCACCTTGCTTCGCTGCTGGCAACTGCGTCTCCGCCTCCCAGCCCTGACCCAGCCGGGCTGCTCGCAGCTAATGATCCCTCTTAAATGATATCCCCTTTACAGAGGGAACGGAAAAAAAGGAGTTAGACACCCCCTCGCCGTCAGGAGCCAAGCAAATAGATCTCAGAGCCTCTCTCCACTTCCAACTCAATCTCTCTGGATTTGCTTCGGTGGCCTACATTACCAGCAAAGCTGGCATCAGGTATCTGGGAGCTGGGGCTGATAGCGCTCTGATTGGAGCACTCCCTGCATTAGGATTATTAAAAGGGGAATTTGCATGTGAATCTGAGCCCACATGGTCATGAGTCTGTGTGGATAAATAACGCTCTATATTTAGTTATCTAATAAACACTATTTCCAACAAAATAAAATAAATAAAACCTATACTTCTATGTTGAGAGTGAAAGGGTAACTGAGGTTCCCCCCTCAGTTATACAGCACAAGGAGGAACCACAATCCAGGCAAGTCTTTGTTCCCTGTTGCCAAAACGTACAGAAAAGAGAGTGGTTTCTGAGTAGAGAGGCAAGGACACAAGGCTAAATGCTGTACTGAATTATTTAGCAGTGTTAGGATGTAGATGTTAATGATAAATCCAGAGAGAGAGCTCTGCCAGGAAAGCTCTGGTCACTGTGAGAGTGTACAGTTGCTTCTGGTAAGAAGGAGTTGTCAGTTCAGTTAAATCAGGTTAACAGCTTTCTAGGTTACTCTTTGAATGGCAGTTGTTTCCAGTGAAAAGACTTTGAGCTGTTTATCCAGGAAAAGAAATACTAACTTATTTCACTGATGTGTGGTAACTTCTGAAGTCAGGACTCTTTAAGCTGAGTTAAACCTTGATTCAACTTGCAACTTGTGCTGAAAAGTTGGAGATGTGTTTTGCTGCCTTGCTGTGAGCAGAGGTAAAAGCTGTTGCTGAAAGTCCCTTTCAACCATGGCACACTTTTTATGATTTCTCAAGGCTTATCTGTCAGAGCAGAAGTTGTGCTTAGGACTGATGGTAGAAACTTGAGGTTGGAATTGCAACCTCTTTTCCCTTGCTTGGACTCTTTTTCATCAGCTCTCCTTTTACTTCATGGCTCTCAGAAAACTGCAGGCATAGTTGTCAGCAGCAGGATCTGCTCCTGCAGCTCCAGCAGTGCCAGCACTCACCATTCCTGGAAGAAGATCCTGGAAGAACCTGTTCCAGAGCCGGCTGTGATCCCTGGGTCTGCAGCTTGCAGTAAGCACTCACCCTGCGGTGAACCATGGCTGTGGGAAAGAGAGGTGATAGTTTGATAAATCTATCCCATTTTGTTGCTGAATTTGCCAGGTGAGCAGTGGACAGGGAACAACAACATTGCATGAAGGGCTGGTCTTGCTGCTGAAGCAGCTGCATTGTTTGTTGGAAACGAAACTCTTGTTTCTGCTGAGGCAGTGCTGTGTGAAACCAGGAATCTCACCTCAGCAAAGCCTTTGCATGCTTGTGAGAAGGCTTTTCCTTTCCTCCATGCCTCACTTGTCATGTTGGAAAGCACTTTCAGAGGTGGTGAGTGTGTCCAGCTTCACCAGGCCCAGGGCAGCTACACTGTGAGTTATAATGTCCACTGAGAAGCCAGGTCCTAAACATGGTTTAACAGGTCACAGGTCGAAATAGTAAAATATTCCACTTGATGTCTCAACACCTTGTGTAAAAGCAAGAATGACGACCATCTTTCCCAAACCAGTGTTAATAAAATAAATTCCTTAAGGAGTCATGAGACTGTGTAGCTTAAATCTATAATCTCACGTGCAAGCAGGAATAATTCATATACCATCTTAATTAGGGTCTTAGTGCAGCCCCTAAGATTATTAATGCTATTTTTATAAGCTTGCTATAAATTTGCTTTGGGACTGTGCATGAATAATGTGGAGAAGAAAAAAAATATGTCTCCTTACTGTATAAACACCCTGTTTGGCATCCTTAGATTCTAGTTGATGAATTTTAGCCAAGAAAAATAAGGCGTGCACTTTTAAGACTCACTGACCTGATTTGTCAAGTGCTGCTTTGAATCCTTGACCTCTGGAAAATGTGTAAGAATGATGTAACTTTGTAGAGCTGAGGCCAAATGGGAATTTGGGGAAATGCAGTGCCTTTTGTCATGCAGGTAATTAGGATATAAAATAATGATTGTCCCTCTGGCTTTTTGTATCATCAGTGGACCCAGCAGAAAGATTAGTGAGTGTGATTGGGATATCCTCTTTCTGCTGTCAGGGGCCAGGTGCCCATTTCCTGCACTGCCTTTGTAGAGCAGATCTGCTCTTGTGCAGAACTGAAACAGAGCCATTCAAGACTGGGTTTTTGATGTGTTCAAATCAACAAATCTGTTGCAGATTTCTGCCAGCCCTGCCAGCCCTCTGACAAGGAGTTCATAGATACCACTGTAGTTTGAGCATGCTGTAATGTGAAAGCTGGGGCAAGGAGGCTCATCCTTAATTCCAAGCCCTTGGCCAGGTGTCAGGCTTCCACTTAGGAGTGTGGATTGGGTTCAGAGAACATCAGATCTTGACATGGACAAAATGTCCTATCCTACTCTTCCACTGGCTTTGTTCTTCGAAATAGATTGATCTAGAGGTTGCCTGGTCAAACAATCTGGAGAAAATAGCTGACATGAAATGGTACCCCTGACTTTGATTAAAGTTTGGTAAAGGTTTGTGAAACAATGCCAACATGGTGCTTTTCACTGAGGCAGAGTTCCTATTATCACTTCCAATGTCCGAGCAGGGGAGCAGGGAAAGACTTTCTGAGGAAGCCACTGCAGAAAATAGGTGCCTCCACTGTTCTCAGTTCCAAGCTCAAACTCTCTATCATAAATTATTCATCTCTCTGATTTGCTGAGATGTTCAAGGCTTGCAGTGTAATTCTAGGCTATATTGCCACTAATATTGGTAGGGAACACAATATCCACAGTGCCCTAGATACCTTTCAAGTTTCTTGCTACTTTCTTCTCCCGTCTCTTTTGCTGCTGTCCACAGATGGCAGTGAAATTTCCCTGTTGGAATGATTGTGATGCTGTGAGGGAAGGTATGAGGGCTAACCTGAATAATGCAAAACTAGAATTTTAGTGGGTGAGGTGTTACCACTGTCAGCAGTCCTGTGTTGGCAGGTGTAGATTCACAGATTGAAATGGAGGGACATGATGACTTTCGGCTATAACCAGTTGGCAGGAGCTGCTGTGTCCTTCAGGTGGGAGTGGTGTTGGCTTCTGTCCATTCCCTCTCACTTGCTGGGTAATTAAGCAATTCTGTTTTGTACTTTTTAAAATAAATTTTTAATTATATTGAGATTTTGGCTTTATTTTTGGTGGGTTTTTTTGGTTTTTTATTTTGGGTTTTTTTGTTGTTGTTTTTGTAAATTATCAACACATTTGTTTTTCGAAACCAAAGCAACTTCTGAAGAGCAAACTAAACTGTTAGTACAAAGGATGGACACCAGTTGGCACAGCTCTGCCATAGTTCTGGAGGGCTCTGTTTGAGGACAGGGTGGATGTACTCACAGCCTGTAAAAACAGAGACAGGGAAACTGTGCCTGCATTGATGCTGTCCCTCTGAGAAGGGAGTAGCAGGAGGTACTACTGAGTTATCAACCCCAGATCCCCGTGCTGCAGATGGGTGGCTGGAAACAAAACCATTGACAGAGCACCAGAGAGACCTCAGGCAGCTGCCAGGGCAGGGTTGCCTCCTGCAGAATGCCCCTCAAAGTTCTGTGAGTGTGGTAACTCTTGAAAAGCTCTGTGGTCATGGCAGAGTGCTGGTGGCTGAGCAGTGACCATCTGAAATTGCTGTCTAGAGCTATGAGGTTTTATTATGTACTTTTTTGATAATTTCTGTCAATCTAGGTTTGATCCTCTTCAGAAACATTTAGTCTTCCTTACCCTAAATCCTTGTTTTCTCTTATTTAAGAGAAAAATCTGCCGCTCTATTTAAGAGTGCATATCTGCCAGTACACACTGTATGGCATTTCATTCCTATTTAGCCAAACTATATAAATTTTTTGTTTATTGGGAAGGGGGTGGGGGTGGTATTGGTGTTGTGGTTGTGTTTTTGGTGATTTGGGTTTTTTCCAGCATTTCTGAAGAACCAGCTGACCACATCATGCTTTTGGTTGCATTTGCTTTTAGAAGTATTGCCGTAAACTTAGTGAGAGATTAATTATTTTGCTACTTTATAAGAACCATATTCTAAAAAGAAACAATTTTGGTTGGCATGGCTACGGTTGGGTTGAGCTCCACTCTCTCCTTTTTGTACTCTTTCATTATTAATATTGTTCATTTTCTTATCTCATTGCTGCTTCTAGTAAAGAGTTCTTATCTCATTCTATGATCTTTGCCTTTTGTGACTCAAATTCTCCTCTCCAATCCTAGGCAGAGAGGAGAAGGGGGAAAGGGGGAGGGCGAGCAAGTGGTGTGTGGTTTGGGGTTTCAGTGGGAAACACTAAATTGGGGAGTACCATTCCTAAACCACGACACCAACACAGGGAAATAAACTTCTAAGGACAAATATTAACCTTCAGATGAGCTTTTAAAAGTAAACTTTTAAGATTTACCTTATTGTTCATTGTATTCGATGTGTCTTACCCTGGTCGTTGACCTTGTGTAGTGCTGGGCAGGCCTTGGATACAGAACTCTCAACATATCTGCAGTCTTGTGTTGAATTCTTTGTTCAAGCTGATGCAATTTTCTGCTAGAGTATTGTGAACCCCTGAAAGAAATCTCTTGAGATTATATCCAAGTACAGCAGTCTCTGTGTCACTACTTGTTGCTGAGACAATGGATTTTTATACAAAAGTGTGATCGTGTCTTTATAGCCTGACATGGTTAGCACCATCTGCAGCCAAAAATCTATTCTCTCTAGTTTCCAAAGGAATTCTTCTTTCTGACTTTGTTGCTTAGAACTGGTGTCAGGAGGGCACTGTTGGGGACACAGCAGCTTTTCTAGCTTCTAACACTATCTCAGCTCTTCAGAATGGAAAAAATGCAAATTAACCTGTAAGTCCTTTGTCATCCCTTTAAAGCCAGGTGTGGCTCTACAGCAGAACTGTAGTTATTAACACACCGTCTGACAGGTTATTGTCTCTGATTACAGACTGAGAGAGGCTCTGATATTGTCCATCTTTAACAATGAATCTGTAACTCTTCATTTGCCATTATTGAAATATTTGAAACATTTGAAAAATCGGGATACACTTGTCCAGTGTTTTACTCAGTTGTACTCAGACTCAATGGGGAGAGCCTTGGCCTGTGGCCCTTCTGGACAGGAGTGAATCTTGTTCCTGTCTGTGGACTTCTGAATCCATACTCACTGTATTATTTAATAGAGCATCAACTGAGAGGCTTTGAGTCATTTTGTACTGTTTTGCTTGAAAGAAAACACATTTTCTGTACAGTTTCAATTCAGACCTCACATCCTGAAGCTTAATCTTCTGATTTGGATCTAAAGATTTCTGAGGCAGTTATTTGATTCTGCTACAAGCTGGGGATCCTCTCACCCCTTTTCCAGGCACATCTTCCTCACACTCTCAGTGTCAAGTGACTTGGTGTGTTACAGCAGGAGCATTTACAAGTGCTCAGGTTGTAGGGGCAGCTCTAGGCCTGACTGGTTAGAAGCATTTACATTCTGATGTTGCTCTGCAGGGTTTGGGGGTTTTGTAAACTTTATTTTACTCCAAACATTGCTTTTTTGTTATGTGCAGGGTGTAGCCTTCTTGAGAGGGATGCTTGTCCAGCCAGACTGGCTTGGTTGATGGCTCAGGGTCTGAAAGAGACACTCTAAGTGATGTAGTTTGGCACTTGTATCCTGCCCCAAGCTCCTCTTTCCCATCCTGTTTATCTTCAGCAGTCACTGCAGATCTGTGATGTTGTATAGAAAAACAAGGCATACCCTATATACCCCATGCTCCCAACAGACCCTCAATAGTGGTCATCCTTCTTGTCCTACTCTCAGCACAGCTCTGCCTAAAAAATTGAGACTGTGTGAGAAAAAATTAGCAAAGTAGATTAAAATATTTCTCCTTTTGTTTTTTTCTTTAAATAACCTTCATGCCCAGCTTTGCAAACTAATAATCTTTATTCTCTTGGGATGGGGCTGGTCACAAGAGCCGCATTGAGATATTCAATTATTTAGTACCCTTTTAAAAGAAAAGGTAATGTATGCAAGAGTAAGATCTGTTCTGGTGACCATCCCCTCAGCTGGGATTTTAAAAGAAATTTTTTATCAGGGCCCTTGTGTTTGTGGTGCCACCACTGCAATTCTACCCAGAAACCGATTTCTCTGTTTTCTCAAGGGACAATGAATTGTTTTTGCAAGTAAGCATTGTGAACAAACCAAGGGCCTTGTCACCTTCCTCTCCTTGCATGAGTTACTGCAATACCTTTTCAAAACCATCTTTCACTTTCTCATTATGTTTGACATTATTGTACCCCAAGCTTGAAGATTTGTCTTTTTTGACCTCCTAGACAAAATTACTTACAGGAATAGATTTCAGTATAGCACCTTATCCAGTTTTATTTTGATCTCTTCCTCTCACTGTAATCTCTGGCACAAAGAACCTGATTTGAAGTACAAAGTGGTCTGCTGAGAATATAATGTAACATTTAAAAACATAGTAAATAATTTATAAATGCTATGCAGAAAAGTATTCCACATTATTTTAAGTAATTCTGTTTGACTGTGGTAGGGAATGAACAGGATAAAAGATCAGAAGTGGTCACACTAACCACAGCAAACAAAAATATTTCAGGTTGGGCATATTTTCTGAGAGCTGGCAAATCAGAAGTATTGTCTCTCCCTTATGGATACAGATTTCCCAGCAATTACAGTGTAGATAAAGGTACAAATCTCTTGTAAAAACAAAACAAAAAATCAACTATATTTAGTACTATGGATTTCTATCAGTAGTCAGTAAATTGCACATGCAGCCTGACTACTATGTTGGGTTTTCGTTTTTCTTTCTTTTTCCATTTCTTTTTCTTTTCTATTTTTTTTTCTCTACAGTATAAGAGTAGGACCTAGCTGACCTGTGCTTACATCTAAATTATTCTGATTTATTTTGGATTTTGTTGAGTTTTGAAATCTGGATACTGACTGTACTCTTCCAGGACACTGTGTCACGCATTTGGATAAAGACTTCAATTTGTGTTTGTTTACCCTGATATTAGATGTTAAGAGGTTTATCCTGATGCTAGCTTCTTTGCCAAAAGCTCCAAAATCAGAGCTTTCACAGAGCTCTGTGGACAGAATCCTGTCCTTGTTCTGCTTCTTTCAACTTCAGCCATAGGTTTATTCAGTGAACTGAAAGTTTTCTTCATCTGGAAAACATGATCAGGAAGTATCTGTCCTGGAGAGAGTGTGCTTCCAGCAGGCTTACTGCAAATATTGTCCCATTTTTACCTGAGTCCTTGGGCGTATGGATGTGACAGTGGTCTCCTATGCAACCCTACCGTGCATTCACTGTTACATCCAGATTTCCCTTTTGTCTTGTACATGAAGTACCTGCTGGTATCTCTACTTTGCCTTTCTGTATTCCTCCTATGAACTGTCTTTGCTGGTTTTGTTTTTTTCTTTCTCGCCAGATTATCTCACAGATCTACAATTCTGGGATAAGCAAGAGGCCAGAGAATGTGTTTAGATACTTTGGGCCATTTTGAGATCATGGACAAATTTTTTACTTCCTTGGTTGCTCATCCCAGCTGTAAAAGGATAGTAGTGACACTGGGCTCTCCTTTGGCATCCTGTCAAAAATAACAATTAGGAAAGAATTTGTCTGGGTACCAGGGGAGCTTTTAACTTTTACACAGATTTAACTTTTACACAGATAAGTTTAACACAGATTAGCAGAGTGTAGCTTGTGATAAACCCACTTTGTGAAAAAAATGAATGAATTTAGTGAATCCACTGAAGCAGATGATGATTGAGATTCAATGGTGTGCCTGTTTAGTCCCTTTTAAATTTTTTTATTGTTTTATAAAGCATTTGCTGACAGCTGTTTTCTTTGGCAAATGTTCTTAATACTCTGCTCCTCAGAGAAGAACAAGACCAAGTGTCTTCTAGGTAAGTCCAAAAGAAGTTCACCACTTCTACCATGTGTGGACCTCTTGCACCAGAGGCAGCAGAAGCCATGCTAGCCTGACCCCAGCATTAGTGGGAAGACAACTGGGAATTTGTATGTGTAAGGAGTGGAAGAGTGGAGCAGTACTTTCTGAATTTACTCTGTTGCTATTTCACATTACTGAATGCTGTTTAGGCGGAAATGAAAATCTTTCTAATGGGATCTAAGTGAGATGTGTGGAGCAGCAGAAGGTAGTTCCCTGGAATGAAATTAGATCTGACTGTTGGGATTTAACACACTCTCTTTTGCCTGAAGTGTGTAAGATTATTAAAGCATCACAACCTCATTTGGTTGCTTTGTAATCTGCTCTTAACCTTCATGCTGATGAGGCTGTTACGTAACAACCAGTGAAGGCCAGACCTTATGTTGCCTCAGTGTATGGGAGCCCATGCCCAGAGATCCCAGTGAGGCCAGGTGGAAAGCTGGCTGCATTTTCCCTCTTGAGAGTATGTGGAAAGCTTGCCTTTGGGCTGTGGGAAAGAACCTTGACCACAGACAGGTTTATGTATGATGCTATGTCTTGTCGCTGAAACACTCTTGCTTTCAGGAAGCCCCATGGCAATTCTCTAGCCAGGGACATGGACAAAGCCTTTCCTCTTCAGTACCTAAATTTTGGTTGCATACAGAAGCAGGGGTGACTGCTGAAAAGAAGGTGTTTACTATTTTCATTAAATTTTCATTAAATTCAAGGTTTTTCTTCAACTGCAGCAATCTTTCGTTCGACTTTAATCAAAAGAGGGATGAGGTGACAGGGAGAGCCCTTGCTGAGCTCTCATTTTAGCAGAATGAAACATTGCAGCATCCACACACCTTTTTACTGGGAACACCTGATGAGTGCTTTCTAAACTGACTGTGTTGAGGGAATGCCTAGCTTAAAAACCCAACAAAAGCCTGGCTGTGAATGAGATCTCTAAACAACCCATCTCTAATGAAATCAGAGCCAAAAGTACTCTCCTCATTTAAATGGGAGGGAGAAATGTTTCACCTGTCTAGATGCTTCAAAATTCTGCATGGCATCTACTTGCACTTTTGGCTATCTCAGTAGCTTCATCCTTCTCCACCCCATAAACCCAGACCTGGCTAGAAGTGCTGTGGGACTCATTTGTCAGTGTTTAGATCTTATCCCATCTCTCCCATCAAAAACCTAGGAGTTCAGAGTGGCTACATTCTCAAGGTCATCCATGAAAAGTGCAGTTCCTATTAGTACATACCAAATATTTTCAGGCCCTTTCTCTGCTCTGTTCCTTTGCTTCATCAGGAACTGTGCAATAACTTTCATTAGACAAAACCAATACATAATTTATTGTTCATTTCCGTCTTTATTCTACAACACAAGCAACATAAATAGTTTATACTTTTTGTTTTAAAATATTTCCATTTCAGAATTCAGTCAGAATAAAATATACACAAAATACAATTTGCAAGCCAGCTGACAGTGACTGCCCAACCACTGGACACCCAAGGACCATACAAAGCTAGCGGCACAACAGGACACGGTGGACGTGGGGAAGTGTTCTTCTAAAGAAGAGCAGGAAGGTAGAGGGAGGAAACATGGATGAGACCAAGGAACTGCAGATAGGTATGAACTCAGCAGAAGGTAAACCCAATGTAAGCACTTGTTTGGCAAGGTAATTTATAGTCTCTCTTAAGTAGTATTATTGGCTCCTCCTGAATATACAGCTAGAGAGATTAAGTCCTGGGAATCATGTTTTGTGGTAAAATGCTTCCTCTGGCAGCCATCATCATGGAAATAAAATTAGATTTTTTTATTTTTCATTTGAAAACAGAAAATACTTAGATCTTTGGCGAAATGGAGTGTCTACTCCCTTTGGCTTGCTTTCAGTCTGGTTAAAGGGCCCATGGAAGTATCTTTGCAGTCTCAAAAAAATGACAAAAGGGGGAGAGGGGAAAAGAGGCAGGGAAGATAAAAGTGGGGGAAACTGAAAGAAGGTTCTTGCTGTTGTCATTGCACACCTTCAATCTCTTGCTCCCATCTGCTCTAGCAAACAGCGTGCGCTCCAGGGCTCTGTCACCACCATGCTCTGCCCTTCCTGGCTGTTCTCCCTTTGATATTGAGGCCTGTTCTCCTTTGCAGAGTGGGAGCTCAGGAGTCACAGCCCGATTGTGGAGGAGATATTTGTCCCTTGCCTGAACCTGTGTACCTGTGCCTGTCTGCTAGCTCAGCTCTCTCCTTTCAGCTTGCTGCTTGTGGAAGTGTGGCACTTCCCACAGCCCAGAGGGACCAAATGCATGGACAGCAAACAGGGCCCTGATGCTCCGTGGGAGTCAGACAACATTTATCAAAGTACACAAACTACCTTTTGAAAAGTGGGATGTTAAGGTAAAAGATTGAATAGATCCTGTTGCCATGTTTCTTAACCAAAAATGCTTTCCATAAACTCAGCTCCCTGATTCAATGTGGCAGTGTAGACTATGCAAACCTCAACTTGTTATTTTGCCAAAAATTGGAATTTGAGGGATCTGGTTCCACAGGCAAGCTCATTATTGCATTAATCCAGGATCATACAGAGTAGCTTCACTAATATCCACAGAATTAGGGCATTTCTTCCCTTTGCTTTTAGTTTTCAGCTTGGAGACCTCTGAGCACTACGTGAAAAGACTCATGCGTTCTTAGGCCATGTGTGTTTTTATTTTTCCCTTTTAAAAAGCCAGCACTGCACATTTGGCCAAAATTGTTTGTTTAGTATAATTTTTGTTAGTGTCACAGATAATGTACATGTTCTGAGGGGAATTAGTGGAAATTACTTCTCCCTTGCAGTTAGTTGTACAACTTCCTGGAGTCCCAGGCATGTTGCTGGTGAGGGCTGCTAAGACCCTTTGGTGATATCCCTATAGAAGCTCCACTAAAATTAGGGAGACTCTGTGAAGAGGGATCACTAGCTGCCACATGCTTTTATCTCCCTGCATAAAATCCAACATTTGTGCTTCTGTGCAATGGTAAATTGGTCCTTTACACTAAAAGAAGGGAAACTTCTTTTGGTAAATTGATGGTATCATCTTACTTCTTTAACAATTGTGGAGTGATCAGCAACTGAGAAAAGCCTATTTCATATCATATACCACGATTAGCCCTGTACACAGGTCATCCCATAAATTGCTATGACTGGAGTAGTAATAAGTAAATAGCCCACTTAGACACCTTAGTCATATCTTGGTATAAAAGGGGGGGGGGGGGGAGGAAGAAGCACTTCCCTTACTTTGTCAATTAAAAACAATTCAGCACTGAGAAATGGCATTTCTAGCATGGATTGCTGAAGGTGATAATAGCCAAGCCACATGCTCAATTTCTCAACAGGCTTCTACACAGATGAGCTAGGTAAAAAATAAATCCCTTTGGTTTGCTGGATCTGTGCAAAAGTGAGAAGTTTTGCAGTACTGGGATGCATGGGACTGTGTGTTGGTTCCCGTGGATTCTTCAAGCAGGAGGTGTCTGGAGGACAGCAGCAGAGAGGGTGACACAGAGAACTGTACCGGAATTCCCCCTTTCCTGAGAACTTGTGAACCCGTATGCAGGGATTGAAGGATTCAAAGACTGAGTCCTGAGTATTAAAGATCCCTAGCTACTTAACTTCAATTGATTTCAACAGCTTCAGCCCTTGGAGTGTGGGCCCAAGCTGTGAAGAAAGGTACAAAGTGCAGGCAGCACACGGAGCTGGGCTCCACTTTCTGACCTGTTTGTCTGTGCCGGGCTCTGCAGGGCTGATACCAACACTGAGATGCTGCTTTATAAAGTACAGGTGAAGACTGTACTTAGAGGTGGGAGTTTTATCTTTGGCCAGCAAGGATTTGCAGTGAATTTTACAGAAAGGTTTAGGTTTTAAACAAAATTTGAAGCTCAAACTGAAAGGGAAAGCACCTTACAAGTCACAGGTGTAAACTGTGCTTGATCTTGATATGAGCAAGCAGAGTGCAAAGGACATAGATTTTTCACCTGTGCTGAGGCAAAAGCTGGGAGATGCACAAGGAAAGTATTGCCCAGATCTGTGTAAATCTTTTTCTATTAATTCTTTCTATATGCTAAATTAAGTCAGCTATTCTCAAATCAGTGTTTGTCCCTAGGAAAGTATTAAATCTGTGCCTTAATATCATGAAGACATGAAAGCACGTTAACCAAGAGATAGTGGTGGTCATTCAATGGCTGCTGAATGCTCAGAAAAGGTACCAGAATAACTCTGTTAACCATTACACAGCAGGTAAGCTATTACTAATGGGGATAGCTCTCTGAACACATGCTGAATGCCCAGAAGATGGCAGTGATTTGAGCTGCAAGTATCTGTACATACACACATCAATCATCTCATATGGCTGCATATGTTCACAGTGCAGAATGAAGTGTAAAGACATGCAATGACCTGAGACCATGTAAGCTGGGGTCAGACCCTGTCCCTGTAGGAAAAGGATTGCTTTCCTGATGAGTGCTCTGCTTTTCTCAGCTTTAAATATTTGCACAGTGATGAGCTATTTCATGTGCTTAAAGGTAGCTGGTGCTGGGCAGCAGCAACTTTCTCTGTTAGCGCATGCCTACAAGATTTTAAAATGAAATGTCCCTGCCTCTGCTTGCTGTGGTGGCCCTGAGGCAGGCAGTGTGAATTAGGCAAAGACAGCAGAGGTGCAGCTCTGGTACCTGAGAAGGATGTCAAGATACCACATCTTTTTTAAAGCATTTCAGCTGAGTAAAATTTACTGGGTAATCATTTTTAAAAACAACTGGCCAGTTCCATTTTAAAAACCCAACTCCTATAGACATTTATGTGACAAAAAAAGTAAGGGCAAGAGAAGAGAAAAATGTGGTTATTAACCAAGGCAAAAAGAAAGAGCAAGCTCAGGCTGTAATGCAGAGAGACTGGCTTGCTCAAGGTTCAAATGTCTGACTCAACAGTAAAGCTGCCAAAACACTGCCATGCATGAGGTTATAGAGCTGTGAGTAAGGATTAGAATGGGGTGCACATGTGAATACACATGTGGGTACAAGGACTACTATTGCTACTGACCAAGGTGCTTCCCCACTCACAGGTAAAAAGCAGAAAACCCACGGTAGCATGGACATGTACCTGGATGTTACTGGGGTGTGCAGGGTTGGGAATTCCCCTCCTGAAGCTTAGAACAGGCTGATGCCAGTCCTCTTTTCCTGGGACTCTTCTGGCAGACTTCTCCTTTGGGCTAAAAGTTTGCTTCTTAAGGTCTGAAGGTGTCATGATGGCAGTCATGAGCCATGAAAATAGGCCACACAGGAGCTATGAAATGGTGACTTCACACATTTATTGTTCTACTTCTTTGGGGCTTGCTGATGTCTGTAACTAAACTAGCAGGAAAATTACTGAGAATCTGATGAACCAACTTTTTTTTTTTTTTTTTAATTTATGTTTTGAAGGTACATCAGAAAGCTTCAGCTTCTACATCTCATGGTTATGGTTACTGAAGAGGCCATGGGCTGCTCCCCTCACCAGGTTAGCATTTTACACACAAGGAAAAGGAAGAGCAGCACATGCAGAACTTTGCTATGATAAGCCTGCTGTGTCGAAGATTCATTCTTCCCTCCTGCTAAATTACATTTCTGGAATTATTCAAAGTTACTTATGACCTTTTAGGGAGGAGTGTTAATGAGCAGAGGCACTGAGGGTGACAATGGGCACTTAGTGCATAATTTGAAGGAAAAAGTTCAAAACAGGGCAACAGCAACATGGCAAATTTACTTGTCCTCATTTTCCAGTGGGGTAGTTGTAGTGTAAATAGTTGAAATGAAGTTATATTTTAGGTCAAGATGGTGGCTAATCAGGCAACACTAGGGTATACAGGGTTCATGGGCTTGAGAGAGGTAGTAGTAATGGTATCATCACTCCTAAAGCTTTTTTTTTTTCTGATTTACAGAATGATTTTGTATTGCAACCACAACACAACCGTGGTGTTTCCTAGCTACTAGGGCCTCTTCTGTGGTCCTGAGTGACTTCACTAGTACTGATATCAATTTGATTTCCCCTACATAATTTAG
This sequence comes from Petroica traversi, assembly GCA_025920805.1. Classification (NCBI taxonomy): domain Eukaryota; kingdom Metazoa; phylum Chordata; class Aves; order Passeriformes; family Petroicidae; genus Petroica; species Petroica traversi. Next base: position 16,366,434 of record JAHLSL010000012.1, on the reverse strand, counting down.
GGATTTGCTTTTGCTTTAGATCAGCAAGGATCTGCAACCATTCAACACATTTATAATGAAAACCATCAGAGTTGGCTGCTTTGAATATGGTTTATTATTCTGATTTCTTTTTTGCCTAATGAATGTAATGCTTTAAAAGCAGTTCTGTACAGATGCCAAATAAAAACTTCAACAAAAAATGTAACCACACTTTTACTCTATCTAAAGATGTATAAGAAAGACATGGCAACAGAAATCAATCTGTACTACTACTGTCCCAGATACCAAAGGCTAATGTAACCTGTCCCTGAGGAAGTATTAAAACTGCTGGGGAAAAATTGACAATTGAAAACATTGTTAAATTCGTAATTTATAAAGTCAGTTTAGGTGGTAGAAAAGAGTTGTTTTTACAGAATTTTTATGTCCTTTAAAAAATTTAGCAAAGGGAGCTTTTGAAAGAAAGAGAAGCAGCATGACTGGCACTACAGTCAGTAATGGGACAAATTCTCCCTGCACAAGAGTAGCAGGTGACAAATGGGAAGTAGGCAATGGAGAGAAAAGGCAGGAGGATAGTGTCAGATTCTCTGTGAACAAAGCAGCTTGGGAGATGGCTGTTCAGTGGAGCCTCTTGGCTCCTCCTGTTTTTCCAGGTTTAACATGCTAAAAGCAGCTGGCTGTGCAAAATCCAGGCCTTCTATAAAGAGATGACATTTTTAGGATGCTTTGGAGCAGGGACTGAAGCTGTATATTTAGTTGGTGTGCACATTTTAAAAGCCTTGGGAGAACAGCATTAAGGGGTCACCCAAAATTAAAATCAACTCATTTTCAACAAGTTATCAACAAATCAAGTGATATAACATGGGAGTACGAGATGAAATGTCCCAGGGACTGTGATATAACTTGTGCAGCAAGGTAACCCTTTGTCAAGTGTGAAAAGCATCACATACGCATTTGACAACACAATAGTCAATCCTCCCCATTCTCCTCCCTCTAACTAATAACACCAAATTGCAATAGTCCCATTAGGAGTGCTGCATTGAGGGCAAATGTACCTCCATGAGGATCTGTCCTTTTCTATTTACAGCAGCAGACAACAAAAGAAACAGAAAACAGACCTCCCTTTCATACCATTTTCCATCTTGCTTCAGCTCAAAGTGGAGTGACAGGCTACATTTAACAAAGGTGATAAGGGTGTTCCTGGCTACAGCAGCTCTACATAAGCAAACATAAATTTCCAGAAGAATAACAGCTGCAGTGGTGCTTAAAGTGGAACACTTTCTCTCTGCTCTATTTAGTTGAATGCTGGGTACTGGTACATGCTGGTATTTTCTGTGGTGTGTCTTCCCCACAGCTTCACAGGAAAGAGCAAAACACACCTCCCTTTTGCTCTTAGAGGGAATTAGTCGTGTGGCAAAATGCTCAGCTGTAGGCATAAGTGGAGAGGCAGCCAGGGTAGGGTTGCAGAGAGGGCAGTTTGATGGTGCCATTTCTCTTCGAGCAAAACTCCATAAGAGCAGTGAAAGGATCTATAGTCTGTGCTTGGTTCACCCACTTTAGACCTGGGATTCTTTAGCTACTCCAAATGGGACTTCAAAGGCTCTTCTTGGAGCAAAATTAATTTCCACTTTCTCTAGTGAGTGACACATTCAGTAACTACAATAACCTTTAGCTGGCTATCATCTCTCATGTCAATTTTCAAAGGGAAGATGTTACCCGAAAAAATGTCACCTTCTTACTTCTTCTACAGCCCCACCTTTTAACTGACTCAAATTTCTTCATTTATTTTCTAAGTTAAATAGGCATGCTGACCTGGTTTAACATCCACATGGCAGTAGCACTCACAGCTAATTTCAAGTGTGGAAGTTCTGCTGCAGTTTCTGGTGGCTCCCACTGTTGCAAATTTTAATTAAAATGAAGGCTACTGAAATGTATTACCTCTTCTGGTAGGAGCCTGATTTACTGACAGGTTCTGAGTTCTGGGGCCATGACAGATCCTCTGGACAGACTCATGCTTGCCTCCTTTGCTAGTGTGAGTGAGGGACACACAATTTCAGTTGGATAGACAATATAAACTGACAAGCTCATTGTTTCTTAATTTATCACCAACAAACAGGCAATTAATGAACCCCATTATGCTGTATACCTTCAATGTCTTCTGCCCTGTGCAAGAGAGCCCAGGTTGGTTTAAATGATGATATCATAAACTCGACCCACTCTTCCCAGCCATTCCCGCACTGCCTGGCGGACACGGATATCTGTCACATGGCAGGTCAGCTGGCTGATACAGGGGAACACTGCTGGCTGCAAGGCTGTGAAAGTTTGGTCTGGCAGAGCCTGAATCTGGTTGAGAACGGTCAGCACCATGTTGGTCCATGCCTACAAAGAAATTGGATTTAGAAAAACCTCTTTAGAAGACCATTCTAAATAGGTGAGCCCAGTGGCTGAGGCAGAAAATAAGGTATCTGGTGGTTGCAGCCTCATGAAGCAGACAGATTAATGTCAGCATATTCATTTAATGTTCACTGTGTCTTCCTAATCCACATTCAGTACTAAGTCATTATTTGACTTTGTATTGCAGGTATCATGCTCACCTTTCCTTTTTTTGTGTGTGACAATGAACAAGGTCTGTCAATTTTGATGCTTTCACTGACTTGTTTACTTGGACATGCAAACAGCAAGCTTTTGTTTAGCAAAAGAATCTATTATTTTTCTCTGGAATTAACAAAAACCCCCATTCTTAAGTAGAAAAGCAATGTGACAAGCAGTATGGCATTCTCAAAAGCCTTCAGAGGGCCACAGTGCATAGCAGTAAGCAATGAGTTTGCTGTAGCTTGTCAGTTCTCAGGATTAAGGCCAGCTTTGGCACCAGTCATAGAAGCACTCTTGAAAGCTGATGTATATGCCTGGTGATACTTCCCTGAAGATTGACTTTCTTTTAATAGGACAGAATGTGGTTTTTATTAATTCCAGCTCCTAAAAGATTCCGTTCTCATCCTGAGAACTTCATTATATAATATTATAATAACATAAATACAAATGTATAGGTATCTTTTTATTTATTGCTATTATTATTAGCATTAGCATTAGCATTCTGTAAGAACATCCTACCTGTATCTGGGCCTCAGCATCCCTAATAGAGATACTCAGGGAGCTGACTGTAGACCCTGAGCGGGGTCTCTTCTCTTGTCTCAGGATCTCTGGACCAGCACTGAATGAATGCCTCATTTGACCTTGATCTAGAAGGTGTTGAGGCCGCTGGAGTACAGGTGAGTCTGGCCCTCTTGAACCCAGGAGTTCCCCTTTCTTTTCCACTTTGACCTCTTTGGTGAAGGACGTCATGGCCTGTTGCTGCTTTCTCTTCTTGTATTCTGTCATGAACTTGGAGATGGTTTTGTCGGTGGCTATGGTATAGATTTTGTTGCCAGCACTCTCCCACCATTCTTTTTTCTTGGTTTGCTCTTTTTTCTCTGGTTTAGGACTCAGGGGTGGGGGTAGCAGCAGTATTTCTGCACTCCCTCCTCGAGGTGTCAAGCTGTCTCCCAGCTGGTCCCTGATTTGACTTCGGTCATCTTCTGATGGTGTGTCCTTTCCGGACAGCCCTCCAGTTGATGGGGTGGAGGTTTCCGAGTGAAAAGATGGTAAAATGAAGAAAGAGTCACCTTTGAACACTGGAGGCTCCTCTACATTATTCTCCAGGTCCAGGTGCATCTGGATGTAGTTGTTGCACAGCTCCATGCAGAGCTTGTGAAGCCTCTTGATCAGCCATCCCCAGTCTGCATTGCTGACAGGCTGGACGCTCAGGGATGGGATCCGAGCCCTCCACTGCCTCTTCTCCTTCCCACGTGGGGGACTGACCTGGGCAGTTTCTTCAAAAATGTCTTCATCTTCTGAAGAACACTGCTGAGATGAGTCTGTGCTTCTTTCATCATCTTCAAAGAGGATCTTTTTCACTTGCTCTGCAGTGATATTCTCCTGGTTTGTCAGGATTGCACAAACCAAGGCATGGAAGTAGATGTTGAAGCTCATCGCTGACTGGCGATACAAGTTGGCAGCTCCACTAATGCCAGACACTTTTTTCAACAAACACTTCAACCCAGGTCTGGTGTCAAACTCTCTGGCTGTTCTGTAGGAGTCCAGCAGTAAGTCAAAGATGACAGCCAGGTTCTGCATAGAGATGTATCTGAGAAAACCAGCCAACTTGTTTTCTGGTACTTGTATTGCCATTTTCTCCTCCAAGTTACAAGGGCCTTTCACAAATTCTTCCAGTAAGATGTCATATAAATTCTGGAGCAGTACTTGGTGGGACAGCAAGCTCACCACTATCGTCCTGAAAGGAATACTTGGTAAACCAAGCACGGGGAGGAAAAAATAATAGAGTATTAAAATGGTGCATTGTGCTTGGAATAAAAGCACACTTGGATATCTCAGCCTGCTATAACTGAGGACTTTATTAACACACAAGTTATTCCTCCACCAACATGTGAGACAACCTTTACTTTGCCATGACAAATTGAAGCTAAAACTAGTTTAAAACTCAGTTTCCACTTCCACTAATGCCCAGGAGTACTTCTTGAAAATAAACCATGAAGAGGTATCCAACCAATAAAAAAACATGCACAGAAACATCAGCAGTGCAATGCAGCATGCAAAGAAGCTGATGTCTGGCTGAAGGCACATTTCACTGTTTGCTCTTAAGACTTCAACTTGAACACTGAGAGCCTAGCATGGAAATATCTATTCCTAACCCTGTTCCTCACATGTGATACTGGGTGATTCTTAGCTGTGCTCCTGCTAAGAGATGATGGGAGTTGTTTTAGCCCTCACTGATTTTTTATTTGCAGAGGGGACACAGGAATGGCAAATTCCTCTGACCAGAGTTTTCAGGTCTTTCACCAATAAATAACACTGAGAAGCTTACAGGCAAGCAAGGCTTGGAAGAAAGACAGGATTGTTGTTTGGTATCTCATGGATTTCAAATTATAAACAGTTAAACCTATATTAAGATCTTTTAAAAAAGTCTTTATGAAAGATTACAGGGCAATGTTTTAAGTGGAGCTGATGCCCATAATAATACTTGGTTTGGTGTGATGGGTCAAGTTCAATTAGCACAGCTATCAAGTAACAAAGAGATTTGTCAGTTTGCTTACAATACTGAATTTTTAGGTCTAAGTCAAAGCAAATCTTCATGTAACACAAGAAGTACAGTTTAATCTTTAATTTTAATTTTTAACCTTTAATTTTTTTGTTGCAAAAATTATTCCACTTTCATTAAACACATTGCAAAAGTGTTTGGGAATACCAAAACAAAAAGCCAAATATTAATTTAGTTTTTGAGAAATCCTCTATCAACATCCAGTTTTGAGAATGCAACATTTAAAAAAAGTTCAGGTGAAACTGTTCTTCGGTTACGTTCCCTGTGTCGGTTTGCCTACCATTACACTGCTCCCAGTGCTGATGCACCAGTAAAATTTAGTACTCTTATTATTTGAAAGTGATAAAATGTTGATGATTAGCACACACAGTTGAGCTCTTTATGGGGAAGTAGTTTTCTGCTGTAAAAATCATTAGAGGCTCTGATTCAGAAAAGCTCTTAAGAGCATGTATAAAATTAAATGAGAGCTTGCAGTGATTTCAAGTAACTAATCCTGTTCCAAAAGCAGGGTCAGGAATGAATGAGATCTGCTTTCCTTGTAACAGCCAAAAAAGCAATTTACAAGGGCAGTGTAAAATACTGCTCAATCCCAAAAGAAACTGGTAGAGAACTACAGCTGAAAACACAATGCCAAAGCTGGTTAAGGATAGTATTTTCTTATTCTGCCCAAAGTTTCAAACTGAACTATATGATTACTTTTTAGGAAGAAGAAAAGCTCCCTTACCCCAGCTTCCTGTGAAACGATGCAGCATTAAGGAAACAAAACCAAAAGGGAGAAGAGAAACCCTGCTAAGGTTAAAGTAAAACTTTGGAAAGGCCACAGTTACTATCATGCATGATTGCCATATTACTGCACTGCTGTAGCAAATAATACGAAAACAGTGGCACAGTCAACTTGTGAGCTGTGTTTTGGTGAAAAAATGAGCATTGCTGGGATAAGACTTGGCTATGGGCATGTACGCCTTTTGCAGCTGGCTGGACAAAGTGCAGCGTGAGAGCATTCAGAGTTTGTGTTAATTGCAAGCTTTAAAGACAAGCAAGACCCTTGCTACCTTTACAAACACAGCCTGTTAGATTGCATGGCCTTATGTACTGTGAGAGGTGAATATTCCAGTCTTTTGTTTTGCATTCATAATAACAAGAAGAATGACCTGCTAACCTCTGAATAAAGCAGATATTTCCCCCCATAAACGAAGGGTTTAGCTTGTGATCTCAAGCTTTTTTTGTCTCTGTGCAGGGCCCTGTTCTCTGATGGCGAGGCAACAGAGCACCTATCCTTGGAAGAAAACTTCTGTACAGCAGTGTAAGAATAGAGACATCTTGCACAGTCTTTCTTCCTGTCCATCCAAAGAAGGACCATCACCTTCTGGCACCTTGTTGCAAGCAATAGTTGAGATCTGAATGGTATAAAACTACATCGGGTATCTTGTAAAAGGTAACTTCATGCCATTATATACCTTGCAATAGAAACACAAACTCTGAATGCAGAATTCTGATTCTTGGCCCAAATGATGGTACAGCAGTTGTTTAAACAACCAAGTGCAAGCATAAAGAAATACTCCTTCACAGGACCAGACTGTCGTGCACATAGATGAGTTTCTCAGATGGTAACATAACAGAAAGACTTGCACACAAATAATGTGCCAAGCAAAAATAACGTTCCCTAGCTCAATCTTGACAGTTTTGCAGTTTTGGATGTGGTCTCTTCAATTTATAATGGTCCAGTTTATCCACTACCTTTTTCTACCTTCTTAACTAAGTGATACCAAGTTTAAAAGACCCTTAGTGAAGTAGACATTGCATTTGCTAGGTATCATTAAAAACATAACAGTGTCACGAAACCTAATCAGTGTTTGATCAATGTTATTAATTTTTGTTGATGAGCCCTATGGAAAGGTATGATTTACCAGGCTCACTTCACATCTCTTTCTGTCCAGCAATATTTTTATCTTGCTTTTATCGACACAGTGGCTTCCTTGGAAGATATTTTACCTTCTCTGGTTATGCCCATTTGGTTTCTTATCTGGTGGCAGGTCAATGATGAGCACACAGGACTGGGCATGCTCAAACCCTTCCTTGTTGCTAGGGGTTTTTGGGGAGCACTGAGTCTCCAGCATGAAGACCTAGAAAACAAGTTACACAGAACAATCAATTTAGCACTTGCAGTGGGTCTGGAGGGGGGGAAGGGGTGGGGCTGGGAATAGGATTCCCTGAAATATGCAATATCTGTTATACTAAATTATTTTACAGTGAGAGAGAGAATGCAAGGTATCTCCCCAGGCAGACCTTTCCTGGAGCATGCTACTCTGGAAAAACAGCAATGGGATACCTCCAGACATCCAGCAGCGTGCAGTGCAAAGGACAGACATGTTTTTCTTTGAACTTGTATAAGGCATAACACCAAATGCCAAAACAAGCTTTCTGCTATCTGTATGCTTCTATCCAAAATCTTATGCACAGTGGAGACAACGACCTGTTTGCATAGTTAGCCAGCTGCACCTAGAAAGGTTGTTGTTGGAAGGATTATTTTCAGCCATGAAGATAAAACAGACACCTGATACGCAATCCTTTGGGGGTGTGTCGTGGTTTAACCACAGCCAGCAACTAAATACCAAGCAGCCACTCACCACACCCCACACCCTGTCCCTCTCAAGGATGGGGAGGGGAATCTGGGAAAAAGGGTAATCCCCATGGGTTGATATAAGAATGGTTTAATAATTTAAATAAAACACATTAATATCAACCACCACTACAAAAATGGAGGCAACAAAACAAACAAACAAAAAAAAAGAGAGAGAGAAATACAACTTGCAAAATATAGTTGCTCATCACTCAATGACTGATGCCCAGCCTGTTCCTGAGCAGCCCCTGCCAGACAACTCCCCTCATTTATATACTGAGCATGACACTCTATAGTATGGGATATTCCTCTGGATCCCTATCTCTATCAGTCTCCATCAGCTGTCCTGGCCATGCTCCCCTCCAGTCTTTTCATACACTCCTCCCTGGCAGAGGATGGAAAACTGAATAGTCCTTGACTTAGTGTAACCACTATTCAGCAACAACTAGAACATCAATGTGTTATCAACATTATTCTCATACCAAATTCAAACCACAGCACTGACCCAAGTACTAGGAAGAAAATTAACTCCATCCCAACCAAAATCAGTGGGAAACACAGAAACAACTCTCAATTGCTCTAGCTTTGTTTTGTAGCTTCATAGTTGTGGCAAATCCTCACTGAGGAGGACTCAGGGAGTGCCACTGATAGTGTCTACAAGAAAAGTATTAATGTTACATTGCTTTTTAAAGTTCTGCATCTTTAAAATTTAATTTAAAACACATTTTCTATTCAAACAATGCCTGCCACTACCACATTATTTTTGATCACCAGTCCTGGTCTGTGTCTCAGATTTTCAAGCAGCATCAGAGTATGATTTATCGAGTCATAAATTGACAGCAAACATCTGCTGGCTGTTTTAATCTATCTGCTTTCCCATGCTGAAACTGTCATATGGAATTTACAGTTCTATGATACCCTACAGGTCATTAAGTTCAGTCTTCTGTATTTCAAAGAACTTGTTCCATATAACCACTTTAATAGAATGAATAACTTTCGTTGTAGTCAAAAGGACCCTAAGAAGGCTTCCAAGTTTGCTGTGCTGATTCTGATTAGGAGTTAATGACTCATTTGTTAAATGTCATCATTCTCCTCTATTTCCCAGTAACCCTTTTCCTTCTGTGCAATCTATACCTCTGTATTTAGAGAGAAAAATGCTTTGATAGGTTAACCAAATCTTGTTTTCCTATTTTCATATCACCATCTCTGTTCTAGTGCATTTTTTGTCCTTTGAATTTATCATTCTTTAACAGAGTATTTGGAAATTGATGTGACATCTAGATGAGGATTCACAGTGACACTACTATTTCTCTTTCTGTATTGGAAACATTGCCACTGATGTATGCTAACCTGGCAACTTTTAAAATTACATTACACAGTAGGCTCATTGTCAGTTCTCCTCAGATACCCATGCATTTTTTCTCCACTCCAGGTATTCCAAATTCCTATTTACAGCGGGACAGTATTGAGGTTTTGGGTTTTTTCGTTTTGTTTTGTTTTGCTTTTTTACCCAGTTTTTGTTAATTTTTCTGAATACTACTATTAGACAATTGATGTTAGCCTGGTGATGAGAAAGTCTTTGCCTGTAGGGTTTGTGAGGAAGATGGTGGAAAAAAGTACACTTTCATAAAGAAAAGGTCCAAGTTTAAAATGTTTTCGGACTTCCCCAAAACATCTGTCAGTACCTGTTGTGCCATGGCTCTGATTCTCCAGTACTCAGCTTCAGCACTTGGCGAGAGGGAGGGGGCTGCCACCTTCACTTCACAGGCATCTCCACTAAAGCTTTCAGAACCACTGTGGAAATAGCCCAACAGGTTCTATAGAGAGACACAACATCAGACTTTCACTGTGCGTTAAACAAGTGACTGCAGCCATGTCCAGCCTGTTGGTGTGTGAAATACAAGATTCAGTGACCTTTCCCATTCCCACCAGCTGGTCACCTGCCATCTATATTAATATACCCAATGTAAAGGCACTACAGCTTCTTATGGATGCTGGTCTGCAAAGACTTCACAGGATTTTTTGTTTACAAAACAGACATGAGTTGAAAACTTGTCTATATGGCGTGTGCAGCTACAGCAAAGCAATGTCTTCTTCTACCTAGTTTTTGTAAATCCAGAAGAAGAAATGGATCAAAAGGGAAATATTCAATTATTGAACTTTTCTGATGTCATACTGGCAAGGCAAGTAAGTCTGAACTGTAAGCTACTAGTGTTGTCTGTATATGTTTAGAGAAACTGATTTCAGTCTCCACTGTTGATCCAACATGTTTAATTGTGAATTGACAAATTAATGATGTGTCAAAGGTTAGTGCGTCCACTGTGTGATTACATTTTGACTGACAGCAAAATGGCAGTTTTACCTTTACTGGCTCCAGAGTGGCAGAGAATGCATCCTGCAAGGCACAACACGCAAGCCTCCACATCTCTTCAGTGAAAACAGGCCCTGCTGTCACCAACACATACCTGCAAGGACACAAGAAAATGTTACCATGTTCAAGAAGGAAGTAGACAATTCTTACTTATAAAGGGAGAAAGTTGACAATCCCCATCTTTGGAAGTGTTCAAGGCCAAGCTGGATGGGGTTTTGAGCAACTTGGTCTAGTGGAAGGTGTCTCTGCCCATGGTAGGGGAGTTGAAACTAAGCGATCTTTAAGGTCCCTTCTAACCAAAACCATTCTATGATTCTCTGAAAACACAATAAAAGGCTTACTCAGTAGCTAGCTAATGTTACCCAATCTCCTCTGTTGTTACCCTGGCCTATTTTTGTGATTACACTATAGTTTTGACTTTTTTTCTTCTTTGCTTTTTCTCTTTAAGAAGACAATTTGCCACAAGAACCCCACACTATGTAATTGTATAAATGCAGTGCTTATTTTGATTATGACTGTAATAACCTGAAGGCTGTGAAAGTTACTAATTACCTCTAAAGATCTGTGAATGCCAGGAGAAAGATCCTTTTTCTTAAGGATCAATTATTAACTAAATATATATAAGTAATGTGCAACTGCTTTTTTTGAGAACCATACACAAAGTAATGCCTAAAATCACAGGTTCTGAAGCACACCAAGAACAGCAAGAAAAGGTTAATATTATTCCAATAACGAGAGCTAAGACATATTGTAGACTTCTTTTAAGATTTTAACCAACTTATCGGTCTTCAAAGACACAGACATCTTTTTTGAATATGCTGAGTGAAGAGAATGAGTTACCTGATACAGGAGCAGCCAACTCTGGAAATAATTTCTGTTGGCTCTGCTACACAGGCTACCAGCAACTTGAAAAGATCTTTCAACATAGTATTGATCATATTTTCATAACCAATATCTATAAGGAAAAGACACAGACTGATCTTAACATCATTGCCTTTTCATTTTAATTAGAAATAAACAGTCTTGCTACTGCTATTCAGAGAAATTGCAAAACCAAATTATTTTTATGCAGCTATTGAAACATGCATCCCATCAAGCTGAAGTAAGAGCTATCCTTTTTAAGTTAACAATATAAAACGTCTGGACTGAAGTGGTATAGGAGAAATTACCTTACATCCTGTTTCTGATATTCTATTTCCTTGTGATCAAAATCTTTGTGTCTTCTTTTGGGAAGTATACTAAAGACCATGATCTTTTCATTCTGAAGATAACCCTGCTCTGAGAAGGAGGCTGGTCTAAATAACCTCCGTAAGTGTTTACAATTTTTCTCCCAAAATTCTAAACCTTATAAAAAAAAAAAATCCCAGACAGAAATGTTAACCCTCCTCTTATTTGATGCTTGAGCAACCAAAAAAGCAATGAAACCACCTCCACAAGTAGCTATTCAGTAACACGTCACTGAAGACAGTAGATGTGATGTTACAATTACTTACCTGAGTGTATGAAATTCTGAATGTGCTCCACTACAAGTTCACTAGAAAGGCCAATGGCATGCTTGAAATTAGAAGATGCCACATCCCAGTAAGAATGGTCACCATGGCTGCGATGGAGCCAAAGAGACATCGTGGGAAGAAGAAGATGTACAACTGCATAAATGCCAAATCCTGGTCCTTAAAACAAACACAATAATGGTTGTATATACTTGCTTACAAAGCTTACATGCTCAGTAAATTTGCTAACTTGTTCCAAGTTGAAGCCTGGGGTAATACTGAAGAAAAGAGGTTCTGAATCTTTCTTGTGGGATAAGAGTGGTAGTGTTTTGGATGTACTTATGAGGTACATTTAGCCAACTGTTTACCTGCAATCTTTTCCAGCAGATCTGCAGGATTATGTAATTTTCTCTTTCTATTTCCTAGATACAAGGCAAACATTTTCTGTGGCTAGGACATAGACTGAGTACCACACTTCCTTATTGTGCAATGAATTTAAGCACATGTTCAATATAAGATGCCTTTTGTCAACAGAATAATGCACTAACTGGAACAACTTATCAGCTCTGAGAAAATCCCTTTCTAGAAGAGAATGTCTCCATGCAGCTTTAACACAGTAACATACTTTACAGAACTGGCTTAGCAGTCTAAAAAGTTTGGATAGGATTCCACTTAGCTGACATTTTATCAAGACCTTTCATTACCAGGTGTCTTGGCAACGTCCCTCAGCAACTCAAAGAGCAGATCTAAAGTAGGAGGCTGGTGCTGACGGGGACAGTTGGATATGGCAGTTGTTAATTCTTCCAGCAGAATAATCCAGACATTGATAAGGCCTACAAGTAAAGAAAAGAAGATTAAAAACAATAAGCAAGATACTGCTTGACACAAGTGAAACTTGCCCTCAGAAATTAATAAATGTAGTAACTTAAAGATCATGGTTCTTGCATGTTTACTGTTGCCACGTAACGGTTGTGGGCAATAGCCATTTTTGCAATGATGGTTTCCTTTTCCCTCCCTTTTTAACAAGTTTCTGTTTTGTCCCATCCTTCCTCGTCCACGTACACTTTGTTCTGGTCATACTTCACTATTCTTACAAGCTCAGTCCCTTTAACCTTGCATAAAACATCCCACAAAAAATTACAGCACAAAATCAAATACACTATGAAAACATACTGCACATATGGCAAAGTAGGTGAAAACATTTTGCCACATCCTGGTACCAACTTTGAGCACCAGAGTGCCAGGTGACAACTGCCTTGTGTCTTTGCAAATTCTAACTAGCAATGTTCTAACATCACTGCCAAGTAGGTAACAAACTGGGTGACAGTCTCAGTGCTCAGCTCTGACCAGAACCAAAAGAAGGTTTATTTGCTGCAGGCTGCTATTTCTATTTACAGCAAGACACTGACAGGCACAGTCACTTCAGAACAGTAGGCAACTGAGGTGGGGAGACCATAGGTCAAGTTCCATGTCTTGAATCAGAGGCTTCAAAGACTTGGGTCCCAGGTGAATATCATAAAATCCCTGAGAGGGAAAAACCAAACCAAACCAAACCCAAAACAGAAAGAAGTAAAAGGTTGTTTTGGAAAAAACTAGGATTTGTGACTTTCTGGTTTCAGAGAGCAGCTTTTCTCTCCCTTATCCAGGGTAGCAAGAACAGGACAATCCATATGCTAGAAGAGTCTAGATAAAAGTAGGTTCCAAGGGCCAGTCTGGTGAGGCACATGAATGAAATGCTATGGAGTCAACCTGCTTTCTGCCAGGCTGGAGCTGACCCTTCTCAGAGGCAGTCTAGTTGGAACAGCTCCATAGTTCCCATATTCAAAAGTGACTGTACTGCTGTGAAGGGTCTCCTGAGCCCAGAAGCCATAAGGCTGCATTCCTCTACTGCTTGGCTCTGCACACGTCTAGTTCATCCAACACCTGATTAATCCACAACCCATATAAAAACCACACAAATAATCAGAAGAAAAATGGTGCTTGTTTTTCCCGGAGGTCATAGTGCTTTTTATGGACTTCAGAAATTCACTGTTTATTTCAACAGACCACAGGACATAGAATTGGAAACATTTAAACAATTATTCTTTACCTTTCTAAACTGTAACTCAATATTGGTATTTTTTTTCTGTTAAAGGCAGGCCTGCCAATACCAACTTTAAAAGGTTTTCACTCCTTTACTTCAGCTGTGGTCTAGAAAGTATTTTCTGTGTTAGCTCTCAGAAATACACAATGGTTGTATTATGAATATCAGGATAATCAAAATATTGTTATCTTGCCCTAAGAGAGGGGCTGTATTTTTCTTATATATGAACTGTATCTTTTATATAAAGAAGGTAACAGGACCTGAACTCCCAAGCTCTGTGTGTGCACATGGGTGAGTGTAGGCAACAAGGAGACAATAAATTATGAAGTGTCCCTCCTTTTTTGCTTTCAGCAGTTGGCAAAATTTGCAGCAACATGTAGAAAAAGCAACTGATTAACTCTGCATTTGTTGTTTTCAATGCACTTACCAGTGTCATCATCAAAGTCCGACAGGATGCACTCAATGCCATCCTCACTGCTGGCTGACTGTTCCTGCGCTCTTCGGGGCAAGTTAACCAGCCGGCCACTGAGGAAGATGGGTTTCAAGGGCATTTTGTAGATTTTGGCTAACAACTTGGGAGGGTGGAGAAGAGGAGAGAGAGAGAGAATAAAAGAGAGGATAAATATCCATGGGAAAGTTTGTAAAAGTGATCACATACAACACAGGTATGTAAAATAAAATAAGAAGTATGCAAACACAACTAGAGGCCAGAAGTCTTCAGTTCACTGACAAGTAAAGGGCAAGACAAAGGGAGAGCAGCAATTTAAGTAACACATTTCAGAGATGGGAGTGTGCTCTCATTTGTGAAGGGCAAACGTTACAACTCACTGGTTGCATCTGTAACCTGTGAAGCTCCATTAGCCAAACACAGAATATTTTGAAGCTCTGAAGGACTAAGTAAATACTGATAGAAGGGTTTGTAAGAGTTTACTTCAGAGCTTCATTTCCTGGGTTGTCCATTACACAACAAATACAAAGTGCAGAATTCTGCTGTTGCAGGGACACTACCAACATTTTATCAGGTCTTACTAAGTAAATAAAATATTTGCAATATACAGAGAGGATTTTTTTTAGTCATTCTTGTTCTCCTTTTACTGGCAAATTAAAAGGTATAACAAGATATAAATGGACGCTTCCTTTAAAGAGGAGAAAATATCTTCCCCTCACTGTGAACTGGGGCTTGTAAGGATGTGGAACAGCAACATGGTGCAAACACTGTATAGACAGAACAAACATTAGATACATACATAGAGATTTACTAATTTTTTTTAGGTAAACAAGGTAGCAAGTTGAGTTTGGTATGTCTGCTGTTTATTATTCTGAGTTGCCTTATTCTTCCTTTCTTTTCTCAATCTGCATACTGAACCCACCCATTATCTCTGAATTTAAATATTAAGTACTTTCGGCAATGATATTATCCTTTGTTGAGCATTTGTATTGTACCCAGAAAAACATGGCCTGGGTCCAACAAAAAGACGTGCAGGTGCTACAGAAATATGAAAACATTATAAAATTAGACAAAAATTGTCCAGATAACCCTGGATAATAATATATGCCGTGTTCAAGGAGAATCACAGGAAACATGCCAGCATTCTAATTATTAGAGAATTTGTCCTGAGCTTCAGATATGTTTGCATGGTACAATTAAGATGCTTCTGCATTTCAGAGGGTGTAACCTGCTGTTCTTAAAATGTAAGAATTCTCAACTTCTTGGGGTTTTTTTTGTCTTTCATTCCCAACACTGTTTATGGCAATTGTTTAAATAAGTATTAATTTAGCTTTGAGTTAGGTTTTGAACATTCATATTTTCTCACATGTTCTCTGGGTTTCAGTGTTCTTATCTCCTTGGTTTTCCCACTGCTAACTGGCCTAGAAAGTCTGATATTCCCTCAGATCACCACTGTCCATTTGGCAGTGCAGGCAATGACCATCAGAGTCACCACAGACTCTGTTGGGTTCATGCAAATCATCCAGTGATGCAAAGTCTGAAGATTAGAATTGTTTCCTTGGCCAAGTTCTGCCTGTGTATGATTGTTCATCATACCTGAGAACATCTCCTGAGGTAATCAAGAGCGGGAAGGCACAAGTCTGTAGATGCAGCTCCTGATCCTGGCACACAGTCACCCATCTCCTTACAATCTACTTCCCCTGGGGACAGGAAAGGAAGCATTGGGAAGGACACAAGAATAGAAACGTTAATTTTCAGTTCTCATTCAGTTACGCCCTAATGTCCAAACAGAATCCAAGAAATATCCCTTGCTTGATCTTCTTAGATGACAAGCAGGTGTCCCCCACACAAACAATACAGTAATACTGGTCGCAGTTTGTACACGAATTTTTACACGAATAAATGCTTTCATAAACATATGTCTATTTAATATCTCTTTAGCAGAGCCTTTGGGCATTCTAATAATTATACAGTACATTATCTGTCATATTGACTCCACTCCACTTTCTTCCATGAATGTAGGAATCACTAGCTCATATTCATCTTTTGCTCAATTAGTACTAATTATTTTCTATTCATTTCCACCCCAGTGCCTAGGAAAATCCTTCTACCACAAGTGCTTCCTATTAGTTTACTTACTGCTTAAATACATCATTTTGTATTTTGTACTACTACACTACCTCCTGCTGGCTAATGAAGTTGTCAGGGTCTCACAGTTTCCTCTGTATGACACATATCTTTAGGCTCTAGTGACTCACTATTGCTGGTATTCCTAACTTACATCAGCACACTGCTCCTTTCAGGCCAGCTTCACTAAGGGAATCCAATAAGCAGAGCAGCTCCAAGGCATCCTGCTGCAGAGCTCCTCTCGGATAGCTCCATTCACTCTGCCATTTTCCTGTCTGCCAGTCTCCCATCTCAGCCAATATTCTGCCCACCTTAGAATATTTGGCTCATAATCATTCTTCCAGTTTAGCCAAATACTTCCATTCAGTGCCAAATCTGAAGGTTTAACTAAATGCCTACAGACATTAACATTTTCTTGCCTTAAAAGCTATTCCTCTAATAAAAAGCACAAGATAATTATTAAATTATTTTATTAGAAGTTACTTTGTTCTCCTTTCCCTATTTTTATTTGCTTTTACTATGCTCTTAACTATTCCCTCCATAATGTGTTTTTAAATTTTATGTGCTACTGAGGTCAGCCAGTGATGTTTGAATCCCTTAGTTTTACAATAAAATGCATATAGTGTGGCACTGTAGTTGCTGATGTTTCCCATGGTCCTACTACCTTTAATACAAAAAAGGATCTAGATTTTTGATATGTGACCACAATGGGGCAAAATTATCTCAGGAAAGCAAGAAACATAAAGAAATATAAGAGAGGCTTTTAATCTCTCCGGAAGAAACATGACTTCCCTCTATTGGTGCTGGACATGTAAGTTTATTTCTCTTTTGTAGTAATAACTACAATTACAATTACATCACAAGGTGAATTCTTCCCCCATTGAAATCAGTGGTGAAATAGCTCAATGAGACAAGAGTATCATTAAAGAGTAGATCTGCTGCAGCTAGGTGCTCCATTAAATCAAAAGGACTTGCTTACAGACCTAGAAACGTTTCTGAATTAATATTCATATAAAAACCAAAAGCCCCATTTTATCACTACTTAAAAGTTCTATAATTTACATCCACAAAGAAATCCCAGCATTGTCACAGTTCAATGAAAAGTGTCAAATTCTAATGATCAAGGCAAGCCAAGGATCACCAGCACAGGGGCAGAATGACCCAGCACCATTTGGCTTTGTTCTGAAGGCTGGTGAAGCATGACAATTACTCTGCAGGGTCACCCTGACATGCTATGCCTGGTCTCTGCTCCCACAGTGTAAAACATGCCCTGCTCTGCTGCAAACAATCCATCCTCTCTCTACACAGTGCCAGGCCATTTCTGCAATACTCTAGGTTTGTAGGGTTTTCTTGGTTTATTATTTACATGAATATAAGCAAGTCCTGATGTAAACTAAGATCAAATTAAGCAGCAGACTCTTAATAGTGAGATGCATCTTTGCTGATACAAAAACTTGAAGAACTGATAGTAATAAAAAATGTTACAGAAATAATCCCTTGGTCTGGATTTTATTTTGTTTTTTAAAGCATTCTGGACTCAACATCACTGCCCATCTCGTTTCTACCATGCTATGAATTTCATAACTGAATTATTCTCTTCTGCACGATCAAGCTTGATAGATCATGACTTAATAGGAAAATATTTACCCAGTCCTTTGACAAACTTCATAAGGCACATAATATAACTGGTGGCAGCGTTGGCAAAGACCTGGATGTTGTCTGTGTTTAGAAATGCTTCAAAGACATCAAACACTGGAGCCTGGCGTTTCCCTGTGGAAATAACAAGATGAGAACTCTTCCTCACACCCCCTTAAAAATAATTTTTCAACCGTTTTCCAACAATTGAATGGAATCTGTAGAATCTTTTCTATTCTGGGCAGAGACAGAAATAATCTTAAAAGTAAAACCTTTTCTTACTCCTGGAGCAACTCATGTAGCCTTTCAGAGGAAGTGATAGATTCCCTCCTTTGCCCAGTCTATGAGAAATACCAGTTTACACTGCTCAAATGGTAAAAGCAGGTTTGAGCTCTTGAGCTCAGTAGTTAACGCTTCTCTTTGGTGGAGGTTTCTGTTTAGTTTCTGGTTTAGTTTTTGATAACTGCCAAGATGACATCCATCGTGGAGAAAATCATTCAGACTGTACAGTAACAAAATGGCCTTGCTTTTCCAAAGTAGATTATCAGTTTTTAAAAGCTGTGTACACCCACATTCAGTCATAACAGATCTCAATGACAAAATGTAGGAGAACAGCTACATCCCTTACATGTGACTTGTCACATTTAAACATACCTTCTAATGGGATAAAAGAACAGAAAACCTGGAATTTCCCATATTAACACATTTCCATACAAGCTAGTAAGTCAGGTATTTCTGTACAGTTCTGGAGTGTTGTAGTGCCACTGTTCAGTTTGGGCATTTAAATGTGTTAAGTTAGTTATTGCGTCCCCCAAGGAATCAAAAGCACACATGAAACTGCAGTCAGTCCTTACCCATGGAGTATTCTCCTACAAGGTACTCTTTAACCTCTGACTTGCTGCTGCTGTGCACCGTTTCCAGGGCACTGAACAGGGGTCTCCATCCTGACTGGATCTGGGTAGAACACATTTCCACCAACTCTCCTATAGAGGTGACCACCTGCAGCCAGTGTAGGAGAGGTTAAAAGAAAAAAACTAAAAAACAGAATTGATATACAGATAGATCTTCAGAAGGAATGAGAATGTCTTTTAACACATTCCAAGATCTCACTATGACAGTCTAGATTAATTTATTATTTAAAAATTTTTAGGCAGTAGAAAATATTTATTTAATTGTTTTAAAGCTAGGTTTGGTGTCTCTGTGCTCTGCCTCTGGATTAGGTAGGCAGACCACTCCCAATTCCTTGAAGATGATTAAGGGGCAGCGTTTGAAGGGAATTTGGGAAACACTCTCAGGTGGACCAAGTGCACTCTGGAAAGCTTTCTTATGAGCATGCAGGCATGCAGATACAGAGATGCTGATCAGGGCTGACTTGCCTGGTCTTGGACGTCCTCGTCACACAGCTCCAGCTGCATGATGCGCTCGAAGGGGCGGAAAAGCGCCTCGTTGAAGTGGAAGTGAGAAGGCTCGTTCCAGTCCATCAGCACTTCGGTGAGGATGTCGTGGATGAAGGAGACAGCCTTCTGAGACACGTGTCTCTCCTTGTGACAGGCAGCCTGCAGGGAAAGGAGGAGTATTAGTGTGTACAAGCAAAGTATTTGCTTTTAGTCAGACACTTTCAAGGGAGGCAAGCACTAAATGTTACTGAACCTTCAAAACAGCTTCACCACTGATGTGAGTAGGGACCCCACTGCCATGAAAATGGGAGAGTACTGCGTGAAGACTGAGACTCTGAGCTGCCTGGAGGTCTATAGATGTATGAAAGTTTGCTGACAATTAAAAAAACATAGAGCTAAAAATAAATAAATTAAATACTAAAACCCACAAAACAGAACTTGTGTGAAATGTTGTCTTCTGTTTGGACTGTACAATCATTTTCCCTTCAAATTGTAGCAGCTTAGCTAGCTCTATGTGGGAAAAGAAAACCTGCATCCTTTTATGGGAAGAATAGACCTTGACTGGGAATACAGGCAGATGGAGCACTCACTTACAGCCTCTTGGGGTGGTTTCAGTTTTTTCACCAGAGACAATTTGCACCATATTGCAGAAGCCAAACATCCTGTCCCTGGGCCTGTGCATTTCAGTCACTTACAGGCACACTCCTGGGAGGCAGCATCACAATTTTTGACACAGAGCAGATTTGGCAATGTTGAAGGTTGTTATACATTTTAAGAGCTATCAAGCCTTCTCCATCTTTTCCAGCTTTGTCTTTTCATGCACACATTGCCATTTTCGTCCCCCATTCCTACCTCTACAAGGTGAGGTGCCACCAGGCTCCAGCAGCGCATGAGGTGGAGCAATGGGCGGGATTTACTCCTTACAATTCTGAGCATGGCATCACCAAGTCGGAATAAGTGAAGTGCACTTCTCCTGTCCTGTGTAGATTTCACTTCACCTACAAGAAAGTATAAGAACAAATGGAAGCTAAGCATCAGCTAGTCCTCCTCTCCTAAATGTCTGAATTGGAATTAGAAATTATTTATTAATATTGAGTTAGTGAGGAGCTTCAGTGGGGGTGAGAAAAAGAAAAAAAACAACCCAAAACTATGTAAAACACAGCCTATGCCTGCGTAGGTAAAAAGGACAGCAGATGGACCCAAGTTTAAAGAACAACTTACTAAAATATACTTTGCTTTAAGTGATCATTTTTTTTGCAAACATGTCAAAGACAAAGGCTTGGAAAAGTAGTGCAGAAAAGTTAAGCAAGGAGTTAAAGAATTAATATTAAGACCCAAAATGGTAGTTATAAAATGTTTTGGTGACATCTACAGGAAAGATCATAAACTGCAAATTATTTAGCTTGGGTATTTAATTTTGTAGTTCTTATTAAGCAAAAGATACAAAGAACAGAATGTAAGAAAATGATTTTCTGTTCCCCAGTCATTAATACTTGTTATTTCCTGTTGAAAGGGATTCATCTTCCATTGCTCTTACAACATTTGGAAAGACACTTCATCCTCTCATTTCAAATACACTGGTGTTTTTATCTTAACAAAAGATGTAATCAGGGGACATATCACTCCTAAAATAAAAAAACACAGCACTTAATATCCTAATTTTAATTTCAGTATTACAACTACTGCTGATTGACCACTACATAACACGATAAGAGGAAATCTATTTACTAAAACTAGAGTTATGAATGTTGAGGTCTGGAGACACAAGCAAGAGCAAAAAACCAAAAAACTTAAAGTGTCATATTGAGAAAATGATAAGTACCACTTCAGCAAGAGAAGAAACCAATTAAATTGGAGACATGATAAAAACTGTGTCTGCCACAGGACAGAACAAAACCTGCATGACTAATGCAGTTTCTACAAGCACAGCATAAATTTAAGTGAAGTTATCTTCCTTTGTGTCCAGTTCTTCTGCTCTATTTGAGACAGTGATGGAAGCAACAATTTTCAGGCTTTGTACTGGGAGGTACATGCTCTACTCTGTTGGGGAACATCAAGCAGGGCAAATCCCACTGCTTTGTTTAACATCCTTTGTTTGCGTGTGTTGTTCTCTATTGCCCATTTTCTGAACATTCTTGCCCATTTTTTGAGCTTATCCTCCTGTGAAACATCTAACCTAAAGCCACTGTCTTAAGTCTAGATTGACCCAAGTTTTCATACTGGCCTGGGTTCAAAAATAGAGCTGTGATTATATATTGGTGGACAATTTACACTTCCAAAGTTCAAGAACCAAATGAATGTCCTGGGATGTATTTCAAAGCAGGTGTGAATGTGGACCCTGTTCAAATAAAAGTGCTCAATCATTTCTAAAGATTTTGAATTGCTCCTACAATTCCAATTAGAAAGATCTTACTAGACTACATATTGTGTTTTATTTATACCTTGAAATTTCAGTTGGAAAAAAATTGTAAGAATACAAAGTAAGTCCTGTAAGCAGTACAATTGTATACAAAACACTCTGTACAGGATCTTCAGGTGACTCACCTGGCATTGCTAGTGAGTAATCAACTGTATCTGTGACTGAATGGAAAAGCTGGGCCTGAGAAGCCTTCTTGAGCTGGTAAAGGAAGCCTGCCAATGATGTCAAGTTTAACTTGTCAGCAGCATCTTCAAAGAGCCTGTAGGTAAAGAACAGAATCTAACTGAAAAATTCATGAGATGCAGACTTAAATGTGTATGTAAAAGGAAAACTCTTATCTGTTTGTTGTTTCTATATGGTGCCTTTGGTGACACATTGGGTTATTGAGGGCTTTTTAATTTTACAGTGCCATAGCAAGACTTTGATCCAGAAGCTTTATTAATTGCAGGGTGGAAAGTAGGTTGCTATGGGATCAATCAGAACCCTTTAAAGATTCAACTACAGCGCTAGAACAAAGTCCCTCTTTCGAGTTCTCTTAATGTCATTACTGAACCAGTAATCAAAGAAACAGTTGAAACATGCCCAGTCCTCACAACACAGGTTATCATAGCTTCACTGACTTTAGAGTTACACTAGTTTGCTCCATCTAAAGTTACAGACCCTAACTTGAAAAATAAATAAATTCAAGTCTTAAACTTGAATTGCTATTTTGGAATATTGTGCTGGTTTTGGCTGGGGTAGAGTTAATTTTGGTTAACTAACGACAAATACAAGCACGAGTTGTTATTTTCAGCTGCAATGGGTTCTTAGGATTTAACAGTTAAAATCTGTACATATAAAACAGTAAGTGTGGTTACACTGGAGGAAAGCTCCAGAGAGATTACAGTGAAATTTCCCTTAGTGCAGCCAGAAATTGACAGAAATGTGATTTTCTGTAATAGTTCTTCATTAAAAACTTCCTACAGTCCTAAGAAACAAGGGATTGAGTCCCTATAAACATTAGCACTTAAGTAAAAGGGTAGAAATGAAACCAGCGTAATTAAAAATACAGCATTGCTATTCTCTAACCCTCAGAACCAAGTTGTATTGCAGCCTTCCTAAATAAGAGGCATTTTTATGCCCAGAGTCAAATTTCTACAAGCAGTTTATGCACTACTTTTGGCTCTGAATTTACACATAACACCTTCCTATGGGCAGAGATCGAGATGAAAAATGTCAGCTGGATCAAAAAGGTAATTGAAAATATGCAAACCCAAGAAATTTTCAACTGTAGCCTGAGCTTCTTAAAAAAACAGTAGAAACAATATCAGTTGGCATTGAGAGGACATTTAACACAGCCATTCTGTGACCATACTTGAGTCCCTTCCTCCTCTGGACACACAGGCTCTCCATGAAGCCCTGACAGAAGCAGCTGCTTTCTCACTGACAATGGTATTGTCAATCAGTCCCTTCCTGTCAGGACAACATACTCATTTACTTTGTCTGCTTTACTGAATACAACATAGCAATTTACATGCAAGAAATAAATCCATCACTTTCAGGATGCATTTAGTTTGCTTGGCATATTCACTGTTGTGCACCCACATACTCAGCTCAGTACTTGCAGGTACTATGGAGATGAAAAAAACCCCAGGTGTTTTAGGAACTCCTGGTTGTGACAAACATGCAGCTCTCTTGTGAAATTCAACTGAAGCAAGTGGTGCAACAAACAAAGATTAGACCCACTGCAGCACAAAAAGGGCCATTTTGGAACTGTTTTGGGAACAAGGATTCTAGTTCCTGACAGCAGTGTTTTTACCTGTCAGCCTGAGTGGAGAGAGTGAGAACAGCCTTGGCAGCACTTGTCCCACACAGCAGACTGCCTCCACGGAAGTCAAAAGCTCTGCCCTTACTGCAGTCCTTGATGAGATCCTGGATAGAAACTGGCTGAATAACAGGATGGCTGCTGAGGGTGCTCTCCTGTTCAGGGGTCAGTGCCTGAGGAGCCTCCCCAGGCTCAGAGTCTGAGTGCAGCCCTCCAGGTGCCTGCTGTGCCTGGGTGATGGTAAGGGAGGGCTGGACAGCACCATCACTGAAGTGGGTGTGCTCCAGCGTGCTGATGTACTCACACACCCTGAGAACACACAGGAGAAGGAAAAAATTAATGAACACTCCAAAACAACAACTGCTCCTTGCACTAATCACAGAACATTTTCCTCAAACCATAAACAGACGATCTCTGACTCTACGATCTCTGACTCTCAGACTATACACAGATAACCTTTCTTTTTACATCCTTTGACCTCCCAAGTGCCTAGACAGCAAATTGTTTGGTGGAGGTGCCTGAAAAGCCCCTTTAGGTTCCTGGTTCTGCCAGTCTTCTGGTACCTTTGAAGCTTCTAAGCATTGATTTTTTTTCTGAGTAGTGGTGGAAAACAGCACCATCTTTTCTTTTAGCGATACTGGCAGTTAATTCACTCTGACATTGTTATACAGAACATTCACAGACTCTGCTAAGGCCTTTTTCTCAGTCCCTTACTTCCAGGCAACAAGGTATAAATTCTGGATTTTTAGGGAAAGCTGGTGAGTACCTGAACACATGAGGCCAACAGTCCTGATTATGGCTTCCCATCTCCAGACCCACATTAAGGACTGCATCCATACACAAAACATGAGCAGTGTGTAGGCAGACTCCCTGCACTTTCCCCATTTGCTCCAGTTTCTGCTCCACCTTCTGTTTCACTGCAGCATGAAAAAAAAATAAATTAGCTTCTCCGTCTTTTAAACAAACACTGGTTTGTATACAGGGTGATGGCAAAGGATTACAGTCTGAAATCTATAAAAGAACGCAAATTTTAGACCAAAAAGCCCAAAAAATCAGAGAAATACATTTCTTCCTAATAAACCTAATGTAGCTTTAAAACTAAAATATTTTTTGACTGATCCTATATACCTGAAAAAAATCAATGCTAGAATGACACCATCCACCCCCAAAATTCACATCCTGTTGCCCACAGAACAGTTGCAGATTGCCAGTGATATTTCTCTTCAGAGATGGCTGACTGGATATTTATTTTTATCAAAATCCCTTTGCTATGGAAAAGAAGCATGTGGATTTCACACGTATTTCCATAGAAAAAGTTTCACCAAAGAGCTCTTGTCAAAGCAACACTGATCTTGATCTGAACTACATCCATTTGGATCCATTTATTTTTTCTGAGAATCCCTGAAAAGCTTTGTTTTCAGGCCACTTTGGAATGGAAACAAGTTTTGAAGCTTTGCAAGCTTTCCCAGAACAGATCTGTTGGCCTCTGGCCACTGTTGCTGCCTCCTCTTTGCTTCAGCATGGTCTGGCCAATTCGCTTTGGTCATGTCCAGCAGAGCAGTCAAAAGTTGTCTAAGCTCAAGCTTTTTCAGTTTTGTTTTCTCTACCAAAACACCAAACTTAAGTACCAAGCAGGGTGATTTGTACAACAATGAGTTTTGTTCTGGGCTTATTGCCATTAGAAATTTTATGTATCTCTTCAAATAGTTACTGGAGACAACAATTGACTTCAGCTTCCACTGAGTTTGAAATGGTCGTGTGGAAATGCAAAACTTTTCATATGTTAAAAAGAGATAATTTTAAATTCCATTTTAATTTAACATAATTCAGAAACAGTTTTAAATATCTGATGATGATGACAAAATATAATAAAGGATATATTGATTATATATTAATATAATATCCCCCTCCGAGTTAGGGAGAGGGATGCAAACTCAGCTTACACTACCACCCAAGACACAAAAATCCCCAAATAAGCTGTTTCTCTAGTGTTCTCTGGTTGTACTAGTATCACATGGTTTAAAAAGCACACATTGAAAAATGCTGCTGGCTTATGCATTGTTCCACTGATTTCAGTTCCATATAGAATATCATTAGTGGGACACAGTGTTAAGAACCTAGGACAGCAGGACATGTACTGAAGACACACATCCCATGTGCCTACGAGCAAGTGATGCACAACAGAACAACAGAGGGAAACGCCACTATGTGCAGCCAAGTACTTTCCAGTTGCAGCTTTGCAGGCAATATAAGACGAGGCAGGTAATTTAATCATGTAATTACCTTGAGCTATAGCATCACTGGGTTCTTGGATTTCTTTTTCTTCTTTCTCTTCTTGGACACAGGAGGCCGCAGACATTTGGGCAAGAGCAGATGCACAGTTAGCAGCAACTCCTGTAAATCAATGACACAGTTACTGTATGGCCAACATTTCCTCCCCAGTCCCATACAACCTCAGTAAGACATAGGGCCAAGGAAAGTTGGCTGGATATGTTTATGCTGTAGGACACTCTATGTGTATTTCCACCATCCACATTCCTATGCAAAACTGGAGCAGGATGCTGCATTTCTTTCTCCCAAATTCCTTCACGAAGTTACCATCCTATTTTATGAGTCTGCCATGACATCCCCCATGCAGCAGTACCTAGAGCACAGCTCAGCCGGGCTGCCCTCCTCAGTCCATCCAGGCTCACACAGATGGAGTCCTTCTCCTTCTGGTTCTGCTCTTTGGCTCCTTCTGCTCCCAAGATGAAGGCCAGCCCCTTGGAGCTGCCTGCCATGCGGCCCGTCAGAGGGGTGGACAAAGTGTCAATCAAGTTCTTCCAGCAGCCAATTAAAAGGTATCGGGCAAAAGCAATTCCTAGAGGGGAAAGAGCATTACTCTATTACTACTAGAAAATGACACAACAGCAGCTTTATCATCAGTGGTAAAAAGCCATGCCACATTTGTCTCTGAATGCTGAACTACCAATTCACATGTACAATGTACTGATATACTTTCTTTTTAAACGATTATTCTACACAATGTATCTGCATATGCTTCTGGCACATAACAAGCCACTACTGGTAGACACACTCATAACACAATCTTAGTACCTGCAACAAGAGAATCATCTGTCTTCCGGTTTTGGGAAAGAGGAGATTGAGCTGAAGCAGATGCCATCAATTGGCCGCCAATTGCACTGCTGCCCAAGCCATCGATGTCTGCCAGAACATTAACAAACATTAGATTACTATTTGACACACAGATGATCCAAGGAAAGCATCTCTTACTGGCTCTGTGTTCAACTAAGTACAAGCACTCCTGACTTCTCAGGTATGCTTTTTAGTTAACTCTTTCTGGCAGCTTTCTAAAGCCTTGGTATAAACACGAGCTGTGGCATCTTATGCTTTACCCATCATAATCAATGTTTCACTGAAGAGGGGAGATATTCCACTCTCAAAAGCTCCCTCCCCCTCTTCAAGTTACACAGTGAACAGAACTTCCAGCAAAGATTTCACAGTGTTTCTTACAGTTCAGAGCTTACCACACACTTAAACCTCTGCATTTCCAAGTATAACATTTCAAATCTTGCTAAATCCTGTATTTAGATGTTCCCAGACCTCAGTCTGAGTCCTCAAGATGCACTCAGATCCTATGTCCTAAATGTGATTTTTAGTAGACCTATGTGAGTACAATCTCAACAAAAGAAATGCATCCTTTTCTCAACAAAACACAATAAAAGACCAGCTTCCCATAGAGAGTCGATTTCCTTTCTAACAGCTCCTTCTCCACATACTTCTAGGTATTGTTTTTTCCAAGTGTTTCTTTCATCCTTCCAGCTCAGTAGCTAGAAGTAACACTGAGCTCAATATAATCAGCAAAAAACTTTCAGAGCAGTGCCCTTTGATCACCATTTAATGGCTCAGCTGAAGCCAGTGTTCTCCCTGCATACACTATTTTAATTACATACACATTAAAACAGACAATGCATTTTTATATCAATACAGTATCACAGCCATCCTGCTGTCTTTCAGCTGATACAATTTGATTTTTTCCCCCTCAAACGAAGCTAAGGATTGTTTTTAAGCACTTGTGCTCCAGGTTTTCAGCTTCTCTCTAGTGTCATTTGGCATATCCCTGGCATAGCTCAAGTCTGAACCAAGAGGAGTCCAATCTGTGGAAGACTTCCAGGATCAGATGCCACTATTTATATTTGTACTGCACCACAGGCACACTGAAATGGCTTTGCTTTGACATCAAGAAAACAGCAGCCTTACTGCTTATCATTACCAAGTATCATCTACCAGAACTGAAGCTGACAGAATTAAGAGATGTTTTGGTTCAGCGAACAAAACAACTCTCCCTGTCTCCCACGGACAGTTTCGATTTTTTTTTTAAACCCATGCTTCAAAATCACTCTGATGATCCAAAACAAACACTTAAGTACCTGTCACAGCTAGGTCTGGCTCCTTCTCTACTGATAATTCCATGAGACACTACATATTGCACGATGACATGCTGTTCTGTATGTAACACAATACAGCAGCGTGTCATTGTAGCTTGTTTTAGACACGTCTGGGAGTTAGCCTTGCCACCATAATGTTGTACTGACCTGTCAGCATGCTGATAAGTGGAAGGCTGTGTTCCTCAGGGCTTCCCCAGTATCCAGCTTCCCCTAGCATGTTCCTTTCTAGTACCTGGTGGTACAATTCTTCAACCCAGGCCTGGGAAAATACCATCAACACTCCACTAGACTGGACCTGCTTCATGAACTCCTTCTGCAAGAACCATAAAAAGCCAAATGCAGGACAACACAGTAAGCTCTACAGCATCAGCCTCAGCCTCAGCCCCCAGATCTACCTACTTCTGAGTAAGAGGCTGCAGAAGTAGAAATTTAGTTATGCAAAGAATTAACTGAGGATCGCAATCTTAGAATTTCTAAGGAAAATTGGAAAATATCTTCGAGATCATCATGTCCAACTGTCAACACAGCACCACCACCATGTTCACCATTAAACTATGTCCTGAAGTGCCATACCCACATGCTTTTTGAATACTTCCATGGGCAGTCTGATCCTCTTCCTTATAACCTTTCCCATGAAAAGAAAATTCCTAGTATCTAGTCTGAACTTCCCCTGGAACAACTTGGGATCATTTCCTCTGGTCCTGTCACTTTTACCTGGGAGAAGAGGCCTACCCTCACCTCACTACACCCTCCTTTCAGGGAGCTGTAGACAATGAAATGGTTCTCCCTGAGCCTCCATTTTTCCAGGCTAAACAACACCAGCTCCCTAGCTGCTCCTCATAGGACTTGGTCTCTAGACCCTTGACCAGCTTTGCTGTCCTTCTCTGGACTCTCTCCAGCACCTCAATGTCCTTCTTGTAGTGGGAGTCCAAACCTGAGCACAGGATTCGAGGTGCAGCTTCACTAGCAGAGGGACAATCTCTGCCCTGGTCCTGCTGGCCACACTATTCCTGATACAGTCCAGGATGCCACTGGCCTTCCTGGCCACCCAGGCACATGCTGGCTCATGTTCATCTGGCTGATCAGCACTCCTAGATCTTTATTCCCCAGGCAGCTTTCCAGCCACTCTGTCCCAGCCTGTAGTGCCACACTGGGTTTTTGTGACCCAAGGGCAGGATCTGACATTTTGCTTTATTGAACCTCATACAATTAGCCAGGGCCCATCAACCCAGCCTGTCCAGATCCTCCTGTATTTGTCTCTGCAGTGGACAGTGACATGAACAAGGAGCCACCTCTTCTTCTTCTGCAGTTAATGCAAGATGCAAATCAGAATGACAGTTCTTGCACAGTGACAATGCAACATGCTGATCTCACTATTTCCATGAGGTAGGAGGATCTCAAATACAATTACAGGAAGCTGTGGCACCTAACACGGCCTGCCCAACAACTGGGCCCTTCTGCATTGAACAGTCATCACAAATGATCTGGCCTCCAATTATTTATCAGAATGATCTTTAAGAATACTTTGGTCATGCTCAGGCCTGCTGTGCCTACTGATTCCTCTAGAGAAAGTCCTGAGTCACAGATCTGTGCTTAATCTGCTGCAGAACACACCAAAACTAAGGATGATGTTAAACTTCACTTTTTTTTGAGATGATCTAGATTGTAAATTTTCTTACACTGGAAGCTCAGCAATAATTATACATTTGACATGCTTTTTATTTGTTCCATATATCACAGATTTTTCTGGTTTTTCAGAAAACTCTGAAACAATGTCTCTTGGACAACTAAGTTGAAAAACATGGATCCATGTTTTATAACTCACAGTATTCAAAATAAATTTTAAAAAGCCCAAGAAGCTGAGGAATTTCAGGTGCAACAAAAATAATAATTTCACATTACAAAACCTACTTATTTTTCACTTTAACTTCTCATGTCTTCATATACAGAAATTCAAATCGAGTATAAGGAAAAAAATGTAGTTGCAAGATGAAGGTACGTTCATGCACATTATCAAGAGACAATGCTTGCTATATCACATGATGCTAATCTATTCTGTAAATAGTTTAACCATCAAAGTGACTGTGACTTTAATGACAATCAGTAAGCAGCATTCCTTCCCACCAAATCATAGTGTAATTCAGATGCATGACACTTATCATGCAAGATTCATAAGCAGCTTGGAGAACGCTTCATTTGCAATTACTATTTCTCCACTTAGCAAGCAGCCTGAAGGGTTTATGTGTGGGCTGGTTTATGTGAAAAGAAGCAAAATAAATTTTCATTTTTTTAAAAACAATTATCCCATATTCTCCAACTCACCAGCAACACAGGGGCTTGGGCAGGCTTCTTCCTGTAGTAATCTGAGTTTGCCAATTTTAGATTGAGCAGCAAAGTGTAATGTGATACCACGTAGAGACTGTCTGCATTCATCAGAGTCTGGAAGTTGAAATTTAGGTTTCCCTCAAATCCTGGTGAGTGCATCATACCTAACAAAAACACCATGTGAGCTCTCATATTTTACACAGATTTTTCCTGGAAAAAATATCAGAAACTATCCCTAGTCTTTTGGCAGCAACAGATTGCTAGAATAGTTAATGAATCATCAGTAGAAATTACTCTACTAAACATACTGGAATAGGGAATAAAAAAAACAAGCAGTTCATCTAGAACGCAAGATGAACTGAACACTCCAGTCACAGTCCAGCAAAGCAAAGTGCTAAATTCAAAACAAGCAAGGAGCATCAGCATTCACTGGGATGACTGTCACATATAAATCAAAGGGCAGGATACATCTGCAATGCAACTGGAAAAGTGAGGTGGAAAGGAGCAGACTCAGAGCCCGTGTACTTAACTGAGAATACACTGCACCAAATGGTGCTAATGAGGTTAATAGCCCTTTTAACCCTCCCAGTAAACCTGTTCTGGCTAAGTCAATTGCTGGATGGGGACTGGAGTGCTCCACACCTTGCAAGATCAGTCTGTAATCATCATTCTCTCCATGGCCTAGAGGTATGTGGCAAATATCTGGGGCCAAGCTGGCTGGAACTAGTTACAATCCAAGCCCTATTTATTTCACACCAGGCCTAATTTCTAAATAGCTGAGCACTTGCACTTCTGTCAGACCCAGAAACCACCTGTTAAGTACTCACTAGTCCTGAAAACACTATTTGTATGAAGCCTACAACAGGCTCAGTGGCACAATCCCTTCTTCCCATGGATGGCAAATATCTGATCTACTGGTAGAAAAATATAAATCAAGTATGAGCAACACCTAATTGAATCCCCATGATCTGTAGTTTGAACTGTGAAAAAAACAGAAATACCAGATCCACCCACATGACTCACAGTATTTCATGGTTTTCACATCAACTGTGAAATCCATTCATATAATGTCAATTGGGGAAGATTAAGAAGTCAGCTTTATCCTAAAGGAATGTTTGAAATGGAACAAAAACCAGCTTTCAAGGTTAGTTACATGATGAAGCAAAGCTGTGTCATTTGTTAACTGCTGCAGTGGTTTACTGTGAATATACTCCTCCCACCATAAAGCTCATACCTCTTCTTAGACAAAATACAACAAACCATTGACATTAAAAAAAGAAAATCCACACACAGAAAAGAAGCAAATGTTTTTCTTGCCTCGTGAGGGTTTGAAAGCTCTGTGCTGCTGCCTTCTCGGACTTTCCACTGTCGTCACTTTGGGGGCGTGGATAAGGTGAGTAACTGTTTGAGGGTGGATTTAGAAAGAGAGTAACTGTTCCAGGGTGGGTCTAAAAATGAATATCTGTTCAAGGGAGCAACCTTTGTGGAAGAAGGGTGATAGGGTTGGCAGCAAACCACACCCACACAGGCTGGCATTGCTTGGGCCAGAATTCTCATGGTGAATGTTAGTAGAGAACCTTTACCTGGTACCAAAACTGCCACCATGGGCTTGAAAGGAGCCTGTGAGTAGCTCTAGTGATTTCTTCATCACCGAAAACAAAGATGCATCCTAACACTGTCAGATGGAGGATCATGATATTGATGTAGCTATCTCATCTCTCGGATTTTATGCCTTATCCCTCTTAAATATGTACCTCCGGGACTAGAGCCTGCTAGAGTAATAAAAACCTCAAGGCAGAGAGGTATGTAAAAGCAAAAGACAAACAAACAAGCCCACTTTATTTTGCATTAAAATGTTTTTTAAAATATGCAACCTCCTATACAATTAAAAGGGAAGCTGTAGAGCTACACAGAAAAGTGGATACTCCATCGTGGGCATGTACTTAAGCACCAAAAGTGTTGGGGAAAAATATGAACAACTTCTTTTGAGAGATGCTGAGATCACAGAAACGACGATACTTACCAGCATAAAAACCTTCCCTCTAAAAAGTATGGAATCAAAACTGAAAAGATGGGCTAACTTACTCCTAACTTTAAGAGTTTATTGCAAATTTTAATTTCACTATAACTCTGCTTAGCTGACCTCACCTTTTCCATGCTTATCTCAGCAGAGCCTTAAATTCCAACCTTCATTCATTGCCTTTCAATCCCATGAAAACATCCTAATTTTGCAATGCTATCTATATAAGGACTTGGCTTGTAAGAAAGGGTACACTCTTTCAAAGTGTAAGAAAAATTCAAAAAATGAAACAAAGCAGTTAAATAAGGTCTCCCAGAAACAAAAAAATGCTGCTTCTGTACTGGCTGGTCTCAGAACTGCATCTGTGTATTTTATCAACTCAAATCTTACCCAACACTCAAATTTCCCAATGTATTCTTCAAGAATTATACACGAATAAATGTTGCATATACAATGAAAGGGATCAAGCCCTTTAACTTCATCACCCAGTTTGAGCCTTGAGTAGCTGGTGCTAATAAATGACTCCTAAAGTAAGGACCTATCTGTTGCTTATACAGGCAGATCAAACTGGTGTCTCGGAAGTTCTCCAGGGGGAGTTCCTAACCCTAACTTTTCCTAACTTTTTGAAGTCTCACTCTCTCTCTACAGGTCTTCATACTCATGGCTCTCTCACCTACACAGGAACACAAGCTCTCACCCTAGGAGGACTGATGCACATTTGCTTAAGATCTGAGGTACAAGTTAAGGGACTGTTTCAGCTGCACTGAGTCTCATTCCAGGTGTCCAGCTGAAACAGGAGCCATCCAGATCTTACAAAAGCATTAAAGTACAACCCTGCGACAGCCACATCTCCATGAAAACTCCAGGATACCTCTTCCAGGCTGTCTTAATACATTGACTTTCTACTCCACTTTTTCACAATTCTTTACTGAATGGTGACTTTTATGGTACTTCACCAAATCCATCTGGAAACGTGGTGCACATTTTTTAAGTACAGATTTAGCCACAAGGGTGGTTTTCTTGGAAAAGTGAGAGGTATCTCTCAACAATCTAAATCCAAGACTAGGTCTCTTTTTAAGATACGCAAACCACAAATAATGGATTTAATGCGGAAATTGAGTTATATTCTTCCACTTCTCTCACTGAATGCCAAGAAAAGCCTTAAAATCTAGAATTCTCCTAGGTCCACATCTTTCAAAGCTTAAAAGCACTATAAAGACTTTACAGACAAAAGGAAAAAGAAGTGGCAAACTCATTCATGCACAAGGGAACAGGTGCACAAAGGTTTGAGCTAGAGGTCTAGTACTGGACTTTCAGCATAACCTCAAGATTACCCTTTTTCAGGAAAAAAGAAATACTGACAGAAAAGATGCTCTTGAGCCCCTCAATTAGAAAAGTAGTTATCATCAGTGCCTCTTTTAAGGTATTTCCTTTCTGTGATATAAATGGCCTATGTTTCTTAAGAATACCTTACTGTCTTCCTGAGTTAGGGTTTATTTGTGTAGCATTTAAACAGGATATCAGGAATATCATCTTATTCACCCAGCTTCATATCTAAATTATGCTGTATGATGATGGGAAGAGTCCCCCCTTCTGATTCTGTATGAGTTCAATGTGTGTGAGAGAGCACAAATGAATGAAGCAATGGTTAGGAGACGAGCAATAGGAAAGGCAATTGCAGTAAAGCAGGTTAAAGAAATAGAGACATATTTCAGCAAACATTTTCATTTTGGCCACTGTCAGGAAAGCGAAACCCTTCTAAAAATACATGTTTACATATATTTAAAATATGCTATCAACAGGACACACTAGCCTTTGCATGACTTTTTTTGTTTGTTTGACAGGTCAAGATCCTAAATGTTCTAACTATGAAAGAACTGAAGATATTTAATCTCTTAGAAGGCAAGATCTTAATTTTTCATGCAGTCTGGGCTTTGAGCTTTGCATTTCCTGTCATTTTAGACAGCAGCATTAAGAAAAACAAAAGAGTGAAGACAAAGTCTTCTCTTTCCCTATCCTTTATAGAGCTTACTGCTGTGGAATTGTTACCACTCTCTTTGTGAGGCTGGCATTACTAATAAGAACAGTGCAGTGATGTACTAAGCTACTTATATCTTATTCATAACCGGTGATGGTACTTCCCACACCCCTCTCATGTTAAGGGGCAACCCCAACCTCTTTTTAATGACACCATGTGCAAAGCGTCTCAACAAATCTTTACAAACCTGCAAAGAGGTATCTTGCTACAGCAAATTCCATTTCTTTTTTGATTCAGAATACAATCCATAATTAAGAGTCAATGGATTTACTTCCCTTTGAATCAGTGCCTGCACAGTCAATTTGCTTTGCCCTAAATGAAGTGTGTTCCTGAGGAGGAATGTACAGTGTAAAGCCCAAACCTTCTTATTCTGGATATGTTCTCTGAAGATGAAATCCTTGTAGGATTTCATCTTCATAGATGAAAGTGCTGTCAGAGTGTGCATGCTGGTTAGGCAGTAAATATTTGCTTGCAAACCTGAGCAGAATGTTGAAGAGAAGCTCTGCAGTGCTCCATCCACTTCTTCTATGCTGGGAAGAGCTATAAGCCGAGGAAGAAGCGCTTCAAGTGACTGGATAAAGAGCCGTGCACTGTGTTGGTCGGCTTCTTGGCTCTTCAGCAGCTTCAGAGAGAGAGCAGCAGTGCGTAAGGACCTGTGACCTGGGCAGTCCCGTGGTGTCTGCTCCTCATCAGCCAGGGAGCAATTGTCAGAGCCTATGTCTGAGACATCAGACCTGCCCGAATCCTTTTCTGCTGCCATGGAATACTGATCGCATGAATCAAACTCAGTCCTAGAAAGGTCCTGGTCATCTACACTGAAGTTACTTTCACTGTATCTGGATCCATAGGAACGGGTCTTGCAATCAACTGATAAAAAGTTAGTTATATCTGGATAGACTATGGTGTGGCTTCTTTGAACAACATCTGGCTGGTCAATGGTTTCTGACTCTGGTTCTCTGTAGTGAATCTCTTTGATTTCGTGCACAGCTGGAGATGGCAGAAAGTTTTTTTGACTTTCTGGATTATCCTCTGGAGTTGTTTGTCCCATATCCCCTTCCAAAGTAGTCTGACCAGTGTCGGTGGTAACGCTAATGCTAATATCAGGACTCTTCTCATTTCCTGATTCCCAGGCAGGGTTTTCTGAGGACAGGATGCGTCTCTGCCACCTGAAGTCAGCATCATTGATCTCCATGGAGTCCCTGCTTGTCTCGGTCCCATCCTTCAATTCTTCTAAGCGCAGGAGCAGCAGCTGGACCTGCTCTTCACTCAGACCCCTCCCTTGGCTCAGCTCATCCAATGCTCCAAGCAGGGCAAAGACGCAGGACACTGAAGCATAGCACGCTTCAATCCCACCTTTGATGCACGCTTCCGTCATCCCATCCATGATACTACAATCAACACAGAGTTTATTTAAGTGACACAACGTGTACGGTGAGCACTCAACACCATTTCCATACACAGGAAAAAAAGAAGTGAACTTATCCTTTAAGGCTATTCCTGAGAAAGGCAATTAGTGTTAGAACAAATCATTAAGTTTCCCATGCAAACATGGTCATTCTGTAAAGGGAATGCCAATGAGGGAAACAGTTAGCATGCATTTATACCAGCATGTACAGCATGTTCTCATACCAGACAGGCATTTAAACTGAAAAAAAGATCTCAACACCCAGCTGAACTAAATTTAAAGCCATCTGTGTCCCAAAAATTATCTTATCTGCAAGATAGGATGTTTAGAAAAACTGAGAACTCTTCTTGCTCAATATGACAATGTTTAAATTTTCTATGACCACTTCTGACTTAACTTTGAAAATGTACCTCTAAAGAAACACACATTTATTTCACTGCACGTTTAAGGACCCATACCCCAAAATTTTCAACTATAAACCAACATATTTGGGAATTTTGGCAAACTCAACAAGGTAGTAATCTATGTCTTTACAAACAGGCCCAGACTGATGACAAACCAAGCAAGAGCTTTAACACCTTTTCTGTTTTCAGAGCTTATTTAACCAGGCAGATACCCTGGCTCATAAAGGGTATGCTCCTAAACTGCTTAAGTATTCCGTATGCACAGGTTTAAGACAGAAGAGGCTAAAGGAGGAAAGAAAGCATACAGCTTGAGAAGATCCAGATGGGACTTTCTTTTAGAAATAGACCTCTTCTTGGATTCTGACTCAGAAGAGCAGGGCCCTGCCAAATCACAAAGCTGCTGAGGACTGCCAAGTATCTGAAAGGAAACAGAAGTAAGTAAAAGATTATCTTTGTATTCTTTAAATATAATAAATAAATCATAATTCTACCAAGCCCTGGAACCTAAGCACTACTGTAATTTCTCACAGCAAAGGAGAACTGGCACAGTGATGTTCTACTTATTAAAGCTACCTTTCCTCTTTCTAAAGGCAGAAAACCAAGTAAAGGAGAATATTCAGCAAGAATCACATTTAGAATGTTCTACAGTGCTTTACATTTTTGACTGAATTTTTTTTCACCTGATACTGCACACAAGACAATTTTTATGCCTATGTAAGTATTTTTTATTACAGTTTATACCAGAGAAAACCTTTCTGCTCAGTCACAAAATGATGGAGTCGTGCAAAGACAGGCAAAGTGATTCCTTCAGACTCAACCTCGTAGGTGGCATCTTGTTAATACCCACCAGGAAATATAAACAAGCATGTATTAATAAGCCCAAAGAGGCAACAGATATGTCCTGCACAAAACAACATTAGACTAAGCTTTTTCTAAAACTTCAGTTATCATCTTGCTATTGTTTAAAGTTAGAGAAAGATAATGACAGGATGACTCCTAGTTTAGACAACAATCAAGTCGGTGGCTGTGTGCTGTTAAGAGAGACATTTCAGAACCAGAACAGCCTATGTACGTGGATTAAAAATTCTTTAAGTGATACAACTGTTCCCACAAATCATATAAATTGCCTTGTGTTCCACAACATGAGAAGAAAGGTCCATGTGGAATGGAAAAGTCCATGATTTCAGCTATTGCTAAACAAGCCTCACTCTGCTCCAGTTCTAGTGCTCTCAGAGGCATTGGGCAAAAGGCCAGAATGGACATGGCTTCTTAAGCCATGGGCAGCTTTCTTGTGTCTATTCAAAAAAAGCTTCAAGAAACTGGATTACAAAAACCTGGCACGTAATCAAAACATATATTCACCTTAATGTCTGGGAAACCACACTGTGAGGATGTGTCTGGGGAAAGATGCCAAAGAAGTTGCAAATTGGATCGTTATTCTCTATCTCACCCAAAAGAGCAGTCATGACTCATGATAAGATCTGCTCCATGCAGCTCCACAGCACGAGCACTGACGGAGTTGCCATAGTAGCTTGCGTAATGGAGACAGATACAGCTATTACAACTGCATAAAACTATTTGTCAGAGTGGTGCTGATGTACCACTTGTACTCAGAAAAGACAATTTCAACATCCCCAGGTGGGAAGGTCTGAAATGCATTGGTATGCACATATCAGCAATGCTTACTGTTAAATAAACATTTTGTTTTACATGCCTGGATTTGCACAAGTGATTACCCTACCTCTTTCATAATTTTGATGGCTTCTACCCGATGTTGAGGTGGTGGGTAAAGCAATATCCGGTGATACAGAGACTGAAGCACAGGCTTCATGGATTCCACTGACCCCACCAGTCGAACCAGTTCTGCTGCAATATAATATATGGTCCGTGCAACGGGCCCACTCAGGGCAGGTGCTGTGGAAGAACAACCTGAACCCCGGCCATGATCAGAGATCCCTGAGGAAGGAGAATCAGCCTCAAGGCAGATGCTGCTGTGGGCAGAGGTGATAGTTTTGTCATGGATTGGATTTCCCAGGATAACTATTAGGGCTGGACACAGTTGCTTCCTGAGAAAGAGAAAAGCAGCAGATGGTAACTGGAAAAAAATACTCTCACAAGAACAGATTGAAAATAACTCATGGTTAAATTAAATACACACTCTTGTTTTAATGATCAGTCAAACAACAGTGGTTAGATAGAAAAACAAATTAAGCCAGGCTTTTTTCATCTCCCAAGCATCAGAATACTAGTCCATATGGAAATACCTCTGTGTGCTGTAGAAACATGGTACTGATTTTGCAAGTTCATGCTGCTGCACAGTGCTGTCCCTTTGCAGGATAGCATGCCCGTCACTTTCACCGACTGCTGCCTATCACAAGGTAGAAATTGTAGGCTTCCACTGCTCAGTGCCCGTTTTTCAGTTCACCTTGGGAGCTTTCAAAAAAACCTGCCTAAATAAGAACTAATCTATGTTAACTAGAAGGTTGAATGTTCCATCACTGAACTGCACATGCATTTATTATAGTAAGCACCCTTAGTTGTAAGCCTCTGTTTGGTTGTCTTTTAAGAACGTAATTAAAGCCCTCTACAATAACTCAAAGTGTGCACTCCACTACTCATATGCCACGATACAGTAAATACCCATCCTTCCTTCAACTGTCTTTGTGCATGAGCACTCATGTTAAGTGATTCAACGTCAGCAGATCACTCTTCTGTGGCACCAAAGCCAGCTCAGCACTCTGCTCCATTAGCTGCTATTTCAGCTTTGCACTCACGAACTTGACATTTTACTTCAGTCTGCAAGACCTTAATTTAAGAAGCCAAGTGCTGCATGAAAATGAGTCCCAAATCTGGTTTTCACCCACGTCTCACAGGTTCAAATGAGTGCCTAGAGCAAGCACCCAATTACAAGTAACAATTCATACAATACATCCTGATACGTAACTACATTTTATTTTCTCAAGGTTTTATGCAGGTATAATCACAGGTTGCGAAGGCAATATATTCCCCACACATCTTAGTCCTATTAAAGTGTTTCTGTATCAAACTTTGGAGATCGCTGTCAGCACACAGAGCTAAATCTTCTCTGTCTGCTCCCTTCTTTATCTTCTTTGAGAACTGACTACAAAATGCCAGTCAGAGTGAAAGCTGTGTGCACGCAGGCAACAGCTCCTTAAAGAATAATAACAATTACCAGTTTGGATAACAGCTTCACCAGATGGGTAATGTACTAGTGTGTACAAAATGTTCAAAATGATGTTTGTGGTTTAAACTATTTCATATCTTCCTAGGGTTTTTTTTCCCCCACTTAAGCAGGTAGTTGAAGATAATAATTCTTTGGCAGCCATGCAAGTTAAGAAGTCCCACCCCTGATGGCTTGCCCTCTTGGTACACAGTTATAAGTACAAACACCTATAAATTTGCAGCATGAACTGGATCATCAAAAGGATGTAAACTGAAAATAAAACAGGAAGTGTTTTCTTTAAACTGAATTCATTTCAGTGACCTTGCTTACAGGATGGCCTGACATACGCAGGCAAAAACATATGCAAAAACGAAGAGTTGGGTGAAATTCAAAGACAGAAACTTCTGAAGTGGATCTGCCATGAGGGAAAGAGTTCTGCTCTTATGTTAGGCCTCCAAGAGGCCTCGGCACTGGGTCCATGTTCAGCACTAACAAGTGTTATCAATCTGAAGACCTCCCAGTCTTGCAGCCACTGATGTTCCTGGGACAGCAGGGGGAGTTATGGGCTCCTCTATGTTCCATCCTTAGAATTGGGCCCAAGTCAAACACTTCAGTTTCAAAAGTTACTGGGTAATTACAGGTAAAAGCACTAGAAACATTTTCCATTAACAGTCACATATATCTCTCCTTAATACAATCACCTGACAAGGTCAAAAGATGGGCACAGACTACAAGGAACTGCATATTAGTTACCTTCTTGCTTTATTACTCTGATTCAATTATCCACAGGCTATAAAACCCCCACTATTTCAATCACAAGGAAAGAAGGATTATTTCAGGTGCTTTGAGGTGATGGTATCAAACAATTTAGAGGTGAACACCAAAGATACCAAGCCTTTCTGGTGAAGTATATTAAAAAGGAGAATTTCTTGATAAAATAGGAGCACCATTAAGACTATTTAGCCTCAAATCTTATACAACAATGAAGGTCACAATAAGCATTTCTGGTAACCAGCACACATTTGACATTAATTTTGCTTATCTTCCTGAATAATTGTATCAGAACATTAAGAATCTCAGCAGTACCCTATTATGACAAGGAGAGCATCTCTTGTTTGATGCCACATACAAATCCAAATTATTGCAGAAAGCATAAGACATTTTCTATTCTAATGGCTAAATCCACTAGACCTCATTACAGTGATAATTCACTACTGGGATTTAATGTGGTAGCTGAACAGGCAGTCCTACCCAATTTTATATGGCAAAGGAAGAACTGATAATAGGTTAACAGCAAGCTCTGCTCACACCTGGAGACTTTTTACAGCTTTGTTTGCAAGGCTGGGGGGAACAAGTCCTTTTACATCTACAGACTGAGTGTTTGCATTAGTCTTCAGAAGTACTCACCATATTAGATCAGTGAATCCTTTGTGCTGGTGCATGCTGGGGGAGGAGCTGTTTAGCATGGAGAGGATACACTCCAAGTAAAGAAGCTGAAGTTGACGATTGTCACTGACAAAGAAAAGATGCCGTTCACATCAACGACTACTTAATTTTCTAAATTACCACATTAGTTCACTTGAAAATTATACCATAATTTACAGCAGTGATTTATTTATAATGTTGTGATCACCTGCATAATCCCAGTAATTTTGTACTGATCACATGCAGTGATTTACTACTTAAAAAATAAAAGGTGAAAAAATATAGAAAGACTAAAACCCAAATAACTACTCAAATTCAATCTAAAATCTTGCGAAGGAAGCCTTAAACAGAGAAAAAGGAGATGACAGAAGATTTCAGATTATTGGATAGTTGCTTCAGGCAATCTGAAGCATGTTTAGGCTACTCTCTTTTTTTTTTTCTTGGTGACAGCCACAATGGTCAATAGTCAATGCCTACAGGAAGAAAGTCACATGATAACATGGCCACCTTTCAGGGCCTTGCCAGTTACTCTGTCAGAACCATAAACTCAAAGAAAGTCTCATGAGAAAGAATATTAAAAACCTATGGACACCTGGAACTGGTACACTTGTAACATGCAGTGTGCCTGCTCTTAACATTAACTGTGGGATCCAGGAGACAAGCAAGGCTGAGGTCTGCCTTGTGAAAGGAGCACTCCATGGCAAGTGCACCCACAGTTTGGTTTTCACTCCTAAGAAAACCAGCACTTAATAATTCTCTTTTGGTCAGAGATGAGAGCTGAAGGAATGCATTTTCTGATATACTATTGTCTGTCAAGGAAGGTGTAAAGAATGGATTTATCTGAATTGAAATTAAGAGGTGAGAAATATCTGGTTTTCTGTCACTGCCTGAGCTCCTTTTGTTCACATATACGAATTTGCATCCAAGTACAACAATAAACATTTCACTTGCCAGCAGAAAACACTGAATCCTGATGTTCAAAGCTAGATTTCTAAGTCTGTGCTTTGGAGGGTCGAAAACTGCTGGCTTCTTATGTATTTTAAAGGTGACAGATTTTTCCTCACAACAGTCCATGCTATCTGGAAAGATACATGCATTCCAGGTACAGATGCCTTCTTTCTCAACAGGTTTTCTTCTTCTTTATCATCTTGCAGTTGACACTT
The DNA here is from genome assembly GCA_025920805.1 of Petroica traversi. Lineage (NCBI taxonomy): Eukaryota > Metazoa > Chordata > Aves > Passeriformes > Petroicidae > Petroica > Petroica traversi. The sequence continues at coordinate 16,324,497 of JAHLSL010000012.1, read as the reverse complement.
GCATGGGCATGCACAGGGCATCCCTGTGCTCTTGATTTTATTTTCCCAGATGCTGACACTGATTAAATAATGCTAAGTAAGGCACTACCCTGTTATTAGAGACACTCATGGGAAAAAAGTCTGTAGAAGAATTGCACATAAATGTCTGTGCTATCTTTGCCTCTGGTAGTTTCTGAAAACTGTAGAGCATATAACACACTTATTGTCCATAACAATCACATTTTAAAAGTTAAAATCACTCATTTTCAAGCAGGTAGAGTATATGATATTCCTATATTGGAGGAATTATTTGATAATACGAATTACTTCAATTGGATAAATGCTGCCTAAGAAGGACAGATTTATTAATTCTGAATATAGTATCTGTTAGGTCTTTCCGTGGCTCTTGAACTTGTTAATCTCTCTTTGATGGTTGTTCCAGCCAGAATATTCTCCTTGGATTAGGATTTTACTGCTGTATGGAAGTTACCTACAGATAAGATTTACTGGAAGCTCTTTTAAGATGAACAGTGTGCAAAGAAGGCAAATTAGCTCCTACTTTCAAGCAAGGATTAAATAAATACATCATGAATAATGCTTTCTTTAGTAAACACTTCTTTTAAGCATAGCTTTGCTCCACAGAACTATAACAGTACAATCATATGTATCAGTGAAACTCTCAATCTCCAGCTAATAAATTGAAATTATAAACTTAAATAACTCACTTTATGACAGCCTGGAGCTTCTCACAGAGCACAGTGAGGACAGATACAACATCATCACAAAGAGACTCAGCTGAAGTACCTCCAAAAAGGACAAAGATCAGAGGCATTACATATGAGCAGCTGGATTATAACATCGATTAACTGTATGGACTTTCAGAGCTGGTCAGAGCTTCTAAACAAGGAGCAGGGCTACCAAAATTCACAGAGAAGATGCAGCAGGAAAAGTACTAGATTGGAGAGTGATTGCCACAAAATGCAAAAGCAGCAGTATTAAATCCAGACAGAGCATTATTTGCTTACATGCATTTAGAGAAGGTTAGCTGAAATCAAATTCAGGTAATAAATACAATTAAATGATAAAAAAACACCTGGTCCCAGTATTTCTACATGACAGCCAATTTCTGTATCTCTCCCTGCAGTTTTTCTCTCTTACACATTTTCTGATGTATGACCAAGTTCTGATCTTATAAAAGAATACTTGTGCTCTTCAAAGATTTTAGCCTCCATTCACACAAGCTCTCCTACAGAAATCCTGTGTGATGGTCAAAAACCTTCCTACCAGAAGCATTTTCCTACCAGAAGATGCCGAAAGTTAAGCCACAATGGGAATAGAGAAACATTCACTTGTAAAATAATCACCTGGCAAGTAGCCATTATACAAACAACGTCTTTGGCCTGAAATACAATAAAAATTGTTTTCAGGTTCCATGTCCTACTCTGAATCTGGTTCATTTCAGGATGTTTCCTAAAACTTCTTCCAGACCACTGAAACTCCTTAATTACAGAAGTTAGCACCTTGAAACAATAATTTATTACTATGTTGAGTACAATGCTGTTACCATGGTCCAAATGAAGGCACAACTGAAAATATCAGGAAATAACAGGCTGTCTCAGGTAACAGGTACCTTGCAACAGGTAACAGAGAGAGTAAACTATGGAGAAGTTACAAAATCCTGAGGGTGCAACTCCATGACATGAAACAGCACTGTGGTGATAAAAGGAGAGTTAAGAACAAAAAAGCTGGATTGGAAGGAATCACTAAAAAATTATTACAAATACCTTGACTCTTGAATTTCTGCAAGGTGTCAGGGTTTTCAACTGTCTGTTGAGGAAAGACAAAGGTGGTGTAATTGGTGCAAGAGGAAGAAGAACATTATAGAAGCAATACTTTAACAGCAGAGCTTTCTTAAATTCATGTCTTCTGTCTATTTCGGGTTTTTAGTTTTTTAGGGTTTTTAAGTGAAGCTTTTGCAAAGCATTTTTAAAAATACTTCTAGACCTATTTTAACAGTCATTTAGATTTAAAGAAATTGCATCTCACTGAGTTGAAGCCCTTAAGGGATTTCCTACACCTAAAACAACTCAGTAATAATTAAGCATGCGAATTACATTAAAAATAACTGAGAGAAAAAACATAGTTTAGACTTCACAAACTACTTAGAAGCCAAAATCAATTGAGTATTAGGGAGTTTAGAACATTGACAATGTTAATATCACAGTACCAACAGAATTAATGACAGTCAGGAAATGGAAATGACTTCTTACATCGTTCGGTTCAGCTGTGGTATAGGATTCTTCCTATCGTGCACAACAGGGTCAAGCCAAATTCTCTCAAGCATCAATAACAAACTGCCAGGAACTAAATGCAGCTCTCATATGCTTTTACCTACTCATCAGCTAAGAAAAGAGCTAACAAAATTGAATTTGCAAATGCAAACTGTTTTTGTTTGTTTGTTTGGGTTTTTTTTTGGTAAATGCTTTGGCTAGTAAAACTAACCTACTTAGCACAAACAGAAGACAACTTTACTTAAACTGATTAAGTCTTTTTGCAATTGCTCAGCAGGATAAATGCAATCTAGTCTGCTAATCCGAAACAGAAGTGATAATCTTAACCCAAAACAGATGTAAGGCAAATAACCTGTACAACTACAGTCCTTAATATTTCTTAACAAATAGAAACTAACTTTTACAAATAGTACTTCTTTGACAATATGATATTATACAAAGAGTACAAACAAATGTAAGAAGCCAATGTAATTCCACATGTACCCAGAACATTTACAGTTTCGCTGAAAATGTGCTGGGATGTCATTCAAACAGCTCTATGAATTTTAATAATTAAATAAATAAAATTATACTTACTTTTTGCTAAAAAAGAAAAAAAGAATTTCATTAACTTAAAATTATCTTCTATAAAAAAGTAGAAGAAAAACCTCAATTATACTTTCCTTCACTGAGAATCTGTTTCTGTTACATAAATATTTGTCATGCAAAAAGTTTTGGCAGAAGAGTTTCAGTAAACCTTAGAAAAACAAACAAAGTAAAAGAATGGAAAAGGCTGAGACAGCCTGACATCAGAACAAAGTCTCTTTTGTTTAATGGAAGGAAAAAAAAAAACAAACCAGGCAACTAAAGCTGACAATGTGAGAGCTCTGAGGCAGAGCCCAAAAAAAGCATTTACACAGGATTAATTGAGGAAGTGTCAAATAAAAGCCACAAGGCATTCAGAGGAACAAAACAGTATGCAGCCATGGACATGGAACCATTTGTTGATGCCAGAAGGCTCACCATGTTCTCCTGCTTTTGTCGTAACTGTAAAGTCAAGTCACTCAACATTTGGCTGAGGGTTGCCCGCACAGCGGTGTTAATGCTCCGCTGGTGACAGCTAGAGACATACGTCTCAATGCAAACCTGATGAGGAAACAAGACAGCAGTACACAGAGATCAACTCTCACTTACCAGGAACACATTTTAGGAGGATACCAAGGTCTCTTGCATGCAGACAGTCAGCCTTCCTTACTATTTCTTATTGCCTTGTTAGGGCATTGGAAGTTTTTAACAGTATGGAAAACCAAGTAAGTAGCATCTAGAAGCAGCCTGCAATTCATCAGTCTCACAGCTGCAAGAATGGTAGGGCAAACTGGCAAAGTCACCTGTCAACCCAAATGATTTTGGTACTTGTCTTGCTTTGTACAGCACTCATTAAATGCTGCTTTGATTGTAACTACCTCTCTTCAAGTTTGTGTCTGCAATGTAAATACCCTCCAATACATTAAGCTAGTTGCTTCTGATGTACAGGTATTTGTTACTTATTCTATGATAATTATTACATACTGTAACAAATCTGAAAGCCTTTGAAGGCCTCTGTTAACACAGAAAATACAACAGCTCTTTACCATGAATAAGACAAACAATTGTCTTTTAATAACTGGCAATCCAGCAGAGGGCTACCTTTCTCAGAGAGCCCATGGGAACCAAGGTAGCAACAGAAGAACACTGATGGATCATCCAGCTCCCAACTCCATGCCCAGCTGCTGGCAGTTTTCTGTTTAAGTGCTGTGCCCAGAGTGGTACTTGACTTTTACCCGAGGTGATATTGCACAAATGGCTACCAAAGTGCTACACAGCAAAGATCCTGGGGGCAGCACACTGCAAAGTGCAGTTTCTATCCTTCATCAGGTATTTTGTGGGATGTGTTGGGTCTCTATAAGACCGGCTGTAACTGAAGTAAACAGTGTAAGCACAATGCACAGTAACTATTAAGTAATAGAAGTCTTGATGGAGCTGAGTGGGTTTGTGACAGAACTGTACAATAGAGTCTTCTTGAAGAAGCAGTTTTGGTCTTTTGTCCTACACTAAGCTTTATTGTTCACAATGACCACAAGAATCCCCAAAATCCAAACCAAGCAACCAAAAAAAAAAAAGTAAATGACTGTTCACACACTTCTATTTTTTCAGTTCTGCCATTGTTTAGATATATAGCTCATAAGAACTGTAAATATAAATTGAACTAGCTGCGAAAAAAATTACTAAAAATATAAATTATTAAAAATATACATATTTAGTATACATTATATGCATAAGGAGTATACATAAATGCACCTGGTGTGCATTTTTGAATGAGAAGGATATTACATGATGTAAAATCATTTTTATCGTTCCCTAATGAGGATGAGTTTTTAAGAGGGAAAAGTTGAAGTGATCTGATTATATAGTCTAAGCAGTACTGACAAGGGCACACAAACAAAACTCCTATTGAAATGAAACCAAGCTGTCAATTAGTCAGTGATGAAGATGTTCTTGTAAGTTGGCCTGGACCAACTCTGCTCATCATTCAGCTATCACTTGAACCCCAGGGGCAAAATAACCCTAAAAGTCTGTAATCACATACAGCCCTGCACAGCGGCCAAACCATTCCAGTGCTGCTGAGATCATTCTTTTGGAGCTGTAAGCCTTTTCTAGACTCCCTGAATTAATTAATGAAATACCATTCTTAGAGGCAGGCTGACTTTCTGGAAAGAGCATGTTTGATATCTCCTTCTTCTCTGCCCTCCCCATGCGAGCTAATAAGGAACAATACTGTCCACTTGAGTCCTAATGTTACAGAAAGCCTGTGTTGCAAATGGCTGGGCAAGGTACCTTTTGAAAAGCCACTGATGAAGAAGCAGCAGTAAAAATGCGAGAGCTCAGGGCTCCAAAGAGGTGTGCAATGGACATTTTGATCATTTCATGCATTCGCGGACTTCCAGCTCTATGGCATGCAAAACACAACTAAGAGCAAAACACAGAAGGGTTAGCTAATGAAACATAACACACAATGAACCTCCAGAAGGCACACTGGAGCAAAAGTTACACACATAAAAACAAGCAACAGCATCAACTACATCGTCTTGCAGGTGTCTAGGCAAGCATGGGAAGGTGCACAGGGAAAGATTTCATCTATTTTTAATACTCTTCATCTATTTTCCATACTATTAATACTCAGGGCACAAATTATAGTACTCTTCATGTTGGATGCTTCCTTAATTTGAAGCTAATAAGGCTCAAAAAGATTTGGAGTGCCACTGTTCTGTTCACATGAATTGCAAATGATCAGGCAGTGCAAAATGGCCAGACTGTAGCTTTGTTTGTCAGAGCCAGGCCTCAGGGAGTTCCACCAGTAACAAAGGCAGCACCTTTCCAATCCTGTGGTGGCTTTGTTTGTTACAGAGTGCAGGCTAGGAAACCATGGGACTGACTTGGAAAGAAATGTTAAATAGCATGGGCACAGGAACAGAGAGCTCCTCTCTGCCACCTTTCCCTTAGAGCAAGTCAGAAGGTTAACCAAATGCTGAACTGAGAAGTGATTTTCTGTTTCTTACTGCTTACACACTGGGTAATTCAGATACAAAGGCATAGTGATGCCAGCTGTTAAATTCTTTGCCTTACCCAAAGCCTGGGCAGGAGGAACCTGGAGAAGCATGTATGTGCCTGGGAGGATTTGCTACTTAGAAAGACCTAGGCACTCACTCAGGCCTAGTATTTTCTCAAGAAGTATGGAGAAAATAACTGTACCCCCCAAACACTCTAAACAGAGGCAAGAGCACTGTATTATTGCTTGTCCAGTTCACTGAAGGAAATGAGTTTTGCTTACTTTGCTGGCACATCTCATCATGCATTAGAGACTTGTTAACTATGCAAGAAAAGAACTCTCTTTGTCCTAATTTGTACCTGTACACTAGCAAGGCTTTTTAAAAACCTGGTTTGCCTTCTGAGAATGAAAGTGAAATGCAACTACCAAGAACAGCAGAGTTTAACATCATCCTGTGAAAGACAACTGCCATTTTTCAGAATGCTTTTGATGAATAACAACCCTGTTGTTTACAGGGAAAACAGAAAATATGATTTCTGATTATTTCTACATTAATAGCACATAGACCATGACTGATTGACCATTTCTCCCCAGTCTCAGGTTGTGCTATTAAAGATTGAAAGCTGAAGTGTCATTAAATCCTTTTGCTTGTTGTTTAATCTTGTAACTCTTCACCTACAAAGAGATGCACTAAGCTGAATTCATCAGCTTTTGCCTCACATGTTAGGAAGTCAGTGAGAAATGTGAGAAAAACTGAAGTAGGGGAAATTATCTGTACTTTTTTTCAGTGTGTGATACTGACATGAAGAGGGGAGAAATTACAAAATTGTGGCTTGCTTTACATAGCATCCTTGCTGCAGCATCTACAGATGGGGCTTACAAAGATCTCCAAAAATAGCTACACCTTATGGTCTCACCTAGCACATGAGAAACCAAAATATAAGCTGCATTAACCTAGAATGATTACTATCTTTTTTTATAATCCTATATATGATATATACATGAACTATTTATGTTGTAGCCTTGCCTCTTAAAGCTCATTTTTTTAAAAATAGGAGTAATTTTCTGTTCCCTGTTATCCCTAGAACTCCTTTATCAGCTTCCAATAAGATAATGCAAGGTCAGTTTTATTCTTAAACTTAGAGAACACTGTAACTTTCAGCTAAAGTAAGCTGTGAGATTTTTGTTTTTTACAAAAACCCCCACCCCAAATTCCAAAAACTGAGAAGGATGTCTCTAAATGTCTACAGACACTTGGGAGTGTAGGACATGTAAATAACATTTACATTTCTTCATAGACACTAGCTGTGCCCAATGCAATTTTATAACAGATTCTGCACACAGTGTGGGTTGCACAGGAGGATTAGGTGTTCCTGTGCATCTTCTCTAACCTGAACAAACAGCCCCATGGCTTGCAATACACTTTACTAAAAATATCACCCATCTAAAAAGGCTCACTGAATATGCCTGCAGGTATGTTTTTCTACTACCAAAGCTCCTTTACAATTTAATTCAGACTAAAATTTGATGGAATAAAGGGAGTAGAGTGACTAATAGCCCACTGGATCTAGAGGCATAATAAATATTTTACTTAGATGTGTCAGGAGAGATACAACAGTGAACCCTGAGGCACTTGTGCTAACATGGCACACTATGGCTTATACACTTCTCTTGAGGAAACTTCATTAGAGTTAGAGTTTTAGCCAGTAAGAAATCAGCATCGTGCTATTTTATAACTTCAGAAATTTTTTCTATTGCAAAAAAAGCAAAATTAAGTAAATATGAAGAGTAGTAAACGTGCAATGCTGTAATATACAATTATCAGTCAACTTTCAAGAGTGCCTTCCCATGCAAGCCCAAACCTGCCCAACTTGCAACTATTTCTTCACACAAGACATAAGGTAATACCAGTTCTGAGGATGGCAGATGTGTTTAAGACTGGTTCAGTTTCAGGTGACATATGGAAGACACACTGTAGGTAGTGGGGAAAGGTTAAGTGACACAAGCTGTGGTATAAGAGGCACTTACCTCAGCAATCTTCAACACTGAACTCCCATTCAGCTCAAATGTGGAGGTATATGTTATACAGAGCAAGACCTTGCATCAAAAGAGAGGAAATGAAAAAAATTAAGTTTCAGCCATTATTGACTCTCTTTCCCACCGATGTGCTTCTAGCCACAACTCCTTCCAATTCTGAGAACAGCATCAGTAGCTTCTTAGCACCGTGTGTTACTGGGATAGAATAGATCGTCCTGAGAAGCTGCATCTGTTGGCCCCAGAGGCACCACCCAATGGGTTACTTATTACTGTCTCCCACATATGACTGATGCTGGAATGATTTTTGTCATTTCTTTCGTATACCTTTTGCACAGTTCTCTGTGTCCATGGGTGTTGGCATGCATGCTTGTAACCCTTTACTTAGTGCTTTGTAAGTGTTCTGCAGGCCCTGAGACTGAACACCCCAGAGCTGCAGAGCCAGGGAGACCAAACATTCCTACTATCTCAGGAAGCCAAGGTCTCCTAGCAGGACAGATTCTGTAAACTAGAGCTTAGCCCACCCCAGCCCCATTATTGGGCCCCTTGTTAGATATGCTAATGGGTAAAGTCTATAACTGGTGTGTGTGATGGGTGGGGGGGGGTGCATTTGCCTCGCTGTCACCTGGGTGAAGTGGATGCATCAAACAGGATCCTGATTAAAATACTGAGGTAAAGACCCCAGCCCCTCTAACCGTGTCTAGCTTCATTTTCCAAAGACCAGGAAAAAGGCATCATGACCACCAAAGGGAAGAAATCCAGTGATCAACTCTGGCCTCGGACCCCTATTCATATTTTAACCACAAGCTTTGCATGATTTATAACCTGTCCTTTTATTCATTTCTATCAATATAGCAAAAGAGGAAGGAAAAATGCATACAATGCAAGTTATTACTTGAGTGGCACTGATAGATAAGTATTATGTGAAACAAGCCATTAATTACTGCCTGACATGAGGATTTCCCAGCATAGGATATTTCCAGTAAGTGTATTATAATCACTTGATAATGAGTAGCTAAAAACAATCCATAAACCCCAGTTCATGAAGGGAGGCTTGTCCTGTCCTGAATTCAGCAGGAGAAATAAGAGACTAAAAGACCAATTCAACAACTTACTTTGAAGAGAAGGGGAGTGAGAATGTGATGTGAACCACTGGGGCAAATGGGTGAGTGGGGCAATGTGGTGAGAGGTGTGGTGTGACAACTTTCATATCTGAAGATGTCCTCCTTAACGTCTCTCTTCCTTTCCAATCTCTCCTGCCTCACAGAAGACAGAGTGTCAGCTACTGTTGTCTCTCTTTCAAAGCATAAAATTCTTCCAGTACCAGAATTTATGTTTTGTTTGGTCTGAAATAGTATGAGTTTCTTGGGATAAGAATACCAGCAAATACCAATTCCATTAACACTAATGTGGTGGTCCTCACAACTTCTCAGACCTACTCAGAACCACAGTTCTCCGCTTCACAAGGAAGTTTGGGGCATCAGGTAAGTCAACATTACTGGCTGTTAACCAAAAGCAAAGTAGAGAAGAGTCTGCCCACAGGTGAGTGTGACATTTTCCTGAAAGAGGACATAAACAAACTCTTGCATTTTGAGAGTCATCCTGAGAAGTTTCTGTATACTGAAACGCACTGCACCTTTACAAATGTTTTCTTAGCAGAAAACCTGTATTTCACGACAATATGTCACAGCTTACTGCAAGGTTGTAGGGTTTTCTGTTTGTTTGCATTTTTGCTTTGTAAATAAAATACCAATAAGAAACTTGATCCTGATCTTACAGAAGATGATTTTACTACAAGAAGTATTCCAAGTAAACCATTGTGTAATGGCAATTTTACAGTTTTCTGTATTTGTTATCTTGCCTTGACTCTCAGTCCTTCATAAATGGAAGCTGAACAATGTGGATAAATACTGGAGGTAGTGATAACAAACAAGGGAACACTACTCTTATGAATTACAATAGTCCTGCACTAGAAACTCTTTTTTAGATATTTAGCATTTATCTTTGGAGCAAAGCAAAGTTTCTGAGACATGTTCCTTCTTAATGGTTTCTCTTTCTTTCAAAATGGACAAAATGGATTTTCTTAGAAGTGTTACACAGCCCACCTCAATACTACAAGGAGCAATACAAGCTACAGAGCACTTGAACTTGCCAAAGAAAGCAATCTAATTCTAACCATGAACAATTAAGAATGCTGTACTTTGTATTTCTTGATAGAAACTACAGAAATTTCTCTGCAATCTGTAATATTTACTGGTACATGCTCAACTGCCAGTGAAAAGGAACTGTTGGTACCTCTCTTCCTGTCCATGGAGCAACTTCTACAGAATAACAGAAAAGTAAGCAGTCAATTGTAAAGAGTCTCAATAATCTCAATTGGCTCAAAAGTACATAAGTTATAAGGGCTGTTAGTTCCATCTGCTACTCAGTCCATAAGTGCAAAATTTAAAACTTTGAAGCCAAACAATTTTGTTTAGCACTAACTGAATTCTGAACTACTGGCCAGCTCAGAGTCAGCTGTTGGGCCTCACTTTCTCAACTATTAATTACCCTGGAATTTTATTGATATTTCTAATAGATGTAAGAGCTCAGTAGGTGGCTAAAAATATATATTGAGTACTTAGGGAAAAACTGATTTGTACCAATGCTCCAGACACTGCTGTGTAGAACACAGGGGGAGAGCACAGTTCCTAAAGCCAGACACAGACAACTGTTACCTCCCACTGACAGATCTCTTCTTATCACACTAAGAACCGCGATGGACATCCATGACTAATCCTATTCAGTGGTCTGTGTGTCCTGATTTTCCCTGCTTGTAAAACCTTATTTACTTCATGTGATTTTCTGCTCTTTTGTCCCATCTTGGCTTTGTTAGGATGTGTTACTATCTAATGCTTCCCACAGATTAAAATCTGGATGCCAATAAACTACAATTTATGGAAGGACACACTAGTTCAGGCATTCTTTTAAACCTTTGCTCTTCAAAATCTATTTTTCCCCTACATTTAAAAAAAATTCCCTCTTTTATAGAGCTGAACTGTGAAGAGTCAGTGCATATGTGTATATATATTCCTTTCTGTCACAAATGCCAAAAACCTGCATGTAACATGTGAATGACAGAAACATCAGAGATCAAGTTCAGTAAGCAAGTGAGGATCAAAACATTGCTATGGATCAATAGAGAATTTCAGCAAAAAGAATGTTAAGTTTTGACTGCTACTCTTGGTAAAAAATAAGATCTGGGAACCCAGTTGCTAGAGAAAGGGCATATGATCTGATACAATCCAATGACAGAAGCACAAGTTATCAGCCAGCACATTCTTGGCTTACACCACTGCTATCACCTTCCCTCACAAATCATTCGTAAGTTCTGAAACACCATCTCCAACCAATACACAAGACAGCTCTCAGCTATGATTTCCACCAGCGCTGCTGCAGGGCTCATTTACAGTCTTGGCAATGATCCAAACACTTAACTTGCATGTTTTCCCATTTATGTGGAACAAACAGGAAGACAGCAGGCTCCTCTTTTAAATTACTGGATGAAAAATGAGATTAAAACCGACCAAACAAAACCAAACTTAATCATTCAGATCCACTGAAAACATTGAGCCTCCAGACAGGATATCCCGATAGGCTGCTCAACTACTCATGATGCTAACTCAAATAATCGGTATTCTAAAAAATTAAAGAAAATAAAGATAGACGCTTTCTTGTGCAATGACATGTTGTTTTTGCAGCCACTGGCGGGGAAAGCAAAAAACAAAACTGCAAAGCAATTCCTAATAAATAGAAATCAATTCCAGTACAAAACAAAAATTGAAAATCAGCTTTTACTAATTGGTATGGACTCTAAAACACTTTTTTTTTTTTTTAAAGAAGGAACATATATGACTGTAGAGATAGTTTTAAGGTCACACAACTTCCAGGATTTTTTAATTGGCTTGCATTATCTTGCAAATGCCTGATGAGATCACATTTCCATAAATTGTATTTATTTTAATTTCTGTTGAAGCCCTGACCACCATGGAACAAGAAATATAATTCCTACTTCCTGGAGTCCCAGGATACAGTCCCAAATGTAGTGTAACTGCATGCACATGGGTAGTTTTCACAATAAGTAGAAACAAAACCAAAAAACTCTGCTTCTGATGCCACAATGAAGGTAAATTGAAACACAATGTATAGGATTTGAAGTGCAAGGTAATGAAACTGATATCACGATGTCCACCCATCCTGTGCCATGTGCTCTAGGGTAACCTTGCTTGAGCAGAGAGATTGGACCAGGTGACCACTGTGGTCTCTTCCAATCTTACCTGTTCTGTGATTCTGTGTGATTTCATACTCTAAGAGAGAGCATTGCAGGCCAGGTTGGATGGGGCTTTGAACAACCTGGTCTAGTGGAAGGTGTCCCTGTCCATGGCAGGGGCATTGAAATTAGATAAACTTTAAGGTCCCTTTCAACCCAATCTATGACCTCTCGAAGAGGAAAAAAGAGGGAATGTTTTTAGATCATAGCATAGCACTGCTAGCCAGGTTCTTCAAAGTGCTTAGTACATATCTGTAGAACAAAGCAATTCTCACATTGAAGAGCTTGTGGTGGAGGCACATCAAATAAGCACAGTGTGTAAGAAAGCAAGCAGTACCCCCAAGAAAGAGAGAAAAGGTTCCAAACTTTACAATTTACAAGCAAAGCAATTTTGCAGTTTGTGGTATTTATAAAATAAGCCTTTCCTGATGTACTTTATTTGCAGGCTTTTAAACTTGGATGTAATGTGTGTTCAGATGATTCTCAAATCCTGCCCTTTGGACAAAAACCCTGACAAAAGACAAGGAAGGACAGCCCTTTACCACATTCAGTAGTTTGACATTTAAAGCCATTCAGTATTTCCACAAAATAGTTTGGACAGGAGGTGTCCTCCTATTTGTCAGAATAACTGCTAACCTGCTCATGTCACACTCCTTGGCCTTGAAGGAAAACAAGGGCAAGAGAAACAAAGCACATTAATGAAGTCACATACACGGTGTCACCATGTGTCACTGCATCAAACAGCAGATTTTAATTAGGGAGAGAGAGGAGAGTGTGTTTGCTGTGAATTAGTAAACCCATAAATGCTGCTCAGCATTATGAATGCACCAGGGCTTCAGACATAAGGACTATATCTGGTACAGGAGAACCTCATACATCATCAGGAATGATATGCTGAGTGCTCCAAGAAGACAATGCCCATTTAGTTCACTGGGTTAAAAGAGAACTGCTGCTAAACACTACTTATGGTGGTATGAAACCAAGTGAAACTTTTGCTTATGTAGTACAGTTATAGAAGGGAAAAAAAATATTCAAAGCTTAATAGATACTTAACAGTTTTTGTCAACACTCTGCCTGGGTGCTTTATCTTTAGAATTTTAACAATTAAAGGCAGGGGAAAATAAAGAAAAAGGTTGACTAGCAGTACTAGGATGACATTCCCTCCTTTACAGGTTACATCCTATTTAGGTATAGTGCATTACTTTACAAATTATAATATACAAATCTGAGTAAAAGCAAAGATAAATACCAAACTGAAAAATACCAACAAAATTTTAAAGAGTTCTCAAACAAAAATGAAGTTGCATGCATCAATTACCAAAATTATTCAAAAGGATGTCAACACATGGATGTAAGTAGAGCCAGAACTGTCCAGGAAAAAAAAAATAACTGATATGTTCCCTGGGTGGAAAATTCTGACATTTATTCTTGACACCAAGAGAATTTTTTGAGCAGGAGAGAGGGAAGGTAACTCCTTTGCTTTCAGATAATGAAAAACTGTAACAGAGAAATGTTCTGCATGGCAATGTACTTTACAATAGCTGATTTAAAATTACTATTTCAAGTCACTAGATTAATTGGCAAGAAGACAAGCCTGAAGACAACCGAAGAAGTGGCATTCCACAGGCTGTCTGGCCTGCCAGAGCATTTTACCTATCTCAGACCACATCCTGACCTGCACCCAGGAAAGTGATATTAAAAAGCCAGACATGCTGGTTTTGCCGTTGCACCACCAACTGCAATGTCACATGTAGTTTCTGTCTCTTTTTCCTCTCTTACAAAAGACACGAAGAGCTCCAGGGCAAAGGACCCAAGGAGCTGGCTGGCTGTGTCAGAACAGCTTATTGGGACACAAGTTCTCTCCTCAGCTGCCCCTAGGACCAGATGGTGTTAAGAGCTATGGTAGCAGTGGCCCTGATCATAGGATGCTCATAAGCAGAGAAAGTCTATACGGGGTGCATCTGTGCACAACTGTGGCCCACCTGGAGGATGGGTAAAATTGCATGCAAAAGCTATGGCAAGTGTTGTGTGGCTGGCAGAACTTTGCACTGTCACCACCAATAAGCAATAATGTCTGGCAGCAGGCAAAAGACTAAAAGGCCAGCAAAAGCTAAAGGTTTCTATAGTAGGGCTGTGATCATATAATGTCTTTGCAAGTAATTTTCTTAATGGCTACATGAACTCCAGGTTCTTGGTATGTGTCTAAGAATAAAAAAAGTCTGCAAGAACTTGTACTTCCACACTGAACAGGCGTGAAATTGCACTTTCCAGAGCTAGGGATTTGCTACTTTTTGGCTGATGCCAATGATTTCAGTTATGCCAATGTGACAGAATGAGTATGTTCTCTATCTGAAAACACTTCCATAACCTCATAGAGAGAGCTAAAATTTTTGCATTAGAATTTCTTCAGGCAAGAAACTAAGCCTACTTTTCTATCCCACAAATCTTTTAAGCTGACCAATCCTCTGCATAGATTTTGAAATTACACATCTGACCAAACCCACAGAGGTTGTTCAGGGATAGAATTCAAGCACAGAAAGGTAGTGAGGAAAAACCACGGATCCTGGAAAGTGGTTTGATTTTTGAGATACTGTATTCACTACTGGCTGGTTTAGGCAGCTCTCATCCAGCATCCATTTGGCCACATTCAGGCCATTACCTCTGTCATTCCTTCAGATCTCTTAAGGAGAAAGCTCTGCTATTTAATTCAAGACTGGTTTCAGCTACAACGATCAGGCACCTAAGAGCCAGGGGAGTTTAATCACAGTACTAGGCATTTACCATAGTTCTAATTAACTCAGGAAAGGATGAGCTTATCTTGAAGCACACAAGGTAGGTCACTCAATCCATTAGAATTAACCTGGTTACTTATAACTAACCACATTAATGAAATGAGTTTTAAAAATAACCAGAAAGAAGTAAAATCAGACAAGCAAACCCAAGAGAGTCTGGATTTATAGTTGGCCTACATTACTAAAATTTAACTTGTGAAAAGGCTAAGCACTAAAAACCCTATCTAGCATTTCTTGGCAGGACTGACATTAGAAAAAAATCTTATTTGCATGATATTGCGCAAGTCTTTACAGAATCCCCTCTTTAACAGACCAGATGCTAACACACCTCTGAATTATGGATTGGACAAAAGTGAGTTATTGCTTACGACAGCTCATACCAGGCACCACTACAACAAGAACTAATGCACATTCAGGCAAAGCTTTCTTCTACCAATTTTCAGCATTTTAATTTTTTTTCTTATTACATAAATTTTAAGCCAGTTCTGAATTAAAGCATGCAACTGAAGTTGAATAATTGTCTTTACTTTTCCTTTATTCAAAGCATAGTCTGTCTCTTCTCAGAAGATGACTGTACTGCAATTCATATTGCAAGGAATATTGAAAAACGTTTGCAACAATACAGTGCATAAAATAGATTGAGAGGAAAAAACAGTCTCTTGTTCCCAAATTCTTAATTAATTAAAATGCATAGATAAACAGCAAGTATCACCAGCTGGGTTGCTGTTTCCCATCCTGATAATGACAGTCTCTCCTCTCCATCACCTCTGAGCAGTTATATTTTTACTGTTGCACCAATGAATTCTTCTTTTTAATGGGCACCAAAATCACTTCCTTTATTTCTATATAAAACTATTATATATGTTGTGCCTCAAAGAGGCAGGGAATAACATAGTTTACATACACCTTTAAATCCAAGTTGTTTTAGTCCTCCATTTGATTTTACAGTTCCAGACAAAGCAGAACAGTTGCAAATCATATTTTACTAAGCATAACAACACTATATGTGGAAAAATAGATTTCATAAACATTAATCTTAAAACAATGAGAAGATATGTATCTGTGAGAGATTATGAGTTATTATCTTATTTATTAATATTCAAGAAAACAGTGTAGAATATAATCATCCACAGAGATTGGGATTGTACAGTTGTGTTATGTCAACATTTTGGATCAAACGCTTTGGAGCCGCTTTTCAATACAGAGGGCTGAAGACCTTCTCAGCAGCAACAAAATTCCTGACAAGTTTTCTGAAATAATTAACTGTAAGTTTTGCATGGTTGGTCAAGCAGAGTCCAGCTTCATTCAATATTTGCACCAGATCAGGACTACCTCCCTGAACCTGTAACAAGATGCTTGTACAGACCCTAAAACAGGTCAACTATAATTGTTATAGAAACTAAGGCCAAAAAAAAATGTACTAAACTTTCTCCAACTCATTGTAGACTTTCAGTAGTCACCTGCTCCAGTGACTAATTGGACACCATAACTGGAGCCCTATCCATTTAATTAGTTACTACAGAATACAAATTAATAAAAACTAAGAGGTGACTTAGCACTCAAAGAATCACTTTGCAGCTTTAAGAGCATTATGATGGCAATCTTGGAAAGAAGAGTTGCTAATACCCAACCTAAAGACAGTCTGTCCTTATACAAACTGATACTACCACAGGACTCTAAGTCAGATTTCAGTTCCAAATATACCAAAATGAAAACTGAAATCACAAAAAGAGCTGTCTACTATTATTACTGGAGAGCTCCCAAATGCTGTATTAATGGATCAGTGAAGAGACAAAGAGAAAAGATTGCCTTGACACAGCAGATTAAGCGAGGGTTCATTAAACCTCATTCACAGACTAAAAAGAATTCTGGCTGACTCCTCACTGAAAGCCTACAGAAGAAAAATCAAATTGCCCATCAGCAAGCAATACACCTAATCTACTAACAATCCAAGTTGGAGTCACTGGGAATAAACTAATCTTTCCTTAATGAAACTGCCGTTTGCCATGGATAATAGGCAGCTAATGGGAACTAGAAGAGTCTTCCCTCTAAAGGCACTTTGGAAGATTATTTTTGGGTTTTAAAGCAACCCTCAAGTCTATTAAAAAACCACCACAAGTGAAGGAAGCTGCAACTCAACTGGGTGAAGTCTTCTCAGAGATAATAAACAAAGCTTGGAATCTTCACCAACAGAAACACAGTATATCTTTGTAACATGTCCAGCATATTACACCATTACTTAGAACAGTGAACTAAAGAATGCATATTTGAAAAAACATCCAAAAACTGAGTTTCTTTCACAAGAGGTCATTATTCTCTTTCTTGCTTGAAAATTTCTGTCCTGCAAGCTCTACATTTCTTGGGAAATCTGGGCACAGATTGAACTGATATGCACTGAATTATATGCAAGGCACTCTCTGTGACTGAAGAAAACAAAAGGATTCAGAAGAAAGGGAAATTTTACATGATCAATCACACCTTTGTCCTAAGAGCAACCTTCTTACTTCAGTACCCATTGTATTACAGTGTACCTGGCTTATCTGGAGAACTTGTTTCTGTGTGAGGGCTTATCTAGTAATTTGCAATTCTTCATCAAACATTTTTGTTGCTTCTGAGAATAATATTATCACAGATAGAAGTACTGCATTACTAAGAAGGTGATCAACTCATAAATGAAAGTGACTATAACATGCGTGAGAATAAAGAAAAAACTCAGAAAAAACCCCCAAAAAACAAGTGTTCTACTGTTTAGGATTCCTTCCATACTTCCCACTTCCTTAATATTTGGTTTTAGCTGCTTCAGGGCCACAGTTACATTCAAAGCCTAATTCTACTTCTTCCAAGAGCCTTTCCTGGAGGGATAGCATTTTAGGGTCGGGGCTAGTAAGGAAAGGTTACCAAAAACTCAAAGAGAGAAAGTAAAAATCACAGAATTGTTGAGGCTTGAATGGACTGCAATCCAGAGGTTCAGCTCTAGATTAGAATCCCAGTTTACTTTTCCACTGCTGATCTGACAATATCTGACAGTGCTTTTGTCAATATTATTTGTGTTCCTCCAAGCAAAGGTCTAACTGCCCAAAGTAGAAATATTTCAGCTGTTTCAAAAACAACTGAAGCCAGAATTTAAAAGCACCAATCAGGGGAAAAAAAAAAACAAACCCAGGATTCCCTACCTCCACAACTGAAAACAAAAGCATGTATTAATCTTCCATCCAGAACATGTCCCCTTTCTGCTGCAGACCATCTATAGCTTGTTAGTCTAGTGCTTAATGTCAACAAAACGTCCTCTCCTCAACGTGAGATACACTCTTGCATTTCACTCAATTATAACATGGCACCACATCACACAATAAAATTTTTTGTACTTCTGAGCCAACCCCACTGCATGACAGTGTATGTCCAAAGAAAGTGCTAAATTATTGCCTCCCAATTTTTTCTATACATCTGCAACTGTAGAAATAGAGCAGTGAGTCGCTTTGGTCTCACTGATAAAATATTACATTTGATTAGTGATCAATATATCTTTTCCTTCCTACATGAATATTCTAAAGAAAATATAAAAGTATAAATATTTAATTATTCTGTTTGAAATTGAGATTAAGTTATTGATGCATTATGAAATAGTCAGCAAGGTACTGTACAATTGTGTGATTTTTCCTTTCCACTGCTACAGCCAGTTCAGCATAGTAAGAACACAAACTGGTAACACATATTAGAAGGCTTGTCAGTCTTATAGCAAAGTATGACAACAGCAAAGGTGAATACTAAAGTAGCCTTTTGTCAAATACACTAGTGTTCCCTCTAGTCACATTTTCTGAATTATTTGGTTTCTCAGTATCTTTTAATATAAATTAAAGCACCTAAATAACCTCACTTTAGTCCCCAGTGCGAAAATACTAATATAAATCTCTGCCATAAAACACATCAGAGATACAGAGAATACAGAGAGGGTAGTAATTGAGATACTCTAAAGAAATATTTGGCTCTGTGGTTAAATAACATGAAAGTCTGAATGCAAAATTTGTACACCCCAGACAGTTTGTTTTGATATGTGGGAAATCAAACCAGTTAGTACATCTGTGTTTGTTATACATGCCCATTCATGTCAAAGGGAAACCACAGCGTTTCCCCCTCCCTCACTGAAAAGACCACTGCCTTTCTTGGGCATAAAAATGCTGTTGGTATAAGAATTACACAGTGCTTAGCAATTATAATGGTGTCCTACAATAAACAAGGACTTCAGAGTATCTGGAAAATTCTATTCTGGAAATTCAAGGGAGGAATTTCTCCGTGTAATGACTCTACATGAAACACCTAAGAGAA
Organism: Petroica traversi; assembly: GCA_025920805.1. Classification (NCBI taxonomy): domain Eukaryota; kingdom Metazoa; phylum Chordata; class Aves; order Passeriformes; family Petroicidae; genus Petroica; species Petroica traversi. Next base: position 16,305,204 of record JAHLSL010000012.1, on the reverse strand, counting down.
AGGTGCAATCTCAAACTGGTATTCAGAAGAAGCAGAGAGTCAAGCCAAGTTTATGTAAAGGTAAGCGGTACCTCATCTAGCACAGAAGAGAGAGATAATGTGAGGGAGAAGGCTTTGAGTTCATCTTGACTGTTGCATATGGGCAATATAAATCTTCCCTGGCTGCCCAGGATGCACTCCAGCACGGTCCCCAGCCCTGGCCTTTATGTCTGAATGCTGCCAGAGTGCTGGTTTTGTGATCCTCCAATCTGGCAATCTACAGAGCATTGTATGACACTCGCCCTTAAAAATCAGGAGGATTTGGCACCTAGCCATAAATTAGTCAAAGCCATTCCATTTTTACAACAGTGGTCCCAATGGTTTGCTTTTTTCAGTTCCATAAGAGATCCAGCTAGCACTCCTCTCCATTTTTTTACAGCAACCATTACAGCTACTCATTCCATTGCTGTCTAAGGATGGTCCTTTACCATAATATTTGACAGTCTCCAAAAGTGTGTGAAACAAGGCCACTAACTGTCCTTGTACCTCTTTCCTGAGTTCCTCCTTTCACTGCCAATTCCCACATGCAGTCTCCTGAAAGCAAAAAGTCTATTCACAGAACACTTTCCTCAACTAATCAGATCCCTTGACACTTCCATCTGTAATACAGGTGGGTCACAACAAACCATTAACGTAAATATTCAAAACAGTTTTTTGGACAGTATGTGAAGTGAGAATTTCTGGTATACTCTTACTGGGAACAACGGGAGATATTTTGGATAAGACTTCAAAAAAAAACCCCTGAACACATTTAAGTGATTTGGGAGCTTATATGCCAGGAACTTACAGTCAATTCTGCACTTCTGCATGTCTACTTTCACACTGATTTTTCATTAATAAAAGCTTACATGTAATCGTTGATGGTTGCATTCTTAATAACTGTGAGACTGGTGCAACTGTCCAGCAAGTCACAAAGAACCAAGCTGGCACCACAGCTGACAAAGTTTCACAAACCTACTTACACTCAGGGGTGTCTATTATCTGTCTGCACTAAATAAAGATGCATTTTATCTCCTCCAGATGGAAAAACATAGTCTAATGTACAATCATAGGTTGCCTTGAGGACATATTTTAGCAGATCCAGGGATATAAACACATTGCTGAGACCAGCTGCTAGAAATCTCCCTCCTTCCCCACCAAAGGCTTTAGCCATTCATCAGGGCTGGGTTAGCTGACATCATTTCCAAGGGCTGCAATGGCATCTGTAACCTTCAGGTAACAATCTAAAGAGATGTCTACTTGATTTGACTGATCTAATGTGTCTGAGTTTTAACTGATTACAGTATGTTTTGGCCCACTGGTTTCTTGAAATATTTAAATCAAAACAGTTTTGCTTTGTTCTCAGAATGTAAAGTTCAAGTTGCAGCCTGATTTTTATCATACATACATTTAGCTCAGAAAAGGATTTGCACATCAAATTTCCCTCAGTGAAATTAAGACTATGTTCTCTTTTCTCTTTTGCACTTAAACTGGAGCTGAACATGTTTTTCTAATTGAAAAAAGCTTACATAAATACAAGGTTTTGGCTTGGGTTTTCTGTGGTTTGATGTTTTGAAATTATTGGGGTTTTTTTTTGCTTCTCACATATCAAGACAACTTGAGAAGATAGCTACTCAGAACTGTAGCAAAATACAATGCTCACATTCTTCTTAGTGTGGGAGCTTTGCCTCACAGATGTACATTAAGGCTTCCAAAGAAACTGTACATGCAGATTCTGAATCTGTAACACTCAAGAATGCAAAAAAAAACCAAACCACCTTACAAAAAAATCACTGCATTCCAAGAGGGACCAGCTGGTTCAGAACTGCAAGCACTTAACTTTTCCCCTTTCCCTCTGAAGAGACAAAAGAGGCAGGAAGGAGGCATGCTGGGTTAGGAATGCAGATCAGGGTGTCATCAGTTAAGCCTGAGGCAGAAGCCTGCTGCCACAAAACAGGGAACAGTCCTCACAAATACTGCTCCCTTTTTACGTTGCTGGTTTCACCCCTCTGCATGTTCTGACACTGCATATTGCACCTCCGTGGTAAAGAGTCCAGCTAGTACAGAGCAGTTTCTCAGTGGATAACAGACATTCACAGTGGATAATACACATTCATTAGACCAAAGTTGTTATATGCAAGAAACAAAATAACTAAGCTATGCACTTAAAAGTAAAGGGGGGGGGGGTCAAGGAGTAGATACAAATATATCAACCAGTACTACAGGTAATGAACATGCAAAAAGGACCACAGGTTTGCTCTAAAATGATGAGCTGTAGCAAACAAACACTGCAGCACAAAGTTTATATCCAAACATGTGAAAACTGCTCACCACCTTCTTGCTTTGTACAAATAACACAGGTATTGCCAATACTGATATAAAAAAAATAACTTCTAAGTCATACAACCAACACGACCACAGGGCAAGGAACTTTGGTATCACCTGTCCTCCAAAACAATACCTCCTGGCAGCTGAGCTTCCTAGCATACACACAGGAGAATGCTAGAGCATTCCTAGAAATGGACGCTCTGGCAGAGTATACTAAATAGTAATTTCCCTTATGCACTGGTCCAGGGACATTTTGGTGCCTAAACAAATCATAACCCATCATTAGCATTTCACAAAGAGAAAATACAGCTAACAAATTACAAAGCACCTATGCACACACAGTACAAAATTACAAGCATGCACAGCCCACTTTATGACCACCAAAGCTCAGTAACAAACTTCCAAATCTATGAGTCATTTATCTGTGCCCTCCCATTGATACCTTGGAGTGGCTACCTAGAACAGAGGCTAGACAAAGTTAAGAGAATAATGTGGGTATTTATTAAAGGCCTTCAATAGATACACCTTGGGCAGTCAAAAGCCTCACAGAGGCAACACCCAACATGGATGATGGTCCCTAAGTTTGGTCCATTTGCATATCAGGCATTAATCCTCCAATAATGGCTTCAGGTAATGAAGTCACATAGCCCCAGTTTGCTCCCCCCCCAATTCACTTCTGTTTATACTTATTGGGGCCAGAGGCTGTAGGGTGTCCTTGGACCACAGGCCCAGAGGGATTGCTTTGTCTAACTAAAATGTGAAGACAGTTAAATACACTTTATATGGCATTTAGAACTAAGCTCTAATGCAGTATAGAATCTAAAAAATATAAAAGCTAAAATCTTAAGGCATCACCATGGAGGAAACTGATTTCCCTGCTTATGTTTGCTAAAACTGGAACCACCAGTATTCTGAATCTTAATGTAAACTATCTCCTATTTAATCCAAGGAAACACAAAACTGAAATTAAACCAACTGACATCTGCCAGCAGGAAAAGGGAATCAAATACTCTCCTAAAATGAAGATTTTCAAGGTAACAGCTAATTTATTTGCTAACCCCTGCATTCAGTCATGCAGCCTCTGTTGCAAGCACCGGTGTGTGTGAAAACACTAACCTTCATCACTTCAACTTGCAGGTCTTCATTGAGCGAAGGAGTCACTTTGACAGCATTCAGCATCTGATTAAGTAAATGTTTCTCATCTGAGTCTGTTTCCACGGATACAAACCTCTCATCAGACAGCAGCTTCTGCAGAGAGAAAATGGTAATGCATATGTTGAGACAAAAACTGCCTCTGCAAAGTATTGTACCTAAATCCATTAGTGCTTGGTACTAGGGTGGTTAGACTTTCTGTGTAAAAATTTCAAATTAATCCAATAATACAAAATACAAGAAAACCAGCAAAACTGGGAGATCTGCATCATGTCAGCTGCCATTCCAGTACCATCTTTCCTCATCCCACTTCTCCAATGTCTAGAAGAAAGCTGACATCAGTAACTGATAAACCACTTCAAACCTCTCAGTATTTTAGAAGCTGGGAGAGACTGTAACCTTTGCAGCCCCCCAGACCCTCAAAACAACAACAACAACAACAACAACAAAATACTCAGGCTAGTATCCTGGCATTGTAGTGCTATCACTACAATGTAGTACCTGGTAGTGCTATCAGACCTCCTACCCAACAGGAGACAGCCACCTATCATCCCAATTTCTCTAACAGCATACAGAGCACAAGTGTTGTGGAGGTGGCACTTCTGATCACTGGCAAGATTTGTTTTGTGTCATTCAGAAGTTGACCATTAATGGATACAATCAAGTCCTCAGATGAAGAGTACAGTTAACAAGTGACTAACACAAATACACACAGAAACCAACCCAAGCTGAGGTGATACCAAAATTCCTTGTCCTGCCATTGGGTTGGTTGAACTGAATTCAATGCAGACTGACTGAACTTCAGACCGAGTTTTTAGACCGATCAGATTTACTTTGCCCTGTATCTCAGAAACTATCTCCTGACATCATCAATGGCACTATTCTATGGAGTTCTTCCAGAAATGCCTCTTCCATATAGTCTATAACCACCTTCAAGGGTGTCTCTCATTACAGGCAGGCATCCTGCAAGAGATACCTACACAAGTCTTTTCCCAGCTCCAATCTTCTCAGAAGATCCCACAACAGAGCAAAACCAGCTTGTCTTAGATCCCAGGAACACAACCTTGCTCTGCCCTAGTAGAGACTTTCAGCAGCCTACTTCCCTCTCTACATTCTGTGTCACTTTTCTACTGATGCTCATCCTCAGCTTCAACCCAGCAGCACATTTCACAGGTTCATTCCTACTTATTATTTTCTATGGTTGTACTGGTTTTGGCTGGGACAGTGTTATTTTCTTCATAGGAACTCAGAGAATGCTGTGTTTTGGATATGTGACCAAAACAGCACTGATAACACACCCACATTTTGCTATTGCTGAGCAGAGCTTCTGCAGCATCAAGGATGCCTCTTTCTCAGACTGCTTCCCCAGCAAGTATGTTGGGGGTGCAGAAGGGTTTGGCAGGGGCACAGCTGAGACAGCTGACCCCAATGTGACCACTGGGATATCCCAAACCATATGACCCTGTGCTCAGCAACAGCAGCTGGACAAAGAAGGAGGAAGTGGAGGGGACAGAGACATTCAGAGTTAAGGCATTTGTCATCCAACATAATTATTACACATGATGGAGCCCTGCCTTCCTAGAGATGGCTGAACACTTGCTGCTCCATGGGAAGTGGTGAACAAATCCCACATATTCTTTTACTTGCAGCTTTCTTTCACTATTAAACTTTGTTTTAGCCCACAATTTTCCTCACTTGTATGCTTTTGATTCTCTCTCCCACACCTCTGAGAGGGAAGGAGTGAGTGGGGAAGGCTGAACTGCTAGCCAGGTTTTAACTCACACCATTTTAAAGCATTTCCCTCATACCAGAATATCAATTGTTTTAGCTCTATACAGCCTGATGAGATTTAAGTCAATCTGCAATGAGAATATTGGGATTTCCATATAAAGATGAATGTTTTGTTCAGGATGGGAGATATGGAGGTGTTGGAGAGAGTCCAGGGAAGGTCTGCTAATATGACAAAGGGACTGGAGCTTCTCTCTTTTGAAGAAAGGCTGACAGCTGGGACTGTGTAGACTGGAGAAGAGGAGGCTCAGGGAGGATCTCATCACCATATATAAATATCTGAGAGTGTTTGCAAAGAGAACAGACAGGAACTTTTCCATGGTGCCCACAGACAGGATAAAGAGCTATGGGCACAAACTGAAACACAGAAGGTTTCCTCTGATCACCAGGAAAAAATTTGCTGTAAGGGCGATCAAGCACAGGTTGTCCAGAGAGGTTGTGGTATCTCCACCCCTGGAGGCACCTCTTTTCCAGTCTGAGCAGTCCCAGCTCTCAGCCCACCTTCACAAGAGACATGCTCCAGTCCCTTTGTTACCTTAGCAGCCCTTCCCTTCTACAACCACACAGTGCCCCAATATGGGGCACTCTCGAACCAAGCGTCTGACACTTCATATGCTGGATAAAGTCAATTTGAATGATCCACTTACATCCTTATATTCCCAGAACAACTTCATTCTTGCCTGCCAAGGGAAATATTTCTTTTTGGAAAATGGATTTTACACTCCAGCAGTGTGCCAGGCTTTTCCACAACTACCATCCCCCTAGTGATAAGTATGTACTGACTTGTACTCATTTGTCCAATTAAAAGAACAGTTAACTGCTTTAGTTTTTACACTGTCAAACCCAGGAGCATCTTTTTGTTGCTTGTGCTGCACTGCTGTTTTCTTTTGTAATTTCATAGACTTCCAAATCAGATGCTGTTTCTACTGTTTTCAGTGCACAAAAAACTCAGAAAAAATGCCCACACATAAAGAACACAGCTCCAAGATCCTCCATTAACCTCTCTGTCTTTCAAGCACTGCTGTTCTCTCTTCTAATCAAAGAAAGCAGCAAGTCTCAGTCCAATGTCAAAGATGCATAGCACTGGGAAACTTTCTGGAAGTAACCCAGGGCCCACAAGAATGAGAACATCTACATTTCAATGTTAAAATCCAGGACCTCCCACCTATCTGCATTTTTAGCTTCTACAAAATCACCAGCCTTTACTTGTATCCTAACTTCTGAACACTGTTACAGAAACACAAACATTGTTAGGTTCCCCTGAGAACAGACATTTTTTCTGTAGTATTTTTCAAAAGAAAAGCCTAGATTTTCTTGACTCCCACTGCCTGTCAACACACTCACACTCTAAAGCCATACCTGCATTCCTGCTAGAGCCTGCTGAGCCAGCTTCATGCTCTTCGATTCCAGAGCAAGTTGAAGAGGAAGGAGACACTTCTCCCTAAGGAAAAAAAAAAAATGGAGAGGGAAAAATGCAACTAAAATTGGTATTCAAATAACATTCCAGAAGGGTGGTATCAGTTTCAGAAAGATCATGCTTGCATACAGCAGTCAAAAATAATTCCACAATTCTGTAAGGCACTTTTACCCTCTCAAGAAAGCTGGCATATTTCTTCACACACTGCTAAAAATGGACTTTTAGTTGAAATTTCACAATATGCTTCACAACTGTAAGCCCTCTGTGTGCATGCATGAATGTGCAAAACATAATGGGATTGATTCACAACTCACTAGTAGTCTTTCAACTCACCATGTTGAGCATGTTAAGGCACACCTTCTGTTTAATATTCAAGTTTCCAGAAAAGTAGTTTCATAACCACTTTCTATTAGTTGATTTTTTAGTCTATGGCCTCTTTAACAGTACAGTGTGCCATGTCACATTAACCCCCTCCAACCATAAATAGTGTAGATTAAAGCAAATTAACACTTATTTTGGTTAGACCTGAATTAGCACAACTGTGACTTAGCTGTACTCTGATTACAGAATAACACAATTTTAATACTAATATAAATTATTAAATAGGATATTATTTTAGATGCTTTTGATTCAGTGCTCAGGTACTAAATTTATCTAATTAGGTGACCAAATCAAATAATGCCCAGAGCTGTGACTTCTCTCTTTACTCCTTGCTCCATATCAGACAAGGGCTGCAGCATCTGATGAACACCTACCAACCACAAGCCCTTTAAGCAAATCCTGCTAGTTGGCAGGAAATTCATTCCTCATCAGAGATGCTCAGCCCATATCCAACTGCAGCTCCCTGAAGGTTTGCACTTCATTAGGTTACACACCATAATAGGCACTTATCTGTTCATAGAGCCTATTTTTTGCATTTGTGGAGACATATTCGCTTATGGCAAACCATTTGTGCCAGCCCTTAAGAGTCTCAGTACTCCAACTGTCTGCATTCCACCCCAAGGAGCCCTTTTGGAATCACATTCATTTCCTCCCCATGGAGACAAATGTGTGCAAGCTAAGAAGAAAACAATTGGGTGAGTCTCCTCTTACCCAACTGGAAACCAATAATCCTTCCTTCACAGCTGGCTAAGGAGAAGCCCTAGGCTACAGCAACAGTGATTACTGCAGTTTCAGAGGCATTATCAAAGCTACCCAAAGTCATGCACAGTCTGCCCATAACTCATTAGCCTCTCTCTAAAACTGGCAGTCTTCAACCTGAACTTTCTTTTTAAAAAAACGTAAATGAAGATTACTGAACACTGGCTATTGACCTTTGGGTAAACTAGCCTGTAACTTGTCCAGTCGAATCTGTTTGCAGATGGGACTGATTTTTCACTCTGAAAATCATCTCTTTTGGGTTTGGTCAGTTATTATTCCTTTCTCTCCACCGTTCCCTGAAAATCCACAAATCACAAGCTACCCGAAGGGGCACAAATCTTCTCTTCACTCTTTGAAATGCAATTCCCTCCTCTAATGATGAATTAAAGACTTGAGAGTCACAAGCATGACCCAGTTAAGCAATACAGCAAACCTCTGTACTCTTACGAATCTGCAGGCCTTTTCATTTTTACCTTCTTCACAGGTTATGGGAACAAGCAGAAGGCCACTTAGCATAACACTACAAGCAGCTTTTTAAAAGAAATATGAATTCTAAAGAACTTGAAGCAGACTATATGTATATCTCAAAATAGGTTTCTAACTAAAAGCTAACCATTTGCTCCATTTAGGATATTCTGAGAAACAGGCAGGAACAAAGCCCAAATTTTTCAGCAGCTCCTTTCTTGAATGTTTCTGGAATCAATTTAGCCAGGACTCTTGAAATCTGTGAGCGTAGCACACAAAACTACAGAACACCTAGAAAATATTTCCTCATAAGAGTGTCATACAATCCAGATCTACAGAAGCTGCCAAAACATCTACTCCATGGTTTAAGCAACAATCTTCTAGCCAATACAAAGCTGGCTACCACCTACGCATCCAATGCCAGTTTTTCTTGGATCTGGGAACATATACAGCATGCAAGTAGTGTTACAGTGAGGTGCCACAGCAATGCATCTCTAATCCAGAAAGCACTTTTAAGTACTAACTTTCACACTGTGATTTTGTTATACTCTGTTTTACTGTTAAAGAAGTTCTCATCATCACCCCCTGGGGAAGATCTCACATTTGAAATCAGCAGATCAACAGGTGCCAAAACAAGGTACCTGTGCATTAACTGGTACTCAATTAGCCAGACACAGACAGGAAAAAAAAAAAAGGAAAAGCAATTACTACAGTGTATAGTACTAACTGAAGAATGCTAAAAACTCGTGGTTATTTGAACCTGCATCTCTTCTGGGCAGAACACCACGATTTGTTTTTTAGACTTTCTACAGATTTTTGCAACAGTATATAAGCATTTTGGGCATTATAAATACAGAATGAATTTATTCTCACATTAAAGTGGATGAAGAGTGGGAGGAGAGAGGAAAATGAAAAAAGTCACAAGTCATTGGAGTGGATCCAGTTCAGTTTCATGATAATGAAGACAGGTGGGAGCTCCTATGGCTTATGTGTAGCTACCCCGCACATCAGCATGTTGCCTGCCATCTGTCACCGCATACTGCAGTGAGCAGAGAACAACGAGAGCTTTGAGAGATGTCCCAAAAAGAAGAGCAAAAAATGACAAATAGGAGGATGTAAATTAGAATGGATTCAATTAGCTGAACTTCCCATCCTTGCTAAAAATGTTTAACTGAAAATCTAATTAAGGTTGCTGCAGACTGTGTTCCCACTGTATTCTTGGAGAAAATGAATTGCTGTTGTGTCATTTCCTGTTCTTGTTACACACTCAGTCAATTAAACCTTTAGTATTTCCATGCTACAGCTATAAAACACCTGCAGAGATATCTTACAATGTTTGATTAGCTTGAGCACCTTCCACACTTCAGTTCAACCTGTCATTAAAATTCATCATCTGATAGCACGCGAACATGAAGAACACAATAGATAATCCTCAGGCAGAACAGGAGAAAATGATGTAAATTAACACAGTCAGTCCCTTCTAACATCTGAAGAACTGGATTCAATAATGCTGCACAAGAGGGAATGCAGATCAGAATTAACTCAGTAGATTTGAGTGCAGTGAAGTAAGGAATGAGGTTTCCTCTTACACCTTGCAGGGTATAATTCCACCCTGTTTTGAGCAGTCCTCCACCAGAGGATCTCATTGCTTACTGCACTGTGTGCAGTTCTGTACTGGTAAGTGACAATTCATGCAGGTTTTGTACTGCTACACACGTAAAACATTTTACCTAAGTAAAGTTCTCAGAATAAGCTGGTGCACAACAATATATGCACAACAATAATATTAAAAATATGTTTAAGAACATTCTCCATTTACATAATGTAAAGAAAGTAGTTTCACACTGTAACACCTTAAGTACCCATTCTGTTGCATGCTGGTGCGGACATACACACACATACATTTTGAGGCACAAATACCAACTTAACCCTGACTGAAACACATCAAGTACAACACAGAGGGAGAACGAAAGGAAGGGAACACCTTTGACTTGGAAGAGAGGAAGCTACCTGCCAAGGCAAGCAAAAACCTCAGCGACAGAACCAAGTGTGTAACCCAGGGCCAGTACCTCCCAGAGCACAGACTGTCCCTCCTGAGCTACTCCACTCCATGACTGTCAACTTTGCCAACTGCAGAATGAGCCAGGAGAACACACAGAGCCTTTATATTCAGCACATTAGGTTACAATGACCTTTCTAGTTGTCCAAGCTGGCTGTGGCTCGTCAACCTATCAGCCTACCTCATCCCCTGCAGGTCTGGAATAAGGGATGCTATGGCAGGTCAGACAAAACAGACTGCCAGAAAGGTCAGAGCAAGACAAATCACTATTGTTAGTAGAGAGATCATAAAAATCTTTTTATTCTCATTGTAATGACAGAAAAGACTTTAGTGAGAAAAGAATAATGGCTCATTATTTCATTCTCATGATAAAAACTGCAACGAAGATAGGAAATTGCCTAATCTTAACTCCTTGTTAGTGCCTGAAACACAGTCTCACAGCCCACCTTCCACTCCTTCACTTAGGGAAAGAGGCATGATAAATGAAGCGTTTTTCCCATCATGCAAATGGTGATAATCACATTATTTTTAATCCCATTTCTGAAAATTAAAGATTAAAAATAAGACAGCTCTTTGCATTATCTTCCTGCTGAAAATTACACAGGAGAAGCAAAATTCAGAACCTCGAGGCCTTATCAGCATGCAGTTTGCATTCCAAAGAATAATTCACAGCCCAGTCAAAGAACAGCTAAGAATTTGATTCACCAGTGTTGTCACTCTCTGATACACTGTTTATTAAGCAGGATAACAGTCATAGCCAAAGTCTGACATATTTTAGTCAGAGTAAGCAACACTAAAAAGATTTTCTCCTTTTTGGCTGCTTAAAAAGAGCAGAGTAGAACAATGTAATATTATTAGCATCACTTACTCAAGCAAAAGAGTAGGCCCATTATCAAAAAATAAATGGTAGAGATGAATTCTCAGAATTCTGCAACTACCACAGCTGCTACTCTTAAGTAAACCAAACAGAAGCAAACACTGTCCTCGCACAAAAAGATATTATTTCATTTACACGAAACAAATTCTAGTATCGTATATATGAACACATGTACATATAAAAGTAGAAACATAAATTTTTTTTCCTGTGCTAGTTTAGAGAACCTTGATAACAGATTCCACCAACAGCTTCAGAGTCCATGATGGAACCTGGACAAGGAACACAGAACAAATGCATCATTTTTCAAGCAACAGCTCTTCAAGAAGAAGGAAGATTTCAAGTCCTTGCTCAGATTCCAGAGAAATAATTACTGCAGAAATATTATCATCCCACTTAGAAAGAGAATTACAGTCAAGCTTAAAGAGGTTTGGAGCCCACAGTATATAAATATAGGGCAAGTTCTCCCACCTCCACAATGCAGGAAATCAAACCAGATGATTACAGCAGACCCCTCCAGCACTAAAATTTGCACCTCTATGCAAGCACAAGTTTGTCAATAGTACTTAAGAGACATAATAGAGCAATAGGATAAAAGACAAGATCTGAAGCCTTCCAATTAGAACCCTCCTTTTCAAGAAAAAATAAACCAACCAATTATCTTTATGACATTGTGCCACTAGAAGATGATCATGCACCATTAGACAACTTTGGTGGTATCATGCTACATAAGAATGAACGAGCACTCAGTTTTGTAGTTTACAGGTCCTGGAAAAAATAGGTTGGGAAAACTGTTGCCATACTATGTAGATATAAATCCTGACTTGCATTAACAGGGCCAGGAGTTTGCTCCAGTTACTGACAAGCATAGAGACACTTGTTCCCCATGTCACGAGATTTGCCTCACATATTTGCACATATCAGGTGAGCTTCCACCTTTACTAATAACTAAAGAAATTGTAATTTCTGGCTGAAGGCATTTTTATTTTTCTGTCTCCCTACATATACCTTTTTTTTTAATCGTTCTTTTCCTTCCTACAGAGCACAAAACCCTTTGCTTTTATCCAGTTACAATAAAAAGGCTTCTTTTCCTCTGACTTAAGGTCCTTTCCATATCCAATTTTCTCACCTCAGCTGCTGACATCAGCTCTCTCTAGAGTTCCATCCAACCCAGTATTTAATTTTTCCTTCCTCTTTTTTTCATGTATTCCCTCTTCCCTTCAATCCTTTTGCTTTTCAAACCAAGACACAAAGTTTTAATCTAACAGTTAAATAAGCCTGCCTTTGCAGGAAAATATGAGCTGCTTATCAGAGGATGTTTAATGACACAGGAGGAAAAAGTGAAGAATAACGTCTAAATGTAATTTCACACAGTTTCTTACCTATAACTTTAATTTTTTTTTTCAACCGGGAATCTTGAATGAAATTGCAATTTAAATCTGCTGGCATTAAAAAAGTGACATAACGGTACTGCTAATATTTTTTATTTACACCCTTTCCAAGATAAATGAATTTGCCACTAAAGAAGCGGCATAGCTCTACTCATGGGAAAGGCAAATGTGAACAATTTAATCTTCCAGCCAACCCAGTGCAGCCAAGACCACAAAATTCATACAGTTGTAATTAAGTAGTTCAGCACAGTCGCTCAGCTGGAGAGCACTTCTGAGGTCATTTGCCTCCTTGCTATACTAGCTAATAACATCTTGATTTTAGCACAAACACAAAGTTCCTAGACAGGAGCCTGACACTGTTGCCAACAAAAAAAGAACAAAAAACCCCCAGAAGCACAAGGTGTACCTTTACTTGAAAGGAGAGGAAGAGAGACAGCAAAAGATTGTACACGATATTAAGGCAGACAAGGCCAAAATGATAATCAGATGCTTCCAGTCGCCAAAGCTCCAGTGTAATCTCTCTCTGATACGCTATCATTGTTCTCCCTAGAACATCCACCCCCACAGATATTTGCCCTCTGTGCACAAGGTATCATAGTCACCCACAAACTCTGCTCTTAAGGAACTTGATGACACATGTAAACCTCAACAGGTCTTAATTATAAAGCAATCTGTAGCCTTTAGGTGATTTTGTTGATTATAATTTGAATTAGAGGAAGATGATGTGACAAGCTGGACTTGCTCAGCCTACAATTTTGAAAGCTTATCAAACTGTTCCGTTAAACCTCTCTTCCCTATACTTGGTAAGTCTGGAAGGGAAGCTAAAGATTTGTCTAATGAAAGCATTTTTGTTTCAAAATTTAAGTACGCTGAAAATAACAAATAAAGTGTCTTCTTCCATCAGCAGAAGTTTTACAATATTGGAAGAAGGTAGGGCTGAGGGAATAGAAAAAGAGACACTGAGGTACTATCACACAGTCATCCTGCAAATTACCTTATTTTCTCCACTGCAGCTGTGAGTTACAGAAGTTAGATGAATAAATGGGAGAATGAGGCACATTTCTGGTCATTACTAGTTACATTTTGAAGGTCAATGCTGTAATCTGCAATGCCATTCAACTTTCACAGCAGTTCAGTGCTAAATCTTGTCAGACCTAAGGGAAGGTTGCTAAAAATATCCCCATGTTTGCAATGCATTACGTAATTTTATACTCACTGCACTTAAGCATATTCAGTTTCTTAAGCAAACAAACATTCAAGGAAATGAAAGGTACTGAATTTCCTGCAGCTTTGTTACTTTTCATGGAACATAAATAACGGAAATGTGAGAAAGTCTTTCATTATTCCCACTCGCCCCTTCATTTTCAAAACAAAGAAAAGTCATGACTTGCACAGCACACAAAGACCAGAGCAGAGTGAAGCATCATTTAGCAGGAAAACAGCCCTCTCAGTTTCAGTGCCACACCTCTTCCAGCCCCCAACCATATTTCATTCTCTAAGGCAATTATCAAAAGTCTCATGATGTTCTCATTTTCTTCTCTACTGCAGGCACTGAAAGTGATCAAATGTCCAAAACAATCACATGCACTGCTATCCCATTATCATCCTTAGACCCTTAGGTCAATATTTCAGTTGTATTTGCTGTTACAAGTCAGACAAACGTTGAAACTATGGCTGCTCTCATCCTCAGCCCCAACCAGCTGCTCCTCACTCCCACTCTACCAGCTCCCATGAAGAAAATTAACTTCAGCCAAGCCCAGATGGGATCACTGTGGGTTTTTGTCACAAAAGTAGAATGAATTTTTAGAAAAGTCTATAAAAGGACAAAGACCCAAGGCAGTGGTGAATATTATGGTTCACTAATACAAAGAACATCAGGAAATGCAAAAAGTTAGTTTCAGAAAGAGCAAGCACTGCCCTTTAAAAGAAACACCACCAAAACCAAACAAAAAACCTCACTCAAACACACAAGTAAGAGTAACAGAAACCATACACCTTATTTCATAACAGTGCCAAACCTTGCTCAATACATTCAAGAGTCAGAACCCCAGCTAACAGGTTTTCAGGGATTTCTGAGGCCTTCCAACACTTTTGGAATCTTTCATTGACAGCAAGAATTCAGACGCACGTGAGAAAAATTTACCCTACATATCCCTTTCCTCTCCAACACTACCGTCTTTTGGGGTCCCAAAACAGATGCAAAGTTTTGCTGAGATAAAAATACCTGCCCACTAGACAAGAAACAGGGGCACTTACATATCCCATATTAAACATGCAGATTGATCCAAATACTGTATCAGTGCCACACTGTCTTTCTAAGCACTGATTTCCTTCCCTCGCCTACTCCTCAACATAAGAAGTGGGAATGTAACATTTCAAATCAAGACCAATGCATATATGCCATCCAACACACCAAATGGACTTCATAAGTGCCCCCAAAAGCCTGGATCCAGGCTCTAAACTGCCAATATGGGAGATGCAGGTCAGTAATCCACACTGTCACTAGAATCTCTTCTTGGCCAGCTGCCTGCCAGGGAACTCATAATCCACTTGCTGAATGGCAGATAGTGACCACGTAATGGTTGAGCAGCATGAGTCACATCGAGCAGTCACATCCAGGAAGAAAGCACAGGAGCACCTAATGACAGGCAGCAAGTGCAGGAAACAAATTCTTTTAAAAAAGAGAAAGAGTAAAACAGAGAGAGATATGCTAAAATTAGCCCCCAGAAAAAACCCTCAGAGAAAACCATTCCTCCCTCCCCCCTCCTTATTTGTGTTCAGGGACCTTCTATGTATGTGTCAGCTTTCCTAGCCACTCTCTCTCAGTAGAAATTAACTAAGAAAAAACATGAACAAAATTAAGAGATGGGGGAAGACAAAAAATGATGAAATCACAAACCTTTCTTCACAATAGAGAAGGCAAAATGCATCCCAAGACTCAGGATTCTGTAAGTAGATTAATTACCTGCAAAGCTAAGTGGATTGAAAGACTCCATAGCATTGTTTGTTTGGTGATGATCACATCACAATTACTGCTTTTATTATTTATTGAGCACATGTAAGGTAAAATGAGTGAGCACATTGTTTCATAATTAGTACTGGGACACAAGCAGGAAGAGACAGAACTGGACATGAACTGCTTATTACACAGGACCCTGCTCCTCACTGACTTCTGAACTTCCAGCTGTAATCTCCAGAAATACTTTTGAAGATCACTTTTGAAAGGCCAATGCAAAATATAAGAGATATTTTAGTGGGTTTACCCTGACTGGGTGCCAGGCTCCCACCAAAGCCGCTCTGTCACTCCTCTCCACTGGACAAGGGAGAGAAAATATAATGAATGAAGGGTTCATGGTTTGAGATATGGACAAAGAGAGATCACTCACCAGATACTGCCACAGACAAAACTGACTCAAATTAGAGACACTAATTGAATTTATTATTAACAGAACCAGAGCAGGACAATGAGAAGTAAAATAAGACCTAAACACCTTCCCCCCTCTTGTCCCTCCTCCTGCTCAGCATCACAGGGAGACAGGGAAGAGGGTTTTGGTCAGTTCATCACACATTGCTCCTGCCACTGCTTAGGGAAAGGAGTCACAGCCTGCTTCAACATGGCTCCTCCACAAGGATGAAAGTCATATCAGGAAACTTGCTCCAGGGCTCTTCTGTTCATGGGTCCACATGTGCCTGCCAGGACCCTGCTCCAGCACCGGTCTCTCACAGGCTCACAGCCACCTTCAGGTACCCACCTGCTCCAGTGTGAGGCTCCTCCACGGGCTGCAGGGGCACAGCTGCCTCACCATGGGCTGCACCATGGCTGCAGGGGAATCTGAGCTCAGGCACCTGGAGCACCTCCTCCTCCTCCACTAACTTGGTGTCTGCAGAGTTGTTCCTCTCTCACAATCTCACCTTGCTTTTCTCTGGAAGCAATTACATCTGTCAAACAACTTTTTCTGACTGGCCCAGATTTGGCCAATGGTACGTCTGTCTCAGAGCCAGCTGGCATTGGCTCTGCTGGACAAGGGGGAAGCTTCTGGCAGCTTCTCACAGAAGCCACCCCTGTAGCCCCCCCGCTACCAAAACCTGGCCATGCAAACCCAATTCGCATTCCTTCCAAAAAGAAGCACCTTCAGAAATCCCAACCAACCTCCTCTTTGCAGCAGCAAGTCTGTGCTGACAGCAATAGCCCATAAGGCATGACTTAATGATATAATGCATTCCAAGAAACTCTGGCAATCTCAAGTTTTTTCAAAGTGGTATGTGACTGGCAACTGCTGTCTAGCCTCTTATTTCATTCTCTGATATGCAGATAATCCTCTTGAGTATTAAACTGCTCCAATCAAACATTCTTTTTCAGCTCACTTTCTTGTGTCTGTTCCGTTACCTTTTACAGCTCCTATTTCAGCCTCTAAAATCACAACAAGCCAAGAAGAGAGCCTTGTTCAGTGTATAGTGTTTGCCTTAGGGGAGAATTTGCCATCTTGAAAATACTGAAGTGAATATAGCCCAGATGAGAAGCAAACAACTGTGTGCTGGCAGACAACATTAAGGTCTCTTAAGCTATTTTCCATGTGATAAATTCACCAATTAAAACACCAGCACATCAATTCCTTTCATGCAATTGATTATTTTTAAGTCAGCCACCCAGCCTCCTTAAGCACTCAGTACATATCCAATCTTCACAACTCATATTGAGAGACAAATACCTTTGTACTAGGCAGGTAACAAGAGACCAGTTACCAATGGGTTTTGTGACTCTCCCTTCTCAAGAATTCATGGAGCATCTACAGCAAAGCCTAGAACTGACTTAAGGCCCTTTCCAAATTGATCCAGTTCAGTCTTTGTTCCTATCTCACGCCCTTGCTCAATTCTCTGATCCTAAGTTGAAGCTACCAAAAAATCATACACATTTCTCTCCCAAGGCAGAGCTGACAAGACTCAGTTGGAAACTCAGTAATTGTTGGAGATCCGTCTTTCTTAGGAAGTGAGACATTTAAATAATGCCCCACACTAGAATCAATATGCAAGGTCATTAACCAGGATTTCGATTCATAGGTCCAATTAACATCAAAGGAAGTTGAACAGCAAAATAGTCTTATCTAGCTCCCTGAAGATATACCAAACAGATTTCTATCAAACTAATTAAAGAATTACATTCCAGCCTGGATGTCCAGTCACTGGGACTCCCTTGCAGCAAAAGTACCTTAGGTGCTCCCAAACATAGCAGGCATGTGCTATCTAAACTGTTACCAGACAAGTGCTGGAAACCCCTCCCAATGGAAATGCTACAGCTGAAGTCCCCAGTTAATTGCACAGACACCCAAATACTACAGAGGAGGTAAGTACATAGCTGATATAATACATGTAAAAAACTGCTTGAACACAAATGGCAATAGTCTGAGGAAAAGCAGAGACATCATGTCCTCTGCATTCTCACACTGCGACCACGACTTATAAAAGAAAACATTATGAAGAACCTCTACTCATCTAGAACTGGGGTGTCATAAAATAAAAAGCTATTTTCTGCTTCTAAGTAAAAAAGAAGCGATTACACACATTCTCATTCTTGTGATCAACTTTCAGTCTAGAAAGAAAAGAACCTAAGTGTGAAGTGTGGATTCAGATTCCAAGTGGATGAGCAGCCAGAGGCTGATCTGTGTCATAGCAGCTGATACAATCTGCACCTTTCCAGTGTTAGGAACCAAGCCATCACGGTGCTGCTTTTTAAATACCAAGCAAAGAACTTTTATCTAATTTGCACGTCACGCATTTGAACTCCAGCCCAAGATGTGGCCTAGTGTGCTGATCTGGAGCCTGGCAGTAGCCTGTTATCAGAGAGTGAAAGATAAGTTTAGCAACATCTCCCACACTAGCTAAGCCTGTATGGATGAGCCTTACCAAGGATACCACAACAAAAGCTTTTGTCGAAATCCTCTTACGTACCATTCATTTTCCAAAACATCCAGTAATAATAACTGCATTTTTACTGACAAGTCTAACGTTAAGACCTTATTTAATCATAGCTACACCTGCAAAGGTATTGGCTTTATTTAAAAAGATTGGGATTTACAGTGGAAAAAACATCCCGACTAAACAACTACATCATTAAAAACACTGGAGGAAGAAGAGAAAAAAGCCTCTCTATAAAGAGGCAGTAGGCAAGTGAAAAAGGAAGAAATGTGGTAACTGCTAGCTAACTAATTCATAGGGAATGACAATAGGACTTAAAAGCAAAGACCACACACCACATTAAAGATAGAGGCTGATAAATGGGAAGGTGAAGAGCCAAGTTTTCTCCAGTCACAATGTCAAGTAAACATAATTTCAATGGACCTATTGGGAATTATTCATCCAGCTGTTTCCATCCTGTGCTGGAAATGCATGTGTCTGGCACTGGTCATGTCAGACCTCTGCTACATCCACCTCCACTTTGATTTGAGGCCTCTGTGGACTGCAGCTGACAGGATTTTAGAGCAGCAAAAGAACTGCTCCTATTCTTCCCCTGTTTGGTGACTGCTCTGGAATAACTAGCTCTTCAACTCCTAACTTTCCTTGCAAAGCATATCTGAAAGGAGCAGCAGGGATTAATGAGGTGACAAAAACACTCACAGGAGAGTAATACTGTGGCAAAAAAAAAGTCCCCTCTGTCAGCAGCTCACAGTGGATATCAAAGAGGAGCACAGCACAGGCCAAACATACAGCAATATTCCTACACACTCCTTTATAAACTCGATCACCTCTGATTAAAGTACTTCTGAATAAGAAGGGTACCTGCGCATCTGATAGATTTCAATCAATTTCTTCCATGGATTTGCTGAGGTGGTTTTTGCATGCATGCAATCTTTCAGCATCCATTACATTCTCTAATGAGGCAAGCCTAAGCATTTCACATCTTAACTATTAAGCTGTATGAAAGAACATGCTTCTGTTTCCAAAATGCACTTGCTAGCTTCTTTTGATGATTCCTAATGGTTCTGTCAGAAATGACAGTGAATCATTTTGCCTATTTACTTATTCCACAATAATGACAATTTCCAAAATGAGATTTTAAATAGCTGGACGAATGAGAGCCATGCCACCTCTTCCATTTTCCATGTGTACAAATGGGGGTGGGAAGAAGGCAGAAGGCTCACTCAAGATAATCTAGCAGGCTGAAGGAAGAAGTAAGCACAGAAACTGTATTATTTTAGTTCCTTGTCAGCATCCTAGCTATATGATAATATAACTTTCCAGTTTCTAGAATATCTATTTTCAGTAACAAAACTTGATTTATATTTAAACGAACACAAGCACACTGAGAAGAACTAAGAAGCATCATTGCTTATATTGAAAGATGGAATTTAGCAGGGAAACTTTAGACCATAAGAGAGCCCTCCTTTCTAAGCAATGTCACCACTGTACATACTCATGCCCATTTTAACACATTTCATTCAGGGCCAAAGGTCAAGGGCTCATCAGAAAATTATCTACTACTACCAGCCTAGATATGTATATCTACAAACTAAAGAAACCACAAAGATGCAGCCCAGTCCCATGTCTACCTCACTTTTTTTGCTTCAATTTTACAAATACTCACAAGCTCTACAGAATTCAAGTTCAATGTTCTTACCTCAGCTGATACGGAGGTATCTTGATAGCATCGGGAGAATCCAAGGTTTCTGTACAATTAAAGGAAACAACAGGGCTTTTAAAAGAAACTTCTGAGGACAGCCACAGTAGTACATTTGGCTACAGTCTCTAAGCCAATGATCCTAAATTTTACACCTACTCCAGCTGACAGAACAACAACCACTGCTGCTCTGAGCTGTCAAAGCTTTGCAGAAATCTGTCAGGATGTTGCATGCCCAATGAGAAAGCATCGAGTACCATCTTTTCCCTTTCATCCACCAGCACTTTGGCAGCACAACCACTAAAACTGCACAGAAGAGATTTGCATGGCTGCTGTGCAAGACACTCACAATTAATGAAGCAACCCATGCAACATCAAGATGAAAGGCCAGTAATCAGACAGCAACAGGTCTGATCTACCACAGAATGCTGCAGCTATGTATGGATGAAAAACAAAAATTTAAAGCCATTTAAAGTATCCCAGTTGTGCTGGTTTAAAATAAGGGTCTTGGTAATCAGTGTTCTATGCTGTTAGTGTCGGAAGACACTTCAAACCACAAACGACCTCGGAAAATGAGTGTATGCTAAAATGTACCTAAGCTTGCATTCCCTTAAAAGATTAACTCGTTATACTGATCATTAAATTAAAAGAGCTCATGTAATCCAGTAAAACAAAACTTCTAGCTTTTAAAATAATTCCCGAACATAAGCCAGCCGTAAAAACTGTTATGCATGCTTTTTTACAATGATTTAAGGGAGGGAGGGGGCCTTTTAAGGAAAAGACAGCACCCCCAAAACATACACGGAAACTGACAGCTACTGATGCCCATCTATCTGCCTCGCAGGAGACACGGAGCAGATGCAGGCGGCGGGGAAGGCGAGGGACGCGGGTGCTCTCCGGGACCGGCAGCAGGTGCCACGGCGCCTTCCAGCAGCGCGGAGCTCCCGGGCATTTCGAACAGACCCGGTGCTCCGCTCCCCTGGCAGCCGCTGGAGGCTCAGCTCTGGCGCGGAACAAGTTTGTTGAGGTCTCCCTGCCCCCCCCGTTACAAAACCTCTCCATC